>GL379904.1:318532-377250 GCA_000143925.2 Caenorhabditis brenneri | reverse complement strand
GAATTCAGCCTTATAGGGTAGCAATTAAGGTGTTTTTCAGTGCATTCGGATGGCCTCCCACTCTTCAGGTTCACGCCATAATCAGAACAACGCGAGGTGTTATATTATTAGATCAGTCTTTTCTCCAAAATTGATCAATTTTCTGTATATTTGCCACCACTCTCTGAGTATACCAATCTGTAGGATCACCAATTCCCTGTGTTTTCAATTGCGAAGTCCCCCATTCCAACAATGCAAAATTGCTCTGAACGATGCTCCGAAATTCCGCGCGCATGCTGTTTACCGTAAATCTACCCGATTTTTTTCGAGGAGTTTTGAAGATTTTTTCTAGCGTTTCCGGGGTGATTTTCAGCGTTTTTAGCCGAATTCTCATTGAAAAAGCCGTGATCTAAGAAGGTCGTCTATATAATGGCAATATTCGAGAGATTTTTAATCAAAAGTTCGGATTTTGTGCCCTAAATATTTCTGCCTAAGAAGGATTTTTTGCAGTATTTGAGTAAAGTTCAGTCACTAATTTAGCCAAAATAAGGATGATTTTAGGCCGAATTTTGACAACAAAAAGAGCATCATTGGAGAAAGTTTTTTTTTTCTAATTTAAGAATGGTTTTTGTGTTTTGATCTGAGAAACAATTTCCATACCCAAACGGTATGGGCAATTTTTTTTTCTTCAGTTTTCAATGTCCCGAGAAACTCTATGCGTTTTCAATTGCTATAAAAAAATGTCAATTTCCATGCTTGGAGAAATAAGACAACGAAATAATATTTATTCTTCTTCTTTCGAAACAGTTATCGGGTTCGCTCTCATATCCACAATAATTTCTCTTTTCAACATAAAAATGATGAATTCTTCTTCAGTGAAAAGAGTGTACATTCTGTCCTTGTCGTTCTTATAGATGCTCAGGTCCGTCTGAAACTCAAGAACTGATTAAAGTTAGGATAGTATCTTATGAAAACACCTTTCCGTCATGAATGATAAAAAGAGGACCCAGGTTCGCATGAAGATATGGACGAGATCCAACACGATAGTTCTTTTTCACTGGGAATTCATCCAAGAAGATGCCTCCCTGACAGAGAACCAGAGATGTCAAAGGTTGCACTGAAATATAGCAAAAATAACAGCCCCAATTGTTTTTTTTCAACTCACTGTTAGCATACTCATTCATCACCACAGCCACATAAACACCGTATAAATACGGTATTTCACTCTTGGCCATTGCATTCGACCACTGGAGAACTGTATTATAAATGATTCCTTTGTATTTGACCTTTTCAACCAAATAATTATAGTCTTTGTTGATCAATCTCATATCTTCAAGACAGTCTGACATCCATGATTCTTTCACAATAATTGCTCCATAGAAGATCCAGAATAGAAGATCAAGACGATCAGTTTCCAGTATTCCATCTGGATTAGTCTTCACAACAAGATGAGTTGTAGTTGGACTCACTTCAATTGATGTCTGAAATATATGTAGTTTGTAGTTTATAATTTATAATTTCAACTTACGATGGACTCAAAAGCATCATTGAACCTGTTTGTCAATTCGTTATTCGTCCGATCTTCAATGAAAATATGGAATGAAGTGGATGGAAACTTCAATGGAACTGATTTTTTGAACTTCTTCTTCTGATATTTTTTGAATATATTCTTGATTTTGTCGTACTTCTCCACTTTATCCGGTGATAACCCTTCATATTTCGTTGGAATCATCTGTTCAGGAGTACGATTTTTGACATTCAAAAGTGAACGATCAGCTCCGTGACGAATAAGAATTTCTACTAGTTCTGGATACGGACCTTTGGTGGCTGCATGGAGGGCAGTGTTTCCAAAGTCTGCTGTTAAAATCAGAATTAGAAGCTTTAATAAAAGGAAGGGCTCACTGTTATAAGCATTGATGTATGCTCCTTTCTTCACCGCAGCTATCAAATTAGTCTTGTTCACTTCACGAACCGCATCTAGCAGAGTGTTCTTGCCGTCTTGCTCATCAGCAAAGCTCTGACAACAACAAAACAGGTGAGCTATACATATTGTTCACATATTCCCTTACCGAATATCTCCATCGTTTCTCAAAATCAGCTTGTTTTCCGAAGTAGTAAAGATACAAGTTCTGATACTTTGCTCTTCCATTGGCAGTACATCCGTAGATCATGAGACCTCCAATTACCAATAGGAATCCGGTTCCCATACATAATCCGACAATGAAAAGAGGAGAGGCACTGGAAAACTCAAATGATATTTTGGACAAGTTGGGAAAACTTACTAGATAACTCTCGTTTCTCTCTTCTTAACACGTCCAAACACTTGATCAAAGTACTCGATTATATTGATGACTGCATTCTCTCCGTCCTTCAATCTAGATGTATACAAGGCGAAATTCAATGGAGTAGATTGAAGAAGTTTCAGTTGTTTCACTTCATACTCATTCCTCCCTTCCTCTTCATACTCATCTGAAAAATAAGTTGAGTTTAGAAATTCGAGTTCGAACTAACGAATCAAATGAGTGAGGTGATGTTTATCTTGAACTATTCCGGTGATTGCAGAAACTTCTTCAAAGATTCCAGCCATCTTCTTCAGATCCCCAGTTTTCAAAAACTCCTTCGAATCGCTCTCCACTTTATCTGCTTGATTCAGAAGACTTTTTATTTTATATCCTGGATCCAGAAAACCATTCAATCCTTCTCTCTTCATGTCACTTTTCATTTCTTCGTGAAACTCTTCTATCTTCAAAAGCTCTTCTCGATTATTCCTCACTTTGATCAAGTCTAATAAAGCGAGGACAGAGACACCTAGGTCTTCAGCAGAGTTATCAGGATACTCGTCAAAAGATACAGATTCTTCCGGAGAACGTTTCGGGCGTTTTTCTGAATTGAACATTTGATTCTCCACAATTGACAGAACTGATTTGATCTGAAATTTTGAAAGTTGATTCAATCAAAACCTGTATTTACCTTAGATAAAGATTCCATATAATTGGATGCAAATCGCAGTTCTTCTGAGCTTGGAAACTCTCTGAGACTCTTGACAAAATTAATCACTTCGTCCAGTCCATCCATTTCGAAATCATCTTTTCTGAAATATTAAAATGCATTTTTAGAAAAGCCTAACTACGTATAAACTCACCTCAAACACTCCAACATTCCAAATGCTTTTGATGAATCAGAGACTGTTTTGAAGTCAATATGAGGGTCTGTAGTGGTCGCCTTCTTACCGTGAGTATCTTGAATTCTTTTTATCTCTAATGTAATCTCAGTAACGCCTTCTAAAACATATGCTAGCCCGACATGCTGCTGGTTTCGTCCTGCACAATTACGGAAGAGAAAATTGGTTTGCCTGATGATTTTCTGTGGAACGCGTTCTTCCGGGTGAATATCGGTATTGCGAAGATGATCGAGAACTTCTTCGAAACATTCTTTCAATGTGAAATTGGAGTTTTGTTGCATTCCTCCGAAAGAGTATATCGTCTCTTGAAGTTCCAGAAACTTTGATTTCAGACGTTCAATGCGCTTTTCTTGTTTCAGAAATGCTTCTAATGACTGCTCATAACTAGGTTCTGGATCCTCAGTGCATTTTTCGAGGATAGGCAAAGATTTATCGATTGATTCGGGAACTAGATCTTCTAAAAAAGTTTCGAAAGCTTCAAGTTTTTCAGAAACTCTCATCAAAACGTTTCTTTGGTCAAGCTTTACTTGATCGAATTCAATCCACAGTTTATTCAGGTCCTGAATGACTTCTGATGTAACATGAAACGGCGTCAACCAATCCTTCAATCTTTGAAAATGATTTCCAGAGTTTTGAACAAAGAACTTCTTGAAAAACTTTGTTTCCAGATCGTTTTTCACTTCGAGCATTTCTGATGGTTCAAGAAAGCCGACAGTGGAAGTCGGAAGAAGTGGTCCATTGTTCGTGGAATGATCCTTGTGAGCCTTGAAAGCGTCTCTGATTTGTGCAGCAAGATAACGGGTTTCGTTTTTTGTTCTCCATAGTTCTTTACTGATTTTCAGATCTTTCTTGAATTTCGTGAATTCTTCCTTCAGTTTTCTCAGAGTCTCTCCAAGAAGTTTCACCACTTCCATTGGAGCCACATGTTTATAGAGGACATCCCAGAAGCCAAGTTTCTCTATTTTTGAATTCAATTCTTTGATTTGTTTCCGACAATCCAAGAATGAATTGATGCCGTCTATGTAGTTTTTGACCGTGATAAGCTTCTTTTTGAGACGTCTGCCGCTTAAAACAGCAGACAGACGATATTGAGACTCGCACTTCAGGTTAAGACTTGTAGTTTTTGTCATCAGTTCATCAACCTTTGTGCCAAATTCATCATAGTCCAAGGCATTCTTAATCTCTTCGTCTTCCATCCAATCACTCACACTTTTCATCCTATCTTCAGTTTCTCTCAGACTTTCGGTGGATGATAATGATGCTGTTGAGAATGTTTTCACTTTCTCCATCAACTTTTTCAGCATGGAAATTGAAGATTCTGTATCAATATTCACTAGATCAGAGAATTGTTTTTCAGCAATATTGAGGAATTCAGAGATTACAAAACGGGTTTGTAGGGTTTTTTGAACTGCTGATGCTCGAAGTGATATTGCATTGGAAACACGGGAAAGGACTCGGAAGTCTTCGGTGAGACGTTCCAGTGATGAGTTTTCTGGAAATATATGAATTTATAAGAGCTGTAGCTCTTCGAAAAATGTGGAGGGAGTTTATTCCGAAAAGCTGAACTTCAAAAGGGTTCACGATTTTATTCATATTGTACTGGAAGAAAGTTTGACTTTTTAACAATGAATCGGGCTAAAACGTTGTTTTTTCGTGAATGGAAGACCATTAAAAACGTAAGCCTTCGTCCAGTACAATATGAATAAAGTGCTCCGATTCTCAAAAATTTTCTGTCGGAATTCCATGACCTCGCTCCAAGCCTATAGAAACCTGGTGAGGGTTTTGGATCTTTGAGAATGATTTTTACGGAAAAATCCATTTCCAATAATACTATGCGCCTGGGAAACCCAAATATTTCCTAGTGATCTCACCTGACTTTTGAGCATCAGTAAATGTTTGAAAAGCTATCAGAGCTACGAAAATAACAAAGAGAATCCGCATTTTGCACAGTTTCTTGTTTTTTCTCTGGAACAGAAATAGTTTGAAGGTGTTCTGAAACTGGCCTGGAACTCACTTGTTACTTCTTTTGAAAAGTTATACGATGGGCTTTTGTGAAGAATTTATACTCTCGTTGATGAAATGAGAGACTTGAAAAATAAAGGTAGTGCAGAGAGAGGGAGAGAGAAAGTACAAGAAAACCAGGGTACGTGGATAATAAATTATTGGGAGTTTGTCACGTTGATAATGTTTTATGAACTTGGAAAGAATCGTTTTCTAGTAGACTGTAGAATGATGAATCTCAGAAGTTGGGGATGTTGCGCTGAGCCGCTTCTATAGATGTCAAGGAGCACATGTGTTTGGAATATGCCAGATTTCTTTGAATTCTGAGTTTTGCATCTGAAAAAAGCATCTGAAAACTTTATTCAAAAACTTCAGAATTCCAGAAAGTGGAGCTGTGCAGTTTGTGATCAATTGACGTTCAGCGGTATCGATGGTTGCTCAAGAGCGGAAGTGGAAAATTCTGGTAGTAGTCTGGGACCGTCTCTTAGTTTCAGCTCTCCAAAAATATTGTTTTTTGTATCTGAAAAAACTTCTGAAACGCCGATTTCGAAATTCTAGTTATGACGTCACAACATCCATTTTACCCATCCCTTCCTCATGAAAAGTCGAAACTATTTTCTGTTATAATTGTCCAAAACTACATTCTAGGGATACGAAAACGCAACAAAACGGCGGGAGCGGCGGCAACTACAGCGGTACATCATTATAAAAATATTGTGTTATTACATTTTTATACTCTTTTTTTTCATTCTTTCTCTTCTTTTTTACTATGAATAGAGCTCCTCATCTAGATGTGTGGAAAGGAGAGCAATCAACCTAGAGACACTTTTTTTTCTTCTTTTTTTTTGCTCGGGTCCCCAAGGCGTCACGTGGCAAAGGGTGGGAGAAGACGAGAAGGACCACTATACTCTAGGCGCCACTTTCTTTTCTCTGCGTCTCTTATTCTTCTGTAGTCTCTAAGCAATAATGTTGCCAAAGAAGGGCGCCATGGGGAGGCATAGGGAATGGTGAAAAAAGAGAAAAAAAAAACGAATTTTTGTTTATATTGTTGCCGCTGTGTGTAAAATTTAGGAGCAGTTCAGTTTTGAAACTTTTTTTTCTTTCTCAAAGTTGAATAACTTTTTGAAGAGTTTTCTGAAGATGGGTGCGAATTCCGTCCGTTTCGAATAGGCTCATTATGGATAGTTACGTTTGATGATGATGTGGAAGTGGGCGGAGCTTATGAGAACTCATTATATATCCTAGTTGTGCCAAAAGACTTTGGGTAAATTGAGAGTAAGTGGAGACAATGAATTATATTTCTATCATGATGGGAGCTTGAAAAATGTTGAATATTGAGTGAGCTTTCAAAGGTTATTGTAATCCAGTTTTCATAACCAAATCTTTAACTTTTGAAAATCCTCTAATAGAAGTGCATGCAATCCTTTTCACAGATTGCAACCTATTTCGAACCCTTTCATTTCATTTCCTTCAATATCTGTTCAAACCAATTTGTTCCATACTTTCTCTCTCTCTTTTCTATTTTTTTTTATTTTCCGCTAATACTCTGGGATTAAAGGGGCATGAAAGCAATTATTCTCCCCCCTCCCCTCTCACTGAGGGCATTTTTCAATTCAGTGTAATCTCTCTGTATTTTTATTGGGGGGAAGCGGAAGGAGGAGGAGAAACCAAATTGTCACGTATCCAAGAGAAAAAGTGTTCGAGAAGTTTGTTTTGACACGTTTTGATAATGGGGGGATTAGGGAAATGACGGAATTGTCAAAAAAAAGGGAAAACACCTCGATTGTTTAGATGGAGCCAGCGACTATAAAATTGGAGTTCTGGGCAAACGGAAGATGATCCTGTTTCAAGCAGACCTAAAGTTTGCAGAATTATACATTTTGAAAAAATTGACCAATATAGAGTACCGTTCAGAAACACACGACCATTTACGTTGCCCAGTTGATTTTACCTGATTTAGGCTGAATTTGAGCGTGCACCACACAGTCAAAACTACTTTGACTGTGCGACGCATACTCCAAGTCAGCTCTAATCTGCGAAAACCAATTGAAGATGAAGGGTTTCGAATGTTTTTGAACGGTATTGTAATTGAAAAAAAACTGGAAATAATTTTAATAGAGTAAAAACTACTTTTGTTCTTATTGAAATCTTGTGAGCTGCCAGGTTCCCATCTTCACCCCTAGACCCCGAAAAGTACGCATTGGTTTTCGGCAGAAGTTTGAATATGAATAATTCAGGAAAATGAAGGTGTTGACTCCTATTTCAAAGAATTTCTGAGTGAAACATTTTTCATCATCTATCATTTTTAGATGGTGTTATTGATATCCCATGAGTCACATGTGCTTTGAATACCTTTTTATCAATAAACTGTTATAATTGATTCTTGTGATCAATGACGTGTCTTGGGATAATGTATTTCTTATGATTCGGTGATCAATCAAGTCTGTTTGTTCTCTGTTTTATTCCGTTTTTGGGTACATTTGGATACCTGTTCTCTATCAGTTTCTGTCTCACAAGTATCAGAATACGGAGAAGAGAGAAAGGGAAATAGATCTCTGCGTTATCAGTCTGATGAAATAATGATACGGTTTACTCATCACAGAAACAATTTTCGTAGTAGTTACGATTTCTGGTGCCGTTCTAATGAAGGTTTCATGCGATTTTTTGAAGTTTTATTAATATTTCATTTGTGTCTATTTGTGTCTCATTCAGATTCTTTTTTTCAGATTTTATTTTGAGATTTCTCAAAGTTCATGACTAAGTTATCACGGGTTCCTTACCGCCAAGGGCCTTCTCCAGAATGTTCGTGATCTTAAATCGTGTGGTCACTTCGTTTTGCTCCGACCTATACACTTCGATATCAATTAGATTTTCTTGGAATCTTTTAAATTAAAAAAATTTCAATTTCCCCTCCTTCTCTCATTTTTTTTCACTCCTCCTAAAAGGGTATTGGTAACACTCTGGATTAGTCGACGTACTAATCTCTCTCTCTCTCTCTCTCTCTCTCTCTCTCTCTCTCTCTCTCTCTCTCTCGTTAAAAGTAAGAAGATGAGGAAAAGAAGAAAAATTATAAACACATAAATAACTGAAGAAAAAATAAATGAGGATAGAAGGGGAGAGCAAAATGTTTATGAGTTTCGTTGGCAGAATGCCAACGGCAATGTTTATCCCTCTTCATTTTTTTTCGATCCGCGCATGAAAAGTTTGTGACACCTTGGAAATAGGGCAGAGGAGAAGGTGTTACGGTAGATCTGGAAGAGCTAAGAGACATCTAACAGAAGAGCATGGACGGGTTACTGTAGGACCCTCATCCGATCTCAAAGCACCAAAAACCGCTTATCTGAATAAATTCGAATCGCAAGCCTCGCCTCCATTTTCAGAATCCAAATTCATTATCCATGCTTGAATCTCTCTGTGAAAATGTATCTAGTTTGGTGCTTCTCCACTCAACCTTTGAAAAGTAGAACCCTTTCCCACGCTACGTCATTTCCATTACTCGTCTCCTCTCAACCTAGTTTTTTATTCAATTCAATATTCATCATCAACATAATAAAGGAAAGAGACAGATCAAAACATTGTAACTTTCTTTGGCTAGTGGTCAGGTTTTTATTTGGATCACGATATCAGGGAATTGAGTTATATGCTTCAATCAGATACTTACAGTGATCCGAAGAGGGCTAAATATCAAGTTTATTCTTCTCCCAGTCTTCCGTTTTCCATTTAACTCCAAATCTCCCTAGACTCCCTCTCTTCATTAATTTCCAAACTAAATCCTTTAATATGTTTCTCTCTATTCAATCCTATTAAGTAGATAACAAGGATAAACGTAGTATTTTTCGTATCGGATTTGGTGACGACGACGAAAAGTAAACACATTGCAAAGCACGTTTCAAACTAAATGTGATAAAGTGGCTAATCTTTTTAAGATCTGATTTTTTAGTGATAAGGAGTATGAAGAGTGCAAAGTTATTGAGAAGTTTGTGAAGGTTTGTAAGATCAGACTAAAGAAAGATACATAAATTTATTAGAGCAGTGTATTTAGATAAGTTTTTTGGAAAATGATCAAAAACAGAACGTAGGATAACAGTGCTTACAGTACTCCAAATATGCATAGAGCTCTCAAGTTTCGAGGATTTTTAGCCTGGCTCAGTATTGGGTTTAAGAAATCTTCCTACTAATAATCCAAACTCTACAATCAAACCCTGAGTTTTGTTACAATTGCCAGCAAACCGAATGTGATGTCACATGTTTTTAGCCGATCCGTTACGAATGCACCGGAGCCGCGCATGGCCGGGATTCATATTAAAAACGACCCTCGTTACGGATCTGAAGTTTAAGCCCCGCTTGCAAACGCTGGTCCGCATACGGAGTCGGTATGGGTCCGTAAAGATCTGTATTACAACGCTCATCCTGAACGAATCTACCCACGAACAACCTGTGCTTCCACATATGCAATTGTGGCCTACCCAATACAGTATGTTCAGAACTGCTAGTTTCAGTTGTCTTTACAGTTATCAAAAAGTTGTCGAGTAGAGAAATGTTCATCAATACATTTTCAAAATTTCATCAATTGAAAAAAGAAAACAATCGAGATATGATGCTCTGAACATACAGTACTCGGTGACTTCTATTACAGGGTCTACAGTTCTCCTCTGTGGAATCCTCACAAAGCATAAAAGTCTCTTTTTTCCAAATCGCAACATTTTGAATAGTCCGATTTCTTCTCAAGAATTACCCCCATACTTCACAACTTCCCATCTATTTCATTCCCCATATTTTTCCGTTTCCCCTTGAAACAGTATCCAGATTTCGACAAGACACTCAAGACCTTTTGTTTATTCCGTATAACATACACATATATGGTCAAAAAGTCGAACGCATCCTTCTATTCCTCCACTTGAAATTGTTTCTATTGGTGAAACAGAAATTTTTTGTTCGGAGCGAGTTTCTCTCCCTCCTATTTTCCTTCAAATCCTCTTTACAGACGGACTGCTGAGGGGTTGTATTTGTTCGTTTTCTGTATTTATCTCTCGACACTCTCCATTTTTGAAATACTCTCTCCCATCTCCCTTCACTTCGAGAAGAGTTTCGTTTCGTTTTTCTATTTGTATGTGTATAAACAGACTGTTCAATTGAGTGAAAAGACCTCATGTGGTTTTAAGAGAGTCTGTATCTCTGCGTATCTTCAATCCCATACACTATCTCTTCATATGCCCTTAAATGTATCTGTATGAAAAAGTATGTAGTATGATTATTCGGGATTACTGTAGTTTTGGGTGAAAAGAGAGTGGGTCATTATGCGGGATTCGGTTGGTGGAGGAGAAGGAGGAGGGGATGACGACAAATGCTTTAAGTACACAAACACTATTTAACCTCCTTGTTACAAAAGTGTAGCCTAGACTGGACTTCTTGCAGGTGCAAGATCCGGATAAGGATAGTGGGATACTGTAGAATCTGTAATTGAGGTGCACTGATGACAGTTGCTCAGAGAAATATAACCTGATCGATGGTATCTCGGTTGTCTTTAGAGTTATTACAAAGTTTTTCGAAATGAAAAAAATTGGTGAACATTTATTTAGTTGATCACTTTTTAAAATTTCAAAAGATAATCGAGGTATGTTGCTCTAAACAAACAATACTGGGTGAGCCTCTATTACAGAATTTACAATAAATTGAGCAATTTTAGGAAGAGCTGAGAACTGACCATACTAATCCGTACCTTTTTCCATACCAGAAGCAATTCTCAAAATCTTAAGGCATGTTTGGTCCGAATTAAGTCTAAACACCAAGTCTATTTAGTCCGACCCACAATTCCTGTTTTTCAGGCTCTCATCACCTTTTGATCTCCTGTTATATGTTTTTCAAATAGGCGATCATCGCTTGAAAAACACTGCCATAAAACGGCTTACAGTATTTTTCAAAACAACTTTTTATTGTCAAAATCCATCTGTTTGTCTGTTTTTCAAATTCCCACGAGTCTAGAAAAATCAGATACATTCTAGAAGGTTGGTACCCAGGTACCATCCATCCCCATGTGAACTTCTCGTGTCAGACAGTTCGTCCCCTCAATGATGATTGATATTCCAACTTGTGGTTCTCTGGTATCATCCTAGACTGCTCCAATGATGGTGGAATTTCTAGTTTTGGCTTTTGTTATGGAAATTTCTATTTTTTCTTATTTCCCAAGCTTTTTCTCTCAAAACGGTTCAATGAAATCGAGAAACCCCCTGACCCGAATTCCCCAAGTTCTATTCCCTTTTTGACTTCCTAAAAATATACAATCGCCTCATGAAACATGAAAGAAAGACACGAGAATAGGTGAGTGGGAGGAGAAGAAGGTTAATGCAAAATACACAAACACTTATTGAACCCCCGCGTACGGGGTGTCCTCCTCACTCCCTCTCCCCGTACGGTTTGTATGCTGCTATTCAAAGTTTAAGAGGAGGAGTGAATGAAGATGAACATATAGTTTAACTCTCAAAAGTGAACCTGAACTTTGTAACCAGAAAACTTTTAATAGAAGGGCACTTGTAGGTATTTCTGGGTGGTGGTGGAGTTACCATTTTTTCTATTGAATGGTGATGAATTCAAATACCGCGCTACCATAAATCCTTTAGTAGAATCCCACCTAGTTCTGTGTGTCCGGAGCAGCATATTTTGGCTGTCTTTGAAAATTTCAATAAGTGACCAACTAGAGAAATGTCAAGCAAAGCATTTGAAACATTGTATCAGTTTCAAAACTTTCTTATAGCATTAAAGGCAATCGAGACATGCTGCACAAAAAAATACAGTACGGCTGTGGAGAACTTATGGTAACTAGAAGTAAAGCCTCGATGCACTCTCTAGCTGACTCCAGGAATCTGAAGAATTATACTAGTAACCAGTGGTTAATTCTATGAAAGGCTTTCACTCTATTAGAGGCTTCACCGTATTTTTATTGCCTGGCACCTTGCCCATTAGTTTGCCCATCCTCCTCCATCCTAATTCCCTCCGACCTAGACACCCCAATCCCCTAGTTTTTGCCCTTTTCCGTCTTTTTCTCCCGTAATTCCTGCAAATGTTCCATCCTTGCAAAACTTTGCCCTCTCTCCTTTCGACGTTCCAAATAGCTAATCGTCTTCTTCCCCTTCTTCTCCTCTAATTCTATATGCCCTGGGTGCGTTTTCGCGATAGAATCGGAAAAGGGGCGCGGGCCCCCGGAGAGTGCAAAAAGTTGTTGGGAGGGGAAGGAATTTGGGAATCGGAATAAAATCAAATTTTCACATGTCTGATGCTTTAATCGGATTTCCTAGAGAAGAAACAACATGTGATGTTGATTTGTTTTGACTTTGATTGGTTCTGCAAAGTTTGAAATGTCGTCAGTGAGCATGTGCGCTCCAACGGAAACTATGAGATCCAGAGAAGTGAGAGATGCAGACAGCTAGACAGTCTACTCGTCTGCGTCGAGCTACCCTAATCCCTTTTTGTCTAGTTTCCTCGATAGACAATATTTCCCATCTGGTTCTCTGGTAAAACTCCGATTTTGGTATAGCTCACGTAGGCACTGTTTATCTAGCCATCATCATAAAAATATTTGGAAGACTGACCCGATTTTGTCATGTCAAACCAAAAATTTTCATTTGAAATAAAACAATCCCTTCCTCCCCTTTATCCCCCATCTCCATTTGATCTCGTGTTTTATATTTTTAAATCGCTGATCATCGTTAAAAAACTACTCTCATAGAAAAGGCTTACTGTATTTTTCATATACAAAATCTATCTGTTTGTCTGTTTTTCCGAGTTCCCATGAGCCGAGTCTAGACAGAAACACAGTGTAGGAAGGTCGGTACCCAGGTACCACCCATCTCCATGTGAACCTCTCGTGTCAGACAGTCCCTCCTCTCATTGATGATTGATATTCAAAATTTTGGCTTTTGTTATGCAAATTGATATCTCATACATTGGGAATATATAAACAGTTACACTTTTTCATTTGAGAGTTTTTTTCGAGAAAGTTGTATTTTGTTTGGTGTAGTTCTCAATATTTACTTCCTTGATCCAACTTCTAGATACCGGGGGAAAAGATAGGATCAAACTGGAGCGGTGTTTTTGTATCGCGATGTATCAGGGGCACGGTAGTTTTCTAGTTTTCATTCTTTTTTTCGTATCTTCTAATTTTTTGAACTTGGCCCCAGTTATGTCTACAGTAGCTTACAGTAAGACTGCTCTGAACTTGTAGTACTGGATGTCATCTATTGTAGGCTTTACAATAGGAGAAATAAATGTTGAACCGGAAAATCTACTATGGTGTTCACGATATTTCAAGAATTCTTCTTCGTTTCCAGATTACGAAGTTTCTTCGAAGCCTATCAAATTGCAATACTTCCAAAACGTTAATGCCAGTGAACGCTCTTCAAAAGGAGGAGCTGTCGATTACTGTACGTACTGTTTTTATCACCCTTCTCCTAGAACTCTATTGATGCCTTTTGACGAATCAATCCTGACAAATGAGTCTCAATCTCCTCGTTTTCTCTATTTTCGAAAATGTCTCACATCCGAATCCACAACAATCATCACTCATAAATCTTCTTTATCTTCTTCTTCTCCTTCTCATTTCCCTTTAGATTTCTTCTCTTCTTCTCCTCCCTTTAACCCGAACGTCAACTCCATCATCACCTGAACAACTGGAGCAAAAAAACTCGGAAATGTTTTCTTTCTCTTGCTCATCTCCTCCTCAATTTACCACCACCGATTGTCATGTCTTACGTGTTTTGTGTTGCAGATAAGGGGTAGGTAAAAGGAGAAGAACTAAGAAGAAGAGAGGAGATGATGATGAGGGAAAAGTCACCTGTTGTGTCAACTTTCAACTCTCTCTCTCTCTCTCTCTCTCTCTCTCTTTCTGATTAGTTGTGGTTACTTATATAATTGACATTTCGATGGTAATTTGTAGGAGAATGAGTTTTAATGAGGTTACGAAGGTGATGAAATCAGACACAGAGAGAGGGTGATTGACACATTTCTAAAGGTCGATTAGGGAAGCGTCTGGGATGAGCTGGAATTTATTCTGAAAATTCTGAGATTCTCTGAACCTACTCCATAAATAATCATAATTTCAAATCAGACTGGATTCTCTTTGATAAAAGTCCTAGGTGGATTATAGTATTGTTATAGTACAGGGAAGATGAGTAAAACGGAATGATAGTTAATTTGAAAACTGATTGACATTTTCCAAGTACGTCTTGTAACTAAGGAGTTTATTCTAAAAGCTCAGAAATAATATTCGAAATTGTTCAGGTGTTGTAAAACTTTCCAGTCTAGGAAAGCTCCTTTTTTCCCGTGATCTCGTTTCATGAAGGACTCTTGGAATCGTCAAAGCTTCTATAGGAAACGAAAGATTTCTGATATAGTTTTTTATCTTCCGGGAATGTCGTTATACAAAAAAATTGTCAAATACAAAAATGGAGCTCGATCTTTGCTGAAAACACCTTTAAAAATACTCAGAGCCGGGAGAAAAATTTTTGGCTGCGTAGCTAAAATCAACTGAAAAAACGGGAGTTTTCGTAAACTTTTGAACGGTTGTTTCTGCTTGATTCCAAACTAAAGCTGTGTCTATATAGGGCCTCGTAAAGTGAGAGATTGTATTTTTCCAATTTTGGTTTTTCAATAAAAGCTATCTCCAAATTGTAGAATACACCCCGTAGTACAGTAAACCACTCGTCTAGTGAATGTATCAAAACGTGTTCACTATTATCTTCAAGCGGTCTCACGCAACCTTGTCGTAGAAAATGTTGCCCCAAATGAACGAAATTAGGTGCAGCTATATTGGAGGTTTTCACTCAATACCGTAGCCCTGCTGTTCTGAAATTCTTTTTTAACCAACTTTAACCCAACGGAACATACCGAAACGGTTCAATTCGTTCTAGAACATAGCAACACAGACACAGACAGAGACAGTTTCATGAATAAACACCTCCCTTTAAATACTGTCTCACTCTCTGCGTCTCTCCCCCTCTCGTATCTCTCTATTCTCCCAGCTACGGGCGCCTGTATGTCGGTTCCCCCCTTGAAAGTGTAAACACTCTCTGCTTCTCTAACTGACTCACTCATTCCGAAACACTGCCTAAATACCTACCAATCAACCGGCTGATTCTCTCGCCAACCCTCCGAATCTCTAATTTTTTTTTCGCGTCAACTTCGTTTTCCTCTGTCTATTTTCTTTCGTTTTTTTTCTCATGTGCCGTATGTCCCTTTAAATCGAAAAAAAAAAGAAACACAACAATATGTAACTTTTGCCTCCTTCTCCTCCTCTTTCTTCAACCCCTTTCAACCCCATTCTTATAAGAAAAAGTGTGTAAACTTTGCCAATTTGAGTGTCGGTTTTTTTTTCTTCATAGAATTTTATGTGTGTATATGTGTGTCTCTTGAAATTCAACATCCCTCCCCATCACCAGGTGTTTTTACCCTGTTTCTTTCACATCATTTTCACATGTTTTCTAAAAAAAACATCTGTTCTCAAAACTTTGGGATTCTAGTACGGTAGTTATGACTTCTTGCATTTGAGATTTTGAGATTTTCCTGTGAAAAAATAGGATTGTGCCTCTGAAAAGTAGGCTTAAATTACGAACATTTGCAGAAAATCTCTAGGAAAATTTTTTCCAATTTTTGATTTTTTTTGTCTTGTTTGGTGGTCTGCCATTTACTTTGGTTTTTTCAACTAGACATTGGAAAAATTTATAAATTCATTATTATGTTTTTGTTTAGAAACGCTTTTCACTCCTTTTTAAAGGTGGTAGAACATGAAAAAAATTATGTTTGTAAAATTTCAAAATTAGATACCTCTGGTGGGTTCGAACTCATGGCCAGCCTGGCGCATCACCAAACACGCAACCGGCTGTGCTATGCGACCGGAAAAGCGCGATGACCAGGTTTGCCTATAAGTGCCGGCAGAGAAAAAAAGTCCCCGAAAAGTCCCCGTAGACTTTCATGTTCCACCACCTTTAATCCGGGATTCGAAGTTTTTTGCCTACCTTACTAACGTACAGGCCCACTGTTAGTTCAAAGCAGCTAATCTCGATTGTCTTTGAAAATTTCCACAAGTGGTCAACTGAAGAAACATTTTCTGATACACATTGAACATGTTATTAGTTGAAATCGTTTTTATAACTCTAAGGACTATCCAGATATTCTGCTCTGAACTTTGAATGTGCATCTACTTCAGGATTTACGGTATTCGTGATCTATTTCCAACTCGTGATGATCTGTCCGTTTTTTTTTTCAAAGTTCTTTCATATTAACAAAAATGGACCACCACTTATCTACAGATTTCTGAAACACTTGACCCAAATCCTGAATATCCCTTCTGAATGTCTTTCAAACTCCCTCCCCTCCCCCATCCTACTCCCCCACCATTTCCCCACAATTATCATTATTCAAATTCCATATCAGTCTCATTTTTTAACCGCCAAAACCCCCCAAAAAGAATGCACGGGGTTCCCATATGACCATTTTTTTTCCATTTTCCCAGTCATAACTGTCATTCGTTTCTCTTCTTTTTTTTCGTTGAACTTTATATTTCGAATTTTGTGATAACACTTCTAGTATAGTCTCTTATCATTTCCTTTTTGGCTTAATTTTTTTATGGTGGAAGTTTCACTTGTATGCTTTTCTTTATAAATTTGGGGAAGAAGCTCGTGATGAATGATAAAAGGGAATCAGAGAAAATAAAAGGGCATGTGCTTCTAGGGTACTGTACTTTTGTTATCACTTTTTTGAGTTGTTGATTTTGAGCAAGTGCTTCTGCAGATCAAAGTCTTGAGATCGAGAGTATTGCATTCGGAACTGCAAACCAATTAGTTGAGAAATTCCTGCTAATCTTCGATTTTCTAAAACTTTGAACTCAAAATAGAAATCAATCTGAAATTCTTCATTTGGCTAATCAGAGAAATTGGTGAACCAAGAAAAACGAATGTAACCATCTATTACAGCAACTTCGGAAGGCTGGAAGTATGAAAAATATACAATCTTAGAACACAAATGCTCAAAGAGCAGAAAATGATAACACTCAAAGATTCTGACCTTTAGAAAATTAGATGTTTTCAAGTCTAGGCAATAATTTAGGTTTTGTTTTAGCTGTAATTTCTTATGAAAAACTTGAAATCGAGTATAAACGATGGCTGGACTTTTGAAAGCCATTCATTTTTATTTTTAATGTGATGCTCAGAATGTTTTTTCAAGCTACTTTTCTTGAATTTTCAGTCATGAACAATCCTAGAAAACTGTAGAATAGCCTCAGGGTACTGTAGAACTCTGGAACACTGTTAAGTTAAAGAGAGACGCCGTAAAACTTCATGTAAAATAACATTTCTATCGCTGGGAGCATCACAGCATGGTTTCTAGAGAATGCAACTCTATTAGAGGTTTTCTGACATCTAAAATCTGAATTTTGACTTTTTATTCTCCGAACCCGGAATCTCAAGCCATCCGTTCTCCAACTTTTATTTCTATCCTTCCTTCAAATTTCTATTTCGAGTTGTTTTCCAGAATTGAGTTCCCACGACCTATTTTTTCCGTTTCTTTCTGCTTTTCCTCTCCTCTTCTTTCCTTCGCCACAAATCAGAAACATTCCTCTTCCCAACTTTTTCATTATCTCTCTCTCTCTTTCTTTTTTCTGAAAATGAAAGTTTTTTGCCACGCTCCACTCATTTTCAGAGTCACGTGGCATGGCAATCACTCTCACTCCCCGAGTGTGCATATATTAATTTGTCATACTCTCTAAAAAATTGGAGAGAGAGAAAGAGAGAATCTGAAACTAAAGTATATTTCTATCCTGAATTGAAAATTGAATTCAGATGAAGTGAAGGAGATGGAGGAGATGGAGAAGTTGTTTACAACTCCCCAAGATATTATGGATATGTATCCAAACAAATTTTTTTTCAGTGGGAAATAAGAAAAAGTGTCTAGTTTGTTCCGGGGAAGGTGAAGCTAAAAATCAAAATGTGACTGAAAATATTTTGGATATTGGAGTCAGAAAATCTGAAAGCACGGAGCCAAGATTCCAAAAAAATGAGATATACCCTGAAAACTGGAGGACAAAAGACTAAGTTTTTCGGCTTCTTAAAAGAATTGATGGCTCCCAATCATGGACATCCGGACATCGTTTTCTAAAAAAAATTTGGTTTCTCTAAGCTTTCACAACTTCACAGTTCCTCTCTAACGGCTCCTCGGTTTTGGAAGCTTTGAAGTACAGTAGTCCCAAAATTTAGGTCATTTCTCACTATCCCGATATTGTAAATGTTAACCTAACCTCTCTAAATTTTTGCTGAGAAGCATCTCCAAGAATGCTCCCAGAATCTGAGCTCCCTGAATAGGCAAACCTAACCTACAGTAATCTCATTACTGTGACAACCTCCACCCAAACTGACACTTTTTGAAACTGGTCATCCTAGTTAACCTGACATCTCGAATTAGGTCAAATACAGTTTGACGAGCTTAGAGAACTTCTCAAACTCTATCTGAGGTCACTACAGTAATTCGTACAACTCAAAATTCGTTTTAAATTTGAAAACTTTTCCAACCAACTTTCCATCATTTTCAGCTTCTCCAAACTTGAAATTTGTGACAATTTGCCCTTAAAAAAGCCATACAAAATGTGTCTAGTTTGTTTCTGAAAAAACGTGAACCGGGAGAGTGAGAGAATAAGAGATTTAGAGAAAAGAAGTGGTACCCTTAGGAATGAAATTACATCCCCTTCTACACCATTTTCCCGTCCCTTTTCTCCTCCTCCTTCTTCTTTTTTTCCCGCTCCTCCTCGTCGTTTTTTTTTCTTTTGAAACATTCGAGAATGGTTGAGTGACCCCCCTTTCACGGACATTGAAAGGGGAAAAAAAGAGAAAAATGAGACATCGAGACAGTGCAGAGAGTGCCAGAGAAACGAGATAGATTGATAAAAAGTGGAGGGATGCAGAGAACACGAGATAGAGACGCAGTGATAGAGAGGGAAAACGATGGGGCGCCGTGGCGGGAAGAAAAATAGATTGAGAAGAAGAAGAAGAAGGGAATAAAGAAAGGAGATGTAGAAACATACATAGAGGAGATGAAAAAGAAAAGAGCACGTGGTCCCAGGGAAAAGAGGCGGAACTAAAGGGGGGACAAGAAGAAGAAGAAGAAGTAGAAAAAAGGTCCCTCCAGTCCATGTAAAGACGGAAAAAAAGGGATTACACTTCCAGGTTCGACAGCCAACACACACTCGTACTCATTAGTTCCCTCTTATTATTTATTCGTCTTCTTATTCTTCTTTTTTCTTTTCAACCTTTTTCAATGGAATCTCGGTCTCCCTTTTTAGGTCCCACAGGATTTGAGTCATACCAGGATATGCGATCTCTCACATTTTAGGATTTCTCGAATAATTATGAAGAGTGGGGCTACCGTAACCAAGTTAGGAGGTGTCAGGGTAGAGGGGATACTGTAGGACAAGCTTATATAGGAGGAAAGAGTTCTAGTCTGAAATCGCCGTGTCTTGGAAAATTTGCGGTTGGTCTTTATCCGTTTTTCCGGATAGTTTCAAGGTTACCGGGATCCCAAAATAAGACCTGGGCTCGAAAATAGGATAGGGGACTCTAGAAATCACACGGGGTCTCAAATTGTAATCGGGATTCATGAAGTTTTTGGGTCCCGGTTATTTCTCGAAACCGCAAAGGAGCCCGTATCCAAGCATGAACCGCTAATTTGGACTAGCGCCATAAAATGTTGATTAGTTATCTCAAATTAGGTAATTCATTGAAATTTGAAATTACGGATTTTACACTACCCAAGATTTTCAAAGCCCATTCAAAGTTTGAAAATAAGTTTTAGATGTTCTGTTATTGATAGAGGCTTATTTGCCTCATGTGGCCCTCGAAAGAGTTTCAAGCTCATTTTTAGGCCCATTTATTTTTTCTATCCCAGTATTGTCCAGCTTTCAAGGGCATCAATATCAGAATGGAAAATCTAGAACAACAAAAATAAGATATCCGCAGTCATGATTACTGTAACCATGATTGAATTCATGATTACTGTAACAAAAAATGTGCAACCTATTTTTTTAGCAGCTCCTTTGCTCTTCTGTGACGCTAGACAGTTTTTCTGTGGCTTTGCCTACGATTTGAAAAATTTCATGATCTGGCGGAGCCTAAAATGCTCTAGAACATTGGATAGTTCCAGCTCCTTCCACCGAGTTCAGCTTCACCTTGAACCCTGAATTTTCAAACTAGCCAAGTAGCTCTTGATTTCTGAAACCGATTCTTCTGCTGCCATTTTTTCCAGAACATTTCCGAATATTCTCGACACCTTCTCCCCTGGTTTTTCTAACAATTTTCAATGTCACCTCCCCAAATTCAGATCACCCCTTCCCCCATGTTTATATCTTTGTCAACCCCACGTGGTGTTTAGTTAGTATTTTCACAATCATGTCTACATCTACTACCGTATCTGCCTTCAATTGACGTCATAGTCTCTGTCTTAAAATCGTCAAAATGTAGACAATTGTTTTTCCCTCTTTCCATTTTTTTCAACATTTCGTCGTCGTTGATACCTCTTCTCAACTCTTATCACCTTCTTTTGGCTGCTTGCCATCCATTTTACTGTTTGTGTTATCGCTCTTCGCTTCTAACGCTTTACAAATTTTTGAATTTTCAATGTGTCGTCACTAAAAAAATATTGATTAGAAAAAAGTGAAAAAATAATTTGATAACACTTTCAGACCTCAAATTGTGATGGCTTGAAGATAGATCTACAGAGCAATATGATGATTTGAAACGTCTTTCAATATGGCTCTATGAGCAAAATTCCTAGGAAAACCAGTTTGCTTTTTTAGGTTTACTTTCCAAAACGTTCTTCGACGTTTCGAATTTTTTTTCGAAGTTTTTTGACTGTCAGGCTTCTTCAGAAGCTCAATGAGATTTTCGGGATATTCAAAACCTCTAATAGAAGAGCAATGTTAATTTTTTTTTATTCTGTGCACTTGGAACGACTATAGAAAGAATGAAAGCCGATGAACCCAATCCCGGTTCGCCAAATTTCAAAACTTAAAACTTCCAAAAAAAGTTATCCCACCAGTTAAAACTCCCTGCCAAAATTCTTCCCTACTCGTATCTCCATTGTTTTTGTTATAATCCTGTTTTCTGAAAATGAAAAAAGAAACAACCGCCGTCGGGTTATCAGTGAAAGAGGAGGGTTGAAAAGGAGACATACACGTGACGCTTCCCTTCCGAAACGACACAAAATGACCCTGTAAAATGGGTGAAGAAGACCTGTTTTCCGGGCGGAAAATGAAAAAAAAAACAGAAGACTGTTCGAAGACGTCATTTTTTTCTTTGATTAGAGAGAGAAACGAGAGATTTAGAAAACGAGGAAATAGGGTTTAGAAGGTGATGGGCAAGCTTGTAGTGGAACGGTTTTGGGTAAGACCCTGTACTTGTCAGGTTTCTGTTGTGGGAAAACTAGGCCCTGCTAGCACCACCTGCCGCGGATCCTGTAACTAAAGCACATATCTTGGTTATCTTTACAGCTATCAAAATGTAATCAACTGAAGAAATGTTAAGCAAAGCATTTCCAACATTTTACCAGTTGATCATTTTTTGATAGCATTGAAGACAAAAAAGACATTCTGCTCGAAACATAGAGTGTGCCTAAATTACAGGATTAACGGTGTGTTAACTTCTTGATCTTACATTCCGTAAATACTTTTCTTCTTCAATTTCTTTTCAATATTCAGGTAGTCGAGTCCACCTGCATCCCCAGAAAACTAATACATTCAAGTGGCCCTTTTATTCAATTTGTCTCCACCTGTCTCTCAAGTTATTAATTCATTTTTTCAATTTTCTAATTTAGTTTTGTGCACAACTTTTTTCCCAAATCTTTCACGTGGGAACCGCATGTAGAAAGAGTTAAAATTGAAAAAAATAAGTGATCGAACGATTTGTTGACTGTTTCCAATAGAGGTAGAGGGGGAGAGAGAATCAGAGAAGGATTTGATTTCAAAAACAACACAAAAAATATTTTTAGACAAAAAAAATGAAAGAGGGGAGTATGATATTGAATCAGAAATAATTTAGGTGCTTAGGGTGGCCTAGAAAATCATTTTGATGGCCTAGAAACTGAATTGTGATCGATTTTCAATGCTAATGACCGTTCAAGATTCATACAACTTTTCGATTTCTAGTCTTTGCTGCCCATGGCTTTATCTACTGTTTCTAGTGAGGGCCTAGTTTTCTAGCCATGGACTAGCTTTCCGATCAAGTCTCAATTTCAAATATTGGTCCCTTCTTATCAGGACTTGCTTAAATTCTTGAATCACAGCCTCGCTCCTACAATCTCGACTCATTCAGTTCCACTATAAATCTCAAATTCCACAGAACAAATACACCTAACTCTAGTGGCCTAGCTTTCTAGAAATGACCTAGTTTTCCAAACCCTTTGAAAAATTAGTCTACCGTCCTATTCTTTTTCGAGACCTATTTGGCTTTTAATGAACGAAGTCTTGGTCATAAAAGGCTTGAAAACCCACTTCTGATCCTCCAATTTCACCTAGATCCACCTAACTTTTCTGAACCGTAACTCTGTAGCTCCATGACCTAGTTTTCCCCATTTAGCCTAGTTTTCTCTTTAATTTCAGCCCAAGTTTCTCTCAATCATTTTCTGCCTTCCACTCCTTATTCATAAATGCTTTCTCCCCTTCTCTTCTCACTCCTTTTCACCTTCACCCTCAATAACCTCCTAAGCTCCGCCCACCAACTTTGCCCCCATATCCACCCTCTCCCTCCCATTTTACCCTCATTTTCCCCTCCCTTGTTACTTTTTTTCCCTTTTTTTTGCTCCACCTATTTCATTCCCAATTTTTTTGTGTGTGCCAAACGAAGGGAGTCCTTTTGCTGCCCCTCGTTTGGGGTTGGGGGCTCCAACGAAATGTAATGCGTGTTTCCGTTCCAAACACACACACATATGTACACGGGAGCAGGCACACGCAATAGAAAAAAGAAGAAAAACGAAACGAGCTGTTTCTCTCTCGTTTTTCCTGCATTTGGGACTGAAAAAAGGAAGAGAAAGAAGGAATCACCTTCCTGGGGACACGAAATGGCAACATTTTTGGGGACAGGGAGAGAGAGGGATGACTTGTGTCTAGTTTGGACCAATTCAGCTTCTTAGGGTTTGGGATTAGGCCTAGAAACTGGAATTTTGCATATTTTGGCTGTGGTTTGATAAGGGAGATTGGAAGGTAGAGCCAATTAGCTCTGTAATAGAAGTGCACCTAGAATGCTCGAAATACCGTTTTTCTCATTTTCATACTAACCATACCCACAGTTTTTGAACTTATTTGGGATATTCGAGGACCATAAGATTCAGATTTCGGAAGACTTTGTTTCGGGAAAATCCATGTCCTAACTATTTTCTATTTATTTGTTTTTATGCTCTAAAAAGTTTCTAGTTTGGAAGGATCGTCGTGTAACCGGACACCCATAATGATAGTTTTTTTTCTCTTCCATAGAACTTTTGGAGTAGGATTTCAAAGTTAAATCAAACAGAATCCATCTGGTAAAATGAAATCATTATTGCTATCCGGTTACATGGACATCCGGACATCCTGACAAGTCTACTCCCTTTTCATTTTTTCCAATTTATTCTCCACGCCCAATCCGTTCCTTCCATCCATTCTACCAGAAAAATACTGAAATTCGAAATCGGAAAACCGGTTGAGAGAGTCTCCATCCTCCAATTTCTTTTCCATTTTTCTTCCCAAAATTTTCGTTTTTTCTCATTTTCTACTTTCACCTCTTGTCGTCGTCTTCTTCTTCCCAACGTCTTCTCAATACTTTCCCTCTGAAAAACATCATCCCACCTGAGATGGTAAAAATCAAGGGGGAGGAGAAAAAAGAGAGAACTGGTTTTCAAAAATTGATTTGGGGTTGGGAAGAGTGAGAGAGAGTGGGGGGAGGAATGGGTAAACGAAATTGGACACTTACCCCAAATTTCGAAAGTTTTTTAACGGTTAGTGGTACTGTAGTCTTTATGAGAATGTATTATGAAGGTACAGTACTCATCCAGACTTTTTTAAAGGCGCAGGGCCTTGGTCTCGTTACGAAATAAAGGTTTTTGAATCCAGACGTTTCTCACAAAAGTCCGTGCGCCTTCAATATAAATTTGGATGTGTACTGTACCTTTCTCATAGCGTTCAGAACAGCTTACTGTAAGTTTAAGATTTTCTAGGAGCTATTCGATTTCCCCGTTATTTCTCTTTACGGTAGCCATATCAAAAAAAAAACCAAGTTTTATCAAAGTGTCCCAAGAGTTCTAAAATTATTTTAACCCCGCCTTTAACTTTGAATCCCATCCGAACTTTGACATAAACATACTCCCAAATTCTTTTCACTTTCCGGACTTTTCCAGGCCCTCCTTATCTGTTTAGGCTTTTCTCGGCCATCCCCCTTCTACCCCTTGTTGTTATTTTGTTGCTCTTGAACCCTTTACGTGATCATCTCAAACATCAACGACCTTGTTTATAGTTTTTACTTTCTTCTACTTGCAGCAATACAATCCGCATATGTTTGCTCCTTCGGCGGTTTATACCTATGGACATCATGGTTCGGGAACAGATGAGGACGAGGGGTAACTATCAATTTAAGATCAAATTCTAATTTTTTGAATTTCAGTCAACCTGTAATACAAGGCCTGGATAATGGTGACGGACAATGTATGGTTTGCGGGGATCGGTCAGCAGGGAAACACTACGGAGTTATGGCTTGTTATGGTGAGGTTACTGTAGTTATGGTCCCCTAAAACTTTGAATATTTTCTAGGTTGCAAAGGTTTTTTTCGGCGGACGATACGATCACAACAGACCTACACATGTCGATTTGCTCAGAAGTGTGCAATAGATAAAGATCAGAGGAATGCATGCAGATACTGTAGGTTTCAAAGGTGTCTAAACGTGGGAATGGAACCAGAAGCGATACGACCCGATCGAGATGTGATAGGAAAGCAGAAGAACCCCAGGAAGAAAAAAATGAAAGCAGAAAGTTCGAATGATGCATCCCTACCCTCCCCAAATGGCTGTGATTCACCTGTATCAAATAATGAAGACGTGATAATGTCGTTTCTTTTGGATGTGGAAGATCAGGCAACTACAGGAAATAAGCACATGAATATGCCAATTGGAATATCAATGTTGATGAAGAATGATCCGGATTTCAGTGCTTCAACGTTATTTCACAGTCAATATGTCAGAAATCAGGAGAGCTTTCCAGTAAGTTTGGGGATAACAGCAAAGGGATACCGTCATTCCTGTCGTATATCTCGGTTCCTTTTGAAAATTTCAAAATGTGCTCTACTGAAGAAATGTTTTTCAATACATATTGAACATTTTATCAGTTGAGAACATTTTGATAGCTCTCAAGACAACCGAGATATGCTCCTCTGATGTGGTTACATGATTTGAAGTGATCTCGAATCTGATTTTATAAAAATGTCATAACAAAGTTACTCAAATTGAAGTCCAGGATACTTCAGCTCCCTTTAAAAATTAAAATTACCGCACAATCTGATCTTTTTTAATTCCAGGTAACATATGCAGTATCCCGATCAGCATCAGTAGAACAACTCATCGCCGCCCTCCGACGATACGTCCTCTCAGCTGTCCATTGGATTGAAGCTCTTTTTAACTTGGCCCAAATCACAGAGACAAATGATAAGACGACACTACTCAAATCCATTATTGGCCCATTCACAATCTTTAATATTGCCGCCAGAACTGCACAAATCACCGACGGCGATCTGATTTGTCTTTGTAATAGTAGCACAATCAGTCGGCAACCAGCACGACATTTATTGGATACTAAGTGAGTTTTGAAATGAATTGTAGAGCAATAAATCGTCAAATTTCTTTTTCAGCCTGGTGGGAAACAACTTCGTTGGACGGGTAATTGACGATTTGGTGTTTCCAACCAGGAAATTGGGATTGACGAATCCAGAAATCACCATTCTATCAGCACTGATAATTCTGGATCCAGACGCAAGAGGATTGTCAAAAGAGACTTCGTTCGCACTTATGGGAGTCAGGGATCGAGTACAAAATGCTCTTTTCAATGTGAGTCTCAACTTCATTTGCAAACTCTTTTTTCTGTTTTTTTTTCCATGTTTCATCTTCAATTTGAAGCACATTTAAGCTCTTCTATATTAGGATCTATTCTATTTCCGGTCACACTTTTCTTCTTCTTTTCACACTGATTTGAATTAGAATCTAGAATGTTCATAGTTTAGTATTTCTTTCATAATTTCTCTCAAAATTTTTTCCAATCCAATCTAAAAGCAGAAAATGTGCTGAATTATTCTTGATTAGATTAGCTTATGCTGGAAAGCGTAATGGGATTAGACGAGACTATAGAGAAGCTAGAGACAGGTGAAAAGAGAAATATTCATTACAAAATTCTTTGGGTTTGAACTATAAATAACATCTGCCTGAGGGCAGGGAAGGGTGCAAAACTATAGTTATTAGATTTTGAGAAATATTCGGAGGGAATAGGGGATCAGAAATGGAATTTGGATATGTAAAATTGCAGAAAATGTTGATTTTTATGAATTTTTGTTTCATTAGATTTTATATGTTTTTTAATCTACAGTAATCCCACCCTATCATCTTCAGCTTATCCGAGACAACTCTAACAATATGACATCGGTGACCAGCAGGTTTGGAAATCTTCTCCTTCTCTTCCCACCATTGGCGGTAACTCGAAGTTCCAGTAATCCCATATTTCAATTTCTCGTTTTCAGAAACTCAGCTCCCTGATTGGAGAGAATGTACAACTTGCTAAAATGTTTGGAATCCCGATCGACTCGCTTCTTGTGGAGTTATATGTTGATGCTGATTCGCCAGAGGTACGTATGATTTCTTATTTGCACGTGCTACTCGGCAGGTGCTTTCTTAAACATTTCTGTTTTGCAACATACCGTAATCCTGATTCTTTTCAGCTTATCTCTCAAAACGCACATGTCAGGGAACGAACGGATGTCTCCACTCAAACCGCCGGAGAGCGTAACGAATCTGCGTCGGCAGCAATGACTCCAGAAACTGCAACTGATTGTATCAAGACTGAGCACGAGAGTCCAGTGAGTTCCGATGAGCCAATGTGTATTGGAGCTCCAGTTGCCACTGCAGTCCCATCTGTAGCCACCACGAACCTCGCTGTGGATTTACTGGGACTCCTTCCAACTTTCGACGGCACTTTGGATATCACAAATGGATTGTCAGCTCCAAGTTACACTCATTTCTTTGGATTCCAAAATCTTGGATCTTCAATGGATGACTCTTCATCTTCTACAAGTACATCTGCATCATCAGTTCCATCTCTTCCAAGTTATACTCCTCATTCTGCTCCAATTCTTCCAACTCAAACCACTCCCTTCAATCCATTCTTCGTGGAGAATAGTGCCCCAAACACTGGAGTGATTGGTGGTCCATTCGGTTTTTGAATAGCAGCTGACAACAACCAAAACCATGTTTCTGTAGATTTGTAGAACATTCGGAAGTGATAGTGGGACTAAGAATAATTACCAATGGAGCACACTTTCCCACTATCATTTTCTGATAAATAGACTGATCCCTCAATTCCTCCTCTTTCCAAAAAATCGATAGTACAATCTCAAAGCTGAACATTTTCCTGTCAACCGTTGTATGCATTCCCTTTCCCTTTCCCCCGTCAGTTTCTAATCGTTTTTCTTTTTTTCTAGCATAATCTTCTCTCATTTACTTTGTTATTTTATATGTGCTGACCTCATCCTTCATCCCGCCCGTAACTTTTCGTGTTGTGTTTTTTTTGTGTGTTTTTATTCTTTTTATTTTTATTTTTTGTCTATAAGTACAGTAGGTATTGATTTTTTATATTTTTACCTACTTCTTCTTTTTCTTTTTTTCTCTTTTTTTTCAAAAAGTTCTATCCCGGTTCCAATTGCGCACTTTACCTGATTCGATGCAGCTAGTCTATAGACTCAATACATGTATATATCTATATATAGTCCCTCTGATAATCCTCAGTCCTTCCTCCACTTCATCAAAAACCCACACTTCCTTCCCCCCAGTGAGATTCTCGAAATTCAAGTCAAAAAGAAAAAAAAACTCCCCCACAAAAAACTTTGTTCGACAAAATCGAAATACAAATCATTTTGAAACCTCTCGTCTCTCATCTTGTCTCTTTTCATGTTTTTTCTTTGTCAATCATATATAAATTATATGAAATTTTATTCAGTTTTAACAGTTTTTTTCTTTTAAGTTACAAGGAAAATTTAATTGAAAAAACAAGAGAATTCAAATTGAAAGCGAATAAAAATCTGTTACTGTGGGTACTTCATGTTCAAAGCAGTATATCTCGATTGTCTTTGAAGATTCAAAAATGTGGTCAACTAAAGAAATGTTTATGAATTTATTTTGAACATTTCATCAGTTAAAAACTTTTTGATAGCTTCAAAGACAACCGAGATAAACAGTTTTGAAGATACTGTAACCGCTGTAATAGAGGATGACCCAGTACTCAATTTTCAGAGTAGCTCGATTGTCTTCGAAGCTATCAAACAACTGTTTTATGATTTATCAGTTTATTACTTTTTGAGATTTTGAAAAACAACCGAGACATAATGCTCTGAACGCTGGGTACTGTAACTACTGTTACTGGATTTACGGTAGTTCAAAAAAATTAATGATCATGATCTCTCCAACAGCTAAAACAAATAAATTAGCCATCATCCCCACCACACGTGGCTATTACACGTTTCATAGACTCAAACTATTCTCCAACTTTCATCCTAATTATCCATTAACCTCGATTAGTCAGTTTGTTCAGCTTCTCATTTTTTGCTCACCACCTCTTCACTGCACCTCCACCGCAATGAAACCAAACCTCCTGTTTGTTTGGTGAAACTGTTACATAAAAAGGATGGATTTCATTCGAAAAATCACTTTTCATTCCCTGAAAGGACAAAGGATGTTCAAGGTTATTGCCATCTCTGCTCTCTTCTTGGTTTTCACTATAGGTTAGTTTTGGGGAGCCACAGTAAATTCAGACTGTGTTAAGGGTACTGTAGCCGGCTTAGAAATTTCTACCAAAATAAAAAATTTAAACTAGAATTAACCTCAAATAATTCAGAAGCCGCCAACCTCGCCTGCAAATTCAATTCCAATACTGTCGCTGTCGATGGAGCCTGCCCAGATGGAACCACCTTGATCGGAAAGACTTGTTGTGCTAAGGATGATGTCTTTGGTTAGTCTTTTTAATGAATTCAATCTAGATTATTTTTTATCTTACTTCCAGATGTTGATGCCCACACCTGCAGTTCGGAGCCAATGCCAGCTGTGGATGGATACTGCCCATTCGGATTTATCTTGGTTGCTAAGGGTTGTTGTCCAAACTCTGATGCTAAGGCCACTGAGAAGAAATAAGATGGGATAATTGAACTGTTTTCTATTTTTCGTAATGAACTTTTCATCAAGTAGATCTTCAAATATTTTCTGTGTGATTTGATTCAATAAAACTAAAAGTGGAGTTCTGGCTAGCACAACAAGATGGTTCGATTTGGAATTGAAAAAGTGAAAAGAGCAAACAGTGTGGAGCACAATTGAATGTTGTTTAATCAAGAGATGATTCATGACATTTTTGAAACATTTAGTCGGACACAGTTAGGAAGCACCAATAGTTGTTGTCCAGGTTTCCGATAAAGATCTGAATAGAGAAACAGTTGTTTAAAAATAATTTGAGCATCTCAAAATTGAAAAAAAAGAGAAGTACATGTTGTTCATCATTGCTATCAAGTATCTTACCTAATTTCGTTTTCAAGATATCCTTTGGTGTGATGGAGTCTTCAATGACGGACAGCTGCATTTGTTGTGACTGATTTTAGAAATTTCAAACGAAACCAGACAACAAACGAACATTCATCTTTGAAATCGAACACCTAACCAACTTCCGTTTTCAAAATCATGATGACTGAGAACTGCATTTATCAGAAGTGATTTAGAAGCTTTGTATGGAATCAAACAACGAACGAACAATAGATTAGAAAACCAGAGGTATGATGGATAGTACATCTCCAATTTTTCAGAGTCACGTTTGACAAAAAATTGGATTGACGTACCTAGGCTGAAGGCTTTAGTAGCTGCATGAATTTTGGAAGATTCAATCTACATGATGAACCAAACTCTAGGAAAGCCGGACTCGTTTGCTCCGCAACTGTAGCTGGTGGAAGACACGAAGCGCGCTCCAAACATTAAACGTGCAATAAATAGTGCCAGATCGAAGCCTCCGATATACCCGCCTACACATCTACGTGATCCATTTACACCACCAAAGCTCAAACTGTTCCGTAGTTTGTGTATTTATCTGTCTACATTAGTTTGATCAACAATCAATTCAAACATGTTTCAATTCGATCTGATATTCTATTGGTTCAGCTTCTAGAATTCCTGTGAAATGGAACCAAAAATCTCAGTGAGAAAGGTATAAAAGGATAGACGGGATTGACAAGAAACACATTCAATTCCGATCAACGGACAACCCTTTGAAAATCATGTTCAAGCTTCTCGCTGCCTCTGCTCTTTTCATGGTTTTGGCTATTGGTAAGTTCAGATTCTGAGAGTTAAGCTATTTCAAAGGGATATTTTCAGAAGCCACTAACCTCGCTTGCAAATCTGAGGCAAATGTTGCTGTCGGAGGAGTCTGTCCAGTTGGAACGGTCGCCATTCAAGGAGATATGTCCTGTTGTGACAAGAATGATGTCTATGGTATGCTCTTCTTTACTGTTGTGATCTCATCCTATATATTATTTGCAGATGTCGATACCCACGCCTGTCGTTCCGAGTCAGTTGGTCCAGCTTTCTTCGGAGTCTGCCCAGATGGATATCTTGTCGTTGCTGGTGAGGAATGCTGTCCAAAATCAGACGCCTATGCCAAGCAGAAATAAGAAGAGATAATCGAACTGTTTTCAAATTTTTTTTAGTAATGAATTTTTCATCGAGCAGTTTTTGTTATTCTAGAGATACATTCGATGGTATTATTGAGAGATTAAAAAAAGAGACTGTTCCACTTCAACTAAATCCTTATTCCAAAACCAAAAATCCATAGTCTCATTAATATGATTCCAGTCATGTGTCGATGTCGCTGGTTCCATTCCAGCATGGAGAACTAAAACTTTTTCGTTTCCTGTTCATTGAATATACCAGGAGCAGACTTCTCCATCCAATATCTTGTTCCCGTGTGAATGGGATCCTGAAGTTTAGTACAGAGTTCTCATAAATCTTCAATTGCCCACCGGAATCGACAATGAATCTGGAGAATAAGTGTAATATGTACCAGCTTTGAAGGAATGATAAGTAGACAAACCTGTAATTTTTGGTTATTCCCCAATCTGCGTTTCCTATTGAGAGTCCATGATTGATGCACAATGCCTCTATGGATCAGTGACAAAGCGTCAAGATTTCACAGCAAAAGTAGCCACTGAGAAGGTTACTTACTTTCACAGTCCATCATTTCATGAATCAAAAATATTCCGATTTTTTTTTACAACTCTCAAGGCCTATCGATCGAGAACCATCCAATTCTTCACCATCATTCACTAATGACTATACATCTTCATCCGATACAATTCGATTGATTGACCTTTCCATATAATCTTCTTTCAAATTCAAATCTTTTGTATTATTCAAACACAATCGTTCTTCTCAGGAGATAAGAATCGAGAATGTTCTATGGGTGTCCTGTACAGAACACTCCAGAAGGTTGCTCCTGGGACAAAGAAAGAGTATAAAAGGGAGATGAAACCAGTAGAACCATCATTCAGTCCTCCAGACCTCGTCTTGAGCAGTCGCTCTCTTCTCCCCTCTCTTTCGGTTCCATCGTTTTCCTGTATGGTCCGATCGATAGAACACTGGTTTCCCTGTACGATTCGTCATGTTTCTTCGGAAATTGGAATCTTCATGGGAATAGTGTTCATTGATTTGATTCAACTCGTGGAGAAATGGATTCATACCGCTCTTTTCGCCTCTCCACAACTTCTTTATTACTCCTTTTTTAATTTTACATTCTGTATTCCATCTCTTAACTTCTTTCATTCCCCTCTGCTTATTCATCCTAATTCTTCATTTTCAGATCAATCCATCTCCAACAACGTCCAGTATGTCTGCTGAAGCTGCTCCAGTCGTCGCCGATGCCGCTGCTCCAGAGGGAATGTACTACCGTGTCGCAGGTAATGATGGCGTTGAGTTCAAAGTCAGTGAACTGGCCATTCAACAATCTGAGACATTGAATCGTCTCATCACAACCATGTGTTACACTGCGGAAGATGTTGAGAAAAAGGATGCCATCCCAATCGAGAACATTGACGGGGAAACCTTGAAATTGGTGTTCGAGTGGTGTGAACATCATAAGGGAGAGGCTATTCCAGAGGATGATGACTCTGTCCCAAAGAATGTTGTCATCCCAGAATTTGATGCCAAACTCATGGAAATCGATAACGAGAAACTCTTCAACTTGATCTGTGCTGCCAACTACCTCAACATCAAGCAGCTCTTGAATGTGTCTTGCAAGAAGGTGGCTAATATGGCAAAGGGTAAGTCTCCAGAAGAGCTTCGTATTATTTTCGAGATCCCAACTGATGAGGAGGATGAGGCCGCCGAGAAGGCTGCCAAGGAAGCTGAGGAAAAGGCGGCTAAGGAGGCTGCCGAGAAGAAAGCCGCTGAGGAAGGTACCACTGACAAGGATGCCGCTAAGGACGATGTCGCTGAGAAGGATGTGCAAGGAACCAGCGACTCCGCCTAATTTTATAACTTTTTTTTTTTTTTCTGTAATGATTAATTTAAAGATCTTCTACTCAATAAAATGTTGAACAGATTTCTGTCTGAAATAACAAAGAGCAATGCATTGTAGTACAGTTCAAGTATCCACAATCCAGATGATGATTGAAGCAGCGCATTGAAAATTAAAACGCTTCATTGATGCTATATGCCCGCATCCGAGAACTACTTAGTTCCATAAAATGTGGCCGTCTCTGGTTTGAGATTGATATTTTCAGTTGAAAAAACACATGCTATCAACACACATTGCTTTTTTTAGTACGTCGATTATTTCTGATTGAAGCTCGATCTCGCTTGAAACTATATTTTATCGGAATTCCTTCCACATTTTAATAGAAAAAGTCAAAATTAGTAAATTTCAATTTCAAAAGTTCAAAAATGAAAAGTTTTATACACCGAAGTCCGCAATGCACTAATTATATGGTACCGTACTCCTACAACTTTTCATTCATGATCACTCCTTCACTTCCCTTCCAGAATTCCATCTGAAAGTAACCAAAAATCGAATAAATGTGAGTTTCCTGTTCAAAAAATACTTTTATGACAGAATAATTACAAATTGGTAAACACTACCAGGCGACAAAAAAGAGAAAAGATCTTATGTCGAAAGCCGCAGAAACATATGCTGTACCGCTGCAACAATTTTGCTTTTTGTCTGCAAAAAACAATATTGATGAAAAAATTGCAATTTCCTTTTCATTCAATAAACAAATAGGAACGAAAACAAAAATTAAAAAGAAACATCGCATTGTACTTTGTCTCCAAACTCTCTTGAATTGTTTTCACATCCAGACAATCTTTCTTCAAAGCCAATATAATATTTTTCGAAAGCATATAAAATTCTTCTTTCAATCGATCGAAATTGCGTTGTTTTTGCCACAATTATGTGCATATTTTCGATTCATTCACGGTCTCTCACCTAGCGAATTCGCATAAAAACTAATGAGACATTGTCTTTTTGCGAATGGTTTTTTTCACCGATGTTTTTCTTTTCATTTCACTTTCTAATGTTTTTTTTTTGCAGAAAATGTTGCATTCCACTGCTTCTTTCCTCATTTTTCTCACTCTCGTCATCGAATCCACGCTCTCGGTGTTCATTCCCGACCCGGAATTCGATAATTACGATAATTGGTTGAATAGGAATCGAAGTGTTATGTGAGTTTGAGCTTATAGAAAAATTTCAATTATATATTTTTCAGAATGAGAAAGAACCTGCCGCCAAAAGCCAACACCACATGGGAAAAGTACTACAAGAGTTGGGGGAAAGACTACGACAAGGAGATGGCCACGAAGGAATTGACAACTGAAACTGCTAAATTGTAAGTTTTCAGCGAATTCGATTATATGTGATTCATGTTCAGCATCGACGACAAACTCGCTGGTTACACTGGAACAAAGAACTTCACATTGATTCTCAACGTTTACGTATCAGAATGTTCAAATGCCGAAGAGTTGTTCACTTTTCAAACGATTGAAAAAACAGAGAACTTCAAACAGATATACCCACGGGTTAGTTTTTCAGTCAAGTTATTGAAATCCGAAACGTTTCAAGGTTATTGGGAAAGACTGTTGTAATTGTTTGATTCCAGAAGTTAATAATCAACTGAACTTTGTTAAATAGTTGAGAGCAACTTATGTTGTTCACTCGGCACCACCCCGTCGAGCCATTTAACGACTCTTTGTAGGCTGCAAGACAGTCATCGAGCTATCTTTTGCAAGTTAATGAACCGAAAATATCTTTTGGTTATCATTTCTTTACCAATGTTTTTTTTTTCAGTTCTCGTGGAGTGCCGAGTACTGCGGAACGGAAGCAATCAGTAAATGGTGTGACAAAGGTGACCGACTCAAGATCAGTTTGGCAGGTAATCTTCTTTTTAAAATATTGATTTTCTGACTAGTTTGCAGAATAACTAGCAAATAACTATCCTTGCTATTTACATCGACACTTTATCAATATTTACAGCAAACCACACCACCGCCATCAACACGAGATTCTTCACAAACGTCACATTCATCTGCCCACTCTCATTCTACCACTTATTCCTGAACACATTCAGACAAGAAACGAAAGAGTCCTGGGTGTTCACGACAACGTTTTATGTAACAATTGGAGTTATTGTCGGATGTCTGATTTTTGCAGTTTCGATTCTCGCATTGTAAGTGACCACATTTAAAGAGAGACAGTCATTAAAAATGTATTTGTGATTTTGATTTCCGTCGAACAGAACTTAGTAAGTTACATCGACGATTTCCTCTGAAGATATGATCACAAACTCCATTTTGCAAGCTCTTTCTTCGCTATTTTGAGACTAACTGTATGTTAGGTACTAAATCAAAAGTGATGCATTTTCTTGAGTACTGACGAACTACGAAGTTGCAACAGTTTTCCAGTTGATTGCTTCTCGATTAAAGCATTAGTTCCAACGTAGTTCTAAAAGGTTTAAAACATAATATAAAACTAGGTAACCACAAACAAAGTTTTCACGTCCGAAACCAGTTCGACATTGTAATTTCCGACCATATCTTCAAGAGGATTTTCAACGTGACTCGCCAAGCTCTATTCGATAGTTTTTTCCAGTGACTTTCGCTTTCTATAAAATTCTGCAGAACTGATTGTTTATTTTCAATAGTTTGTTTTCAGTGTGCTCTGGGAGAAGCGAAACCGAAAATTGAGTAAAATGGCGAACAATGAGCATTGGAGAAGGTTAGTGTTCACAGTCCTAATAATCGCCAGTTTCTGAAAACCTCGATATTTTTTATTGATTCAAAAGTGATCTAAATTTTCGCAGCAGTGCTGTATTTTCTGTTCGAATGCATTTTCAAGAATTTCGTCAACCTGGTTTACACCTCAATTTTTAAAACTGTTTTCAGATTCCGATTTACAAACACGTATCACAGTTTCGATATTCCGAATTTCGATTTTCCGATGACGGGATGCGATGATATCGACGAGACGCCGTCTATTTCCAATGTTGAATATGTGCCAATTCGAAAATAATTTATGTAAATATTGAATATTTTGTATTGTTTACCGGTATCCATTTTATTGTTGTTTTATCGATCGATTCACTGTTAATTATTACAAGATTTATCAAACTTATATTAGAAATTGTATAGAAAAGCTAGAATAATACTACGAGATCTAGGTCCCACTACGATAAATTTCATAATTGAGCGAAAACAAAATAATTAATTATCACTTTATATCACATTTTAAGCTTCATCTGTATTAACATCGACAATCTCCTCAACCTTTTCCTCTGATTGTTCTGAAGACGTCTTTTGCCCGAACATTTCATCTCTAATCATTCTATCAATTTCGTCACCAACTAGGACTCCTCGGAGAAGTGTTTGGATGAAATTATATTGTGTGTTGGAATCTCTGGCCATTCTTTTCAATTCGATTTCCTCCGGATCGATACGTAGGACTGGAAGTTTGCAGAATAGAAGCTGATTGAAATTTAAAAGAAGCAATTTTTTGCCTCATTGTTTTCAACACAAAAATACTTACTCTTCTCAATAAGCAATTCCGGATAGAACTTCGGAAGAATCATTCTCCAATCGGTGACTTTCGTCACTTTCACATCAGTCGTCGAGGCTTCGGTTGTATGGCGGTGAATGATGTGGAGGCGGACTGTCGACTGGAATTTAGGCATTTTTAGAGTTTTCCTCCAAAAAAACGCTTCATCCTAAGTACTCACTTGTGTGGCATTCTTCCATCCGCATCCGTTGCATTCATAAAGAACGCACTTGTCTGAGTGATGAAGACGAAGGTGGTTAGCCAAGGCCCCATGAGGATGAGCTTCAAGGCCTGGAGATGTTTCGATGAGACGGTTTATTGGGCATTCGATGCATCGGTAGCTGACGACATGCTCTTTTCGCTATAAATTTTGTATCTAGTATGGTTTCATCTTGATCTTGGACATAACACCCAACAGGGCCCAGCGATTACTTTCACCAAAATCGAGATTGATAGTTATAATCATTAACCTAACTGATTATTTCTAGATACATTTGGAACGTTTCTAACTAAAAGAAGCCCTGCTGTTGAAAGATATCATACTTCCTTACCGATGACAACGTCTTAGAAATCATGTCTAGCCGTTTGGCAGGAGATGGAGCCTGCACTATCATTTTCTGTAATTCTCTTTTCCTTTTGGCCAGTGCTTTGTGAGTAAGTCAAACTGTTATTTTATAGAAACTAATAGTTTTAGGCAACACACTTATTCCAACAGCTTTGTTAATTTCACACCTTATCCATCTTTCTTTTTCTTGACTCTCTTCTGGCATCTCGTTCCCTTTTCTTCTCCATTTGTTCCATTTGCATTGCTAACAGCTGAGGATTATTCAAGTACGAGATATTATTCAACATCGATTCTTTTTGATTTTTGATAGTTTGAGCGACTCTCAAAATCTCGATTTGTTCCTCATATCTTGGAAATAGATTCTTGACCAATGCTTTGAAGTCTGGATGATTCTCCACGTCATTATTGATTGGTTTCTCATCAAGCAGAGCGTGTTGAGACTTCATGTGCTGGATGACCTGAAAGATATAATCATAGATGAATCACTCATATTTTTAATCTCACAGTATTCCAATTGTCAGTATCGAATACACATTTTGGACATTGAAAGTTTTTCACTGGGATATGTTTTCTGGCATGACTAATCATGTTAGTATGCTTCGAAATTCTGATTCGATCATCGCACTCGGTACATTTGAGGAACTCTTCTGGAAGAATTGTGTCTTTTGACTTTGACGAAGAAGGTGATGATCTAGGAGTTAAAGATTGAGGACTCTGAGATGGAGTGAATGGAATTGAACGGGCGAAGAGGTCTTTGAGAAGATCAGCTGGATCTTTTGCTGCAATTGGAAGGTGGAAAGGTGTTGGAAGAGAAGCGGATATTTGAACAGAAGCATCCTTAAAATCGTGCAGCGTCGGGTCGATGGTTGGAGTGATCACTGGTGTCTGAAATCATTGAAGGTAATGAGAATAAATATATGATACCGTACCCTTTTGTTAACCCCTGTAATCAAGTCCAACTCCGCTTGCATTGTTGCAAGATTACTGCTTGAAGTCGACGGCACTGTCGTCACATGACTCGTCAAGGGATGAGGAATCCTCATTGGTGATCCTTCAGCTTTTACACGTGACAAACTTTTCGGAATACTTTTCTGCGGTATAGGAGCATGTGGTTCGATTGTTACAAGATTCTGATAGGGATATGGAAGAGTGAATTCGCTGTTGTTCGACACAATTGTCTTCTTCATTGGAGGTTCATCATCATTGATGGAAGGTGTCTCCTTTATCAGATATGGCATCACTTCCAAACCTTGGTTGATGAATGATTTCATTGGATTCTGGAGGAATGGCAGAAGTCCTCCTGGTTGAATCTGTTGAAGGGAGCTCAAGATATTGTTTTGTGGTGGAGTCGAAGGGCCAGGAATATTCATTGGTGCTCCGATGGGAACATTGTTCATTGTTTGAGTTTCCATGTGGCTCACCGAACGATGTTTCAGCTGTCCGTTGACTGCTTTTGTTTCATTTTTGTTGTTAATTTGTTCAACGAGTTTTTGTTGAACTAGTGGATGATGGCTGAGGTCATCATAGAATTGGACGTTCTTGATACCGTAACCCAACAGGCCTTTGGTGAGGTTGATCGCGTTGGCAGCTTGGTTCTCCTCCATATTTATCACGGCGAACTTGGGTTTCGTGCTGAAATAAAAAAGTAGTTCGTAAGTGTAGCAATTGGTAATTGGTAGTGTTTGAAAAGCCAATGTTAGTAGTTTGTATATTGAAAAAAGAAGAAAGATGACCTATAGAGTGCATGACCATTACATGAAGGTAAAATTATCCATTGGAATGCAATACATTTTTGGGAGGTAAAAGAAAAAAGGTGATAGAATTAAGGGTAAAGTTCAGAGCAGTTGTTCAATTTGAAAATTCTTGAAAACTAGGGGATGAAAGTGAAAAGCTGTCGTATACTTCAGTATTTATTGGAAGTGAAACAAAATTGAGAAAGACAATCATTGCTTAGTACAGTATCTTCATCATGAAATGTCTCAATGACACCAACTGCCGAGAATGGTTTTCATCGAAAATTGCCTTCACTTGCTCAAAGTATTGGCTATTATTATCGTAAAATCTATTGCAATCAATTTCTCGAAAGAGTTTCCATGTTTTGTAGAATCTCATTGTCACGAACTCCAAACCAGAGGGAAATCGCCGAACGAAACAGTCAGAAAAGCTATCAGTTGCTCCTGGAGGAATCGGAGAAGTGATAAATGGCTTCTGCGTCAACAATTGAGAACTTCTTTTTTTCATAAAAAGTGAAGAATGTGGATTCATTTCTCTGGTATCTCATCAATTGTAATGTATTTCTCTATTCTTTTCGAAAAGAAAGAAAGAAGAAGATAGTCCGATTCAGAGTGTACAAAACGAACAGAAAAAATCGACACTCTCTGTGTGTTGTAATACTGATTGAGAGCTTTCATCAATAGTTGACAGGCTATTCTCGAAAGAATTTTCATGAACTTTTGGAAGCTAAGGAAAGGCAAAATGGAGGACTGAGGAAAAGAGAAAACTGAAACAGAATGACATTTTATTATTATTCTCTCATACTCTTTTCGTCACCTTTAATCGAAATTTTTCACAAGACACCGAGATTGACACCAAGAGATTGAAATATTTGAATGTTGCTATAAAATAGAGTCAGAATTCTTGGGAATGGAGGGAATGTGACGTAGACAACCTCGGTATTTTAGGGGAAATAAATCGTGAAATAGGGATTTTAGTTCACTAGGGAAACGGGACGAGGGAAAGATGAATTTGGAATTTCTGAAGCTATTGCGGAAAGCTTTCAGATATGCAATCTCAAAATTACCTAGTTATTCTGGTTAAAAAAATCTCGAAGACATTTTTATCAGTCATTCTAAAGCCAATTCGTTTCGAACCGTTTTTTCCCAACTACAAACATGAGTTTGATCGGTTTTTAGAAATGAAATGCTCCAAAACTAAGATTTCTTTTTTTTATGTCATAAACCCGCTTCCACAATTTTTTTCGTTCCCCGCGGTTCATAGACAAACCCCCGAGAATCTATAATTGTTTGAGCGTATTATCTTTATAGACATACTAGTCCTCCGAATTTACGAGATGTAAAATGCTATGGCATAACGATTCCCCCGTTAATCAAAAATTGCTCCGCGGGTGTACTAAAAATGAGAAAGTAATTGGATGTGGTTATAGTTTTCGGAGCAATTACTTTCTTGCGATTATTTTTCTTTTTTTATGATCATGAATATTCCTCATAAAGTCACTGAATTAAAATCTCATGAGAAAAATGAAACAAATCAGAAATATCAAAGTAATCTTCTAAAGTTCTACTCGTAATCCGAATCAATTTCCGTCAATAATCCTGCAAAACTCCCAATAAAATTGTATTTCTGGACCTCCACTAGATGTTTGACCTCCCCGCCTCAACACATTTGTACTTCTCATCAAGTACTAACTGAGAACAGTTGTTCAATCAAAACTCCGAGAAACTGAAGGAATCTATCTCTTTGATTCTGGTGCAGGGAAACTGAACTCGAGGTGATTAATGGGAAATGAGTAATTTTTGAAAGTGACGAGAGCAGAAAAACCGAGTTTCGAAAGGAAGAAAGTTTCAAGGAACAAAAAATGAAATGATCAAATGAAAGTTATGATCAGAAAAAAAAGAGAAGGTTGCATATTTGCTTTGTTCAAAATCCAGGTACCACATATAAATACAAACGAGAATTCTCTATTTCTTTTGCACCGAGAAATGCACAATATCAAATAAATCCGAATGAGGTTTTCCTTCCCCCTCTTTCCTTCTTTTAATCTTCTCTGCCCTTTCTGCTCTCGACTTGACTCTCAGAGAGTCAACTTACATACATGTAACACATACACATTCATTCATTCTATCATTTCATGTAATCGCCATGGTTACACTTGAGAAGGAGGTCGTTTCAAGGAGAAGGAGATGGAGAGGGGCAAAAGTACTTTTTCGAAAATTTTGTTGAATAGGTAGGTGAAGGGAAGGAAAGTGAGAGAGGAAAAGAGATGTAGAAAATTAATAAAGTTCACTTTGGAAAGAAAATGGAAAGGGCATGTGTTTGAGGGGATTTTTAATGAGAGTTGGGTATACCCAGTGATATTTGCTTATTCAGTTTTGAAGGTGAATAAAGTTTATGGTTTTGCAATGTGGGTTTATGAAGTGAAGTAAGTAGAAAGGTGGTGGAGTTATATCAAAAAAGAAATGGGAACTGAGATCTCAAATTTGGGAGCTTTGATGATTATAACATCTTAATACTAGGAAGGTAAGTGAATATAAATATCTCCAACTCACCGAAACAAATCGTCCACACTGTACTCGCCGTTCACGGGTTTCGGAATGTACTGCTTTGGTCTGTAGCCTCTGCCCATTGTTGTTCATGAAAGTGAGTTCTGGAAACGTGAACCGTTGTTTTTTACATGGAAACAAGTTTCAAACAACTAAGAAACTACAAAATTTCGAGATATGTGTACAAGTTTGGAGCCGAATGAAAAAAGGTAGGTTCCATTGAGCTGTAATTTGTCATCTGTCAAAACATCGTGCGACAGCCGTAGAGTTTTACTGAGATGTTTCTGGAACAACTACAAATCAGTTAGGCTCTCTGAAACAATATTGCCAGAAGCTCAGCTGGATCAGGACAGAAGAATCATTTGAAGAAATATTCTTTCATAATGGGGCTTTCGCGGGTATGACCTTGGCACTCATCACTGCTTAGTCACGATTCTAGTCGAGACATTTGCCGCGATAGTCCGTGCGCCTTTGAAAAAGTTTCCCTGCGTGACGTACTTTCAAAGTATAGAAAACTGAATCTAGTGAAACCTCTAATATAAAAGCATTCAACTTTGAGATCATCTTGTTTTTCCAGGCTTTTGATAGTTGGTTTTGTCTTGATTTTATGAACATTTATTTGATTCAAAACTATCTTTACGACTCTTTTAACAGGACTAATTTGAGAGTATGTTTAGTTTCCAAGTAACAATTCAAATCTTTCTATCCTATTTTGCTGTAGTTAGAGTCTTACTTATCTCCGCTTTTTCTTTTTCTGTTCTTTCTGACCTTATAATTTAAGACAATTAGTATCCGATCTTCTGACTAGAACACTATAATATTCTAACTGCGAGAAAATAAAAACAAAAACTAAACAAAAAAGAAGAACAGCGGAGAGGAAGTATCGGCCATCTCTACTTCTTGTCTTGACTCTTCTTTTACCTTCTTCGCCTCCTCTTTCCTCTTGTTCTCTTCCATTTTCGCCTTCAAAATAAGCACTGTCAGAAGATTTATCCGCCGTATTCTCCTCTCGTCTTCCACTCTTTATTCGGCTTTTGTGCATTTTCCCAAGTTTCTCTGTGTCTCCTCTGTACAATTTTCTCTTTTTTTTTGGATGACGACGGGGGCATATTCTGATGGAAGAGGTGAAGATTTGAGAGAAAAAGGGAGAGAAACAAAATAATAACAGGGTGAATCTCTTCGTTTCTTTCCTATGTATAAGCTGTGTGTGTGTTTGGGGTTACAAGTTTTTGGAGCTACGGGGAAAAGGAACACTTGAACATCAACAAAAAACTACTTTTACCTGTCTAGATAATGTAGGAGTAGTAAACTCCCTGATGGTTTGGGAATATTAGTTTCACTTGTTCTCAGTTTTGAGTCTTCAGTTTGGGAAAAATAGCACAAAATGAAAACAGGACTACTGTAATTTCAATGTACCTTGCTTAAAAATTAGTCGAAATCTAGATAATTTATAATTCAAATCACTAGAAATAAAAAATAACGCTCTAGCATAATCGACGATACAGCTGCGAAATTTCTCCTTTCCGGTTGTTTTCTGCAAATCTTATTCCAATTATTCCCGTAAACTTCAACTTACAGTCCCAACTTTCGCAAAATAAAAGTTCGAAAAGGAGGAAAAAATATCATAAGTGAAACCGTATTGATTAAAAAAAAGGCTGCTATCCATGCAATACACAGTTCCGTTATAACCTGTGCTTGATTGATTCCAGAGAATATAATGGCAGCTAAAACACATGGAAGCCCAAATGCTATAGACGCTGTTACAAGTTGAACTACTAAACTTTTGATCGCCTACAAATGTTTTTCGTAGTTCGATTTGGCGATTCTTGGTTTTAGAAGAATCATGATTCGAAATATATCAGCCATGAAAATTAGAAATAATGTTCCAAGACCGAGACCGGCAGCTATCACTCCAAAGGTTAATAACATCATACTGGGTGTTTGTATATAGATGTCAAAGTGTTGAATACTTTAAAAACCTTCCAAATAATCTGGTAAACTCTGAACAAGGAATGGAAATTCAATTAAAAGTTTCTTATTTCCCTTTACCTCTCGGATATACTTCCACTGTTCTTCTTTGGACAAATGAGTTGTATGAAACCATATACAAACAGCAATTGGACATATAATGCAACAAAAATAACAGAAATATTCAAACCATTTCGGAACAATGTGATATTTGAGAGTGATTGCAATTGCTTGGTGTTTTTTGGCAAAGCAGAGTGTTAGAGATTCGAGTTGAAAAGTTGGAATGAACATCACCGTCATCTGGGAAGAAAGGGATTTTTTAATGGCTACCTGACGTCAACGCTATCAATTTGCAGACAAGGAATCATATCCTAATTCATGCTCACCATAGAAACATGTGTGGAAATATCGAACCACTCGGCTAGTATCCCTACAGTATACCCTGCGAATGATGGATACAACGGAACTGGTTGCATGAGATGAGTCAAATGAATATCAGTCATTGTTCCGAGTACCTGATATACCTTTCTGATTTTAATTGAAAACTCAAAACAATACCTGAAACGCCAACAAATAAAACCGAAATTTATCCATTGATTTGCACCGATAAATCAGCATATAAATGGCAAAAGAGTTCAAAGTTATAGAGAATAAAATGATGATTCGATAGTAGTTGATAAGCCATGCTGGATAGGAAAAGTCAACGTTCATGATAAAACTACGGATTGAGTCTAGTTTTGAAGTCAGAACTAATGAAAAACAGGATTGTGATTTGGACAGGTGAAAATACGAAATGTCACAATCAGTTTTTAACACTTAAGTCAGATCTATGCTGCTGATATGGTTTGTGTTATTAACTAATTCATTTTGTTTTAGTACTTTTGAAAAATTACTCACTCACTGTCATAGGAATAGGCTCATTTGAAAAACTCGTAAAAATTCCGTTCAAAACTGAACAAATGAATTAAAGGTGGTAGAACATGAAAAAAATAATTTTTCTGAAATTACAAAAATAGATACCTCTGGTGGGTTCGAACTCAGGGCCAGACTGGCGCATCACAAAACGCGCTACCGGCTGCGCTATGAGGCCGGAAAGGCGAGACGACCAGGATTGCCTATAAGTGCCGGGGGAGAAAAAAAGTCCCCGAAAAGTCCCCGTAGACTTTCATGTTCCACCACCTTTAAAGAGGATTATTTGTAGAGCGAAATTACTGAAGTTGTTCTTCCACGTCCTTGAAAGTTTGCCAATGGATATATTGTTGCTTGACTTGAGGATATTCCTGTAGCTGTCCGTTTTCGTTGCAATTGTTTTCTAAAATGTGATACCAATAAGCTTAATATCATACTTATTAACCTACCGTCTCAACTTTTTCAACAAAAAATTCCTGAACGGCGGGAAAAATATCATCAACATAACGGTATTGAATAAAGAATACCCAGCCATCCATGCGACACACAACTCGGTGATCAATTGTGCTTGATCTATTTCCAGAAATATAACAACTACTATAAGACAGGGAACACCAAATGCCACTGATGCTGTGAACAGTTGAACCACTAAACTTTTGATGGCTTCAACATGTTTCTCGTAGTTCGATCTGGATACTCTTGGCTTTAATTGGTTCATCATTCGAAATGTATCAGTGATAAAAATCAGGAATAGTAGGAAGAGTACAAGACCTCCAACAATAACACATATCATGCATAGAGTGATACTCAAACTTTGAATGTAGATATCAAAATGTTTGATACTTTTGAAACCTCGCAAGTGTTCCGGGAAACTCTGAATGTTTGGATTTTTGAGCTTCAACTTTTTGAAGATGTTGATTTGAAAATCAGTTTTTACCTGTTCTATAAAATCCCACTGATCCTTTTCAGACAAATGAGTTGAATGAAACCATCCGCATGCAATAAATGGGCAGATGACACAGAGAAAATAACAGAAATATTCAAGTGGTTTAGGCATTATATGGAAGTTGAGAGTGATTGCAATGGCTTGATGTTTCTTGGAAAAGCAGGCAACTAATACTTCCAGTTGGGTTGATGCGATGAACATCACCATCATCTAAATATAGTTTTTTTTTCGAAAAGTTCAAAAGTGCAAACCATAGAATAGTGAGTGGATATATCAAACCATTCAGCAAGTATCCCTACAGTAAACCCTGCTAATAACGGATACAATGGAACTGGTTGCATCAGAAATGCTATATGAAAATCCATCAAGAATGTCATTATCTTCAGAAAAACACACTGAGTTACAGAAAGCTTTTTTAAAACTTACCTGAAAAGCTAACAGAAAATAACGGAATTTGTCGAGTGTTCTACATTGAAAAAGCAATAAATAAATACCAAAAAAGTTGATTGGAATGGAAATTGCACCGATCACTCGATAATAGTTGATGAGCCATTTTGGCTCGGAAAAGTCAACATTGTGCATCTTGGAGTACTATTTCAAGAATAACTGTGAGGAGGTTTGTTCCAGCACAGATAAATATTTACGTAGAACAGAACAGGTGATAAATAAGGGTCATTATTTCAAAGTTTAGGAACAGAATGTCAAGTGAGAAAAAAAAAACGAATGGGTTGTGTGAGCTAGAAGAAAAAACGCCAACGTGTTTATACTGATATGCACTCCAAATCACATGAGACGAATGAGTTTCCATTACAGTTGAATGATTCGGTCATTAAACTACAAAATATTTGAAAATTCAAATAAACAATGAAACAAAATTGAAGCTAAAACATAATGGAAGATACAGCTCTTGCACTTCTCGGAACAACCGCCTTTTCTCTGTAAGTCATACAATTTCAATTTTAACGCAACAGTCACACTTACAGTTTCAACTTTTTCAGAATAAATTTCCTGAATGGAGGAAAAAATATCATCAATAGAATAGAGTTGATGGATGAATACGAAGCTGCACAAGCAATGCATAACTCAATGATCAACTGAGCATGATCGTTTACAAATAATACAACAGCTAAAAAAATACACGGAAGACCTAATATGAAAAAAGTCGTAGCGAACTCTACGACCAAACTCTTGATCGCATCAGCATGTTTGTCATAGTTTAAATTTGAGATCCTTGGTTTCAGAAGATACATGATACGGAATAAATCAATGATGTAAAAGAGGAATAAAAAGAAAAGTATGAAACCTCCCAGAAGAGTGCATATCATGCAAATGACCATACTTAATGTTCGTATATAAATATCAAAGTGTTTGATGCTTCGAAAAGAATCCACGTAGTCAGGATGATTCTGAAATCGTGGATTTTGAAATACGTTAAGTTTTTAGATGACCTTTTTAATATGATCCCACTGTTCTTGTTCAGTCAAATGCTCTAAATCGAACCAAAAACACAAAACAAAAGGGCAAATTACACAAAATATATCTGCTCCGTATACTACTGTTTTTGGAAGAACATGTACATTCAAAATAACAGCCAATGATTGATGTTTCCTTTCAAAGCAAATTACCAAACACTCAAGACTAATGACAGCAAAGAACATGAATAATATCTGAGAATCAATTAATATATCATTGAAAAACTAGACATACCATCGAATAATGAGTGGAGATATCAAGCCAACTGGCGAGGATTCCAACGGTGTAACCAGCAAATATCGGGTATAGAGGGATCGGTTGCATTAGAAATGTTAAATGAAAATCAGCAATTGAGATTATAATCTTAAACTTTTGAACTGCTGAGGTAATTTCCGAAGTTATCAAAACTTACATGAAATGCTAGTAAAAAATATCTGAATTTGTCAAGTGATTTACACTGAAACAGTAATAAATAATTAGTGAATACATTCAATACAATGGAAACAGTTCCAATGAAATGATAATAGTTCACAAGCCATGCCGGTTCGGAAAAATCGATATTCGGCATTAGAGTTATTATTCTGAATGATTTGAGACGGAAATGAGTCTGATATGGATGGCAGGTGGAATAGAAAAGGTTCCCGGTTCGGGAAGTTGTCCCGAATTGCCGCTTGTTTCAGTATCCTTGACAGCACATGGTCGACATTTTGCTGCTGGTTCAGCCAAGTTCCGTGATGCAAAACTGAATATATATGGTAGTATATGGTCCTGTGACAGACGCGGATACTCACCACTATACTAGTAAAAAATTTTTATGTGAAAACATGGAATTGTAGAGAAAAAATGCTTTATCAATTCTCAGAGAATTTTTGGCGTTTAGCCCGTGAAAACGGCGCGTGTCCCAACAGTAGTTACAGTAGTTGGGACACGCGCCGTTTTGGCACAGACTTGACACTTGAATGGAACTGTAACGGCGCGGCAACAGCGCATAAAAGGGATTTGCCGACATCGTGCCATTTTGGCAGACTTTTAACAGCTAAGCGGCACCCAAATGGCTGATGTTTGGCGTGAAACTGGCTCTCATTCGGCACCCTGATAGCCTAATAGCTACTCATTTCGGCTAATAGCCACCCATTTCGGCGCGTTTTGCACGGCTAATAGCCTCAAAAACACCTGAGTTGGTATAAACGTCATATAGGGTTTAATCCTAATGTTTTTGTTAAAACAGAAAAAAATTTTTTTAGCGATTTCGCAGAATCAAGATCTCGGCTAAATTATGAAAAGCCAGGGTAAAAGCAATCCAGGGTAGTCCTGGAAAATCAAAAAAATTGCTCCTTGAAATGACGATTCGCTTTTGTTTTTGGCACTTTTCATAGGTCACTTCATAAAAGGTTTCCCTGTGAGCTCTACCCTCCAAAGGCTACAGCCAACTCATCCCCTCTCATCTGACCCACTCACTGTTCTCCGTCCGATCCCTGGCAAACATCCTCCGTATTTTTTTTCATTTCCCTCTTCCCAAACAGTCTCGTTCTCCTCATTTTCAAAGCGTACAAAACCGATTTATTCTTTCAATCTCTTTCTGGTCATACACTATTTCCTCAATCGGGGTCAAATAGTACGAGTAGAAGAAGAAGGAGAAGCTTGTGAGGGGCTCAGTGAGCAAAAATAAAAGAAAAGGTAGCGAAATTTTTCTACGGTTTAGAGGTTTTCAATAAGAGGTCGAGACACTACCACACTTTTTCAAAGTTTGTCTTGCGAATTTAAAATTTTTTGGGAGTTAGTTTTTTGTATGTTTTGTTTTAGGTTAGGATTTTCTTACTTGAAAATAAGATTTTCGGTTTTACTGTCTTCAAAGTTTTTTTTCTTCTGTTCTTGTGTACCTCAAACTGTCTTGTCCTGTGAAAATGAAAATGAAGAAGCTATTATGATCATTGTACTGAATACGTTTTAAATGAACTTCAGTATTTGCTACATAACACGAAAACGTTTCAAAATAGAAGTGTTATCAATTTCCGGTGCAACCTCCCTCGAATCGCTATCAGTTTTTTCCTAGTTCAATGAATCAAACGTCTAGGACTACCAGCATGATTATGGTGAATTTGAGAGGAAATGTAAGATAATAACTACTAAAAATAGATGAACTAGGTGTCTGTGCAGTGCTGAATTTGATTTCTGAAACAGTTGAACACAGGTTAAGTCCTTAGAAGTAACAAAGAAATGAGTATAGCAACTATCATTATATTCAGCTTGGTAAGTTTGACGAATGAGGAATAAGGAATCTGAATAATGAGTACAGAGAATCCAATTGTTTTAGATCATTTTGTTAGCAGTAGCTTTTGATTTTCAATTTTTTCTGTTCACATTATTTCATCTTGACCTCTAATCTCAAATAAGCTTCCTTCACGAATGAGCCTTTGTGAAGCTCATCACATAGTACTGTTACGCTTTGGTTCTGGAAGACACGAATCTATTTGCTCTCATGTGACTATTTAGAACGATTCCCTTCAAAACGCAATATTTTGCATGAAAAATGATGGTACTAAGGAGTTGGCACCAACAAAAATATAACTCTAGGGTTGATAAACACAGATGAACACAGAAGTATCATTTAGTTCTGATCACCCATCTTTCAAAGTGGCTAAAATCTGCAAATTGAGAAACTTTATTAGAAGCTTCGTTGAAGAAACGGCGGATTGTCCGCATCATTCCGTGAGAGCCAAGTCAAAAATCGGTATCTTCTTGAATATCTGATTGTTCAATATCATGAAATACATCCACTCCACATTTACGTTTTTAAACTTTGATTTTAGCCTGTAAGTTATGAAGTCTGGATAGCTGATACCCCATGGATATCGCATTTCACACATGTACCTGAAACACAACTTTTCGATTTCCGATTTAAACAGATCTATTTTCTTCTGACTTGATCATTGTACCTGACCCCATCTCTTTTTTTTTACCACTACTTCTTCTGGTATCTTATCTCTTCTTCGATTTCATTCCATTGTTTATTATCTCTTGTCGTTAACCTTTCATCTTCTTCTTCACTTATTCTTCGTTTTCTTCGTTTCAATTCTCCTCCATTCCCTCCAAAAACTGTTTTGCACGTGAATAATGATATAGTTTCATCGAATCACGAGTCTGACACATACTGATTGGCAATGTTCCAAGACGAACTATGACTTGTTTATCAATTATTCCAGAAATAGAATTCCCGGTCGTACGAAATGTGTCTTGATGGTGGTTTAGTCAATGAAAAAATTGGTTTACAGAGTTTTGGTCACTTAAACTAACAATGATAACGAATTGAGGGGGGTTTCCACCGGAAACGGAGCAAATTGTATAAAAGGCCAGGGGGTCTGGTTTGTAAGCACTTTTGTAGTTTGCAGCTTCAACCTAGAGAAAGTTGAGACTCCAGCAGCATGTAAGTTTCAAGATAGATTTAAAGGATTAGTCCTAGGTAGTTTAGGCTGTTGGTCATGCTTATTGAAGACTTTATGTTTATCATCTGGTTTCTAATGAAGAATTACACATATCAGCTTAAAGATCGGAACTTCGAGAAGGTTAGGAGTTTCATGTTGTTCGTATGACTATTGGGTGGCATTGAAGGAAATGATGTTATAGGTCCCAAAACCACTGTAGGTTCCTGGAGCTCATTTTCATTTTTGAAAAATACAATTTTGATGCTATGGTGTCAGTTTGAAAAAGAAATAATGTTCAAAGTATATATATTCCAGCCGAAGTCCTACCGAACGCTCTATGGCTTTCTCTTACTTCAGCTATCTTCAATTTTTTATGTTTTGGGATATCGCCCTTTGAAGAAAAAAAGTTCAAAAAAACGCGATTTCGAGTTAGACTATTTTAGATCGTTCCTCTTTAAGATGCGATATCTTGTTTAGAAGTTGACGATACACAAAACTTGAAAACTACAAAGAAGTAGCTCTAGGGTTGACGAACATTCAGCAATTTATTTTTCATTCTGACTACTTATCTTTCGAAGAAATTTCCTGAAAAAGGGCCGACATTCACTCGAAATAGTTATAGTTTTTGACCAGTATTGTAGATAAAATTTAAAAGGAGTTTTGAGTTTTTAATTATCCGGATGTCTTTCTAAACAAACGGATATAGGAGAAGGGCTATCAGAAGATTCAGATTTAGTTTTAGAGGTAGTTCCAGTTTCTAGAAATGTTTTTATAGTTGTCTAAGTAATACATTTCTAGTTTTTTCGGGAATCGTGGCCATAGTACAGTTGTTTCATCCATAACTCTAATGTAGGATTTATCATACTCATGTTTTTGTTTTCTCCAATACTGTTATCGGAGCAACATTAGTTAGCACCAACTTTCAGTTAACTTCTTCCAACATAACTCTAGTTTTGTTACCAGGTCCTCAGACAATCTCCAATTTCTATTACCACCTGCTGATGTAATCCCTTCAATTCGGCAACATTTCAGGTCATAAAACCTTTCACTTCCCCTTCTTCTCACTCTCATATTCTTTTTCGACCACCTGATCAATCTGAAATTGATTCCAGTTGTAGAGAAGAGGTTCTAGAACCATATAAGGGGAGACATAGGGAATCATACAAAAATGTTTCGTTGTGTTTGTGTCCTTGTTTACTACTCTACCTGTTACTATCACTCCTTTTTGCCATAAGACCTCCTCCTCCTCCCCTTCCATTTCGACAAATACCCACACAAAAAAAGAAATTGAGGTCACACGCTGGTTTTTTTATTAGGGGTTTTTTTAGTCTATTAACTTTGTTCAGTGGTTTCGGTTAATGAGATTTTGTAAGAAAGTTGTTTCTTAGATAAATGATTTCAATGAAAATTCATTGTAATTTTGCAGTAGAGCGAGATTACTCTATTAATGGAAATGCAAAAGTTAACTCTAAGACTCTAAGTGATTCCTTTGAAAAAAATCAATGTTAGAAAATCAGAGAACAAAAAAAAATAAGCCGCCATAAAAATGATAAAAAAATGTGTCACAAATTCCCAATGCTGCACTTTTAAAAACCATTTTTCTCCCCGTTTCACCCCCACTTTTTCGAAAAAATGCCAATAGAAAAAAGAAGAAGAAAGGGAGAAAATGTGCACAATGTGCACAATTCTCTTCTCGAAAAGAGAGAGAGAGGGAGAGACGCAGAATGTATTTGCAAAAGAAGCTGGAGGAAAAGAGAGTAAAACAGTGTGAAGAGACGAAGGAAGAGCACATGTTTAAGCCAACGGAGAGGGAGAGAGAGAGTGAAGACTCTCCTTTCTTCTTCCCTCCTTTTTTCAATTTCCTCTTCCTCTTCTCTCCAATGCCATTGGGTTTTCCTAGAATTTTTATATATAGTTTTGGGAGAAATTTTCGTTTGGGAATTGGTCCTCCTTCCGTTTTATAGCTCTCTAGTTGTCCTTCCGGAAGAAAAGGTCGGAATATATCGTTTTGTATAGTTTTTCTTTTTTTTTCTGACATTAGGTTCTGATTTATTGAATCCTGAAGGATTTTCCAACAGTTTTCTATACAATTTCTCATTCTAAACTCCTCAAAAATTGACTCTGACCGATACATCTTCAAGCTCATTTCCCTTTCCTCGTAATATTCAAATTCTGTAATTTTCTGCAAAAAAAAGATCCTACAGATTGATAAATTAATCCCTCTTTCTCTCTAATGACTAATATCACGTATCGTCACTCACTACTAACTAGATCTATCAGTTGATCACTGATAAATGGTGAGGGATGATAGTGATGATGATATACATTTGCAAAAATAGTAACAGAACTTGGATCCAACTTTTGAAGGTTACCCTTACTTATTTGGTGATGTGATTTTTGTAAATAAGTTCATGAAGAAATTAACAGAGTTCTTGGAATTCTGCAAGTGTTAGGATAAAAAATGCTTTTGAAGAGTACTTTCAGCCTACTTTTAGACTGAGAATTTGCTAGATAATCCTAAAACTGTGCTATCAGTTGTTGAATCGCCCCCAAAACCATGAAAACGTTTTCCTCCAATAAAATTTTTTGCAACAGATCCTCTTCTTTTTTCTCACAATTTAGTACTTTTTTGGTACTTTCCTCCAAGTTTTCCTATCTCAATTCTCACTTTATCATTGATCTATTCCCTCTTCCCTTCCAACTAATTCTTCTGTGACCACCGACCGTGGGAAGCGCACGCCTTCACTGTAGACACATGAAGTCCACGTGTACAGTAATCACGTTTTCCCATTTTTTGAATTATATATTTATATTCCTTTTTTCTGATGTCTGACGTATTTATTTTTATGTTGCTTGGACTGTCTTCACTGTTAAACAACATATTGAACCTTGAATTCAAAAAAAAATGTTTAATCAAGAGAGAAAATGAAAATTGATGGGTTGATTGTCGTGTGACAAGATAGATAGAAAAGGGGTGTGAGAAGAGAAAAAAAACTAGAAGTGTAACCAGATTATGCTGATTTTTTGTTGGGTGTTAAGTGGGTGTTATCAGTTTATCAGAGATGTTAATTCTTTTGTGCAAAAGGTTCAGCAGAACAGTCTCCCAGTAGATGTTTGTTCTATTTCTGTGATTTCTTTTTCTATACCTATTTCTCAAAATCTTGTTATGTATTCATGTCTGTTGTGTTTTGAAATACATATTACGTAGTACGTAGGGTGGCGAACATGCCCCGGAAATTGATTTTTGACGTCAGAGCTCAAAGGATTTTATGAAATACTCAAAGAATAGAAGAATGATATTTTAGTAAAAGTTATTCCTCATCCCAAATATATTTATATTTTTCCAAATTTTGAGTTTCAAAAAAAAGAAACTTCCAGACCCACTTTTATAGCTTCTCCCGATATTTCATGTTCCAGATGTTCAGGTGCCAGATTCTTAGACTCTTGTTACACCAATTCTTCTTTTTTTTTCCTCAAAAATCTACCAGACAACAAAAAACATCCTCAATTTTCTTTCGGACCCCCAGTTTCCTTCCTCTCCCCCCGTTTTCCCTCCAGACACACATTATTTAGAGTGCCCTCTTCTTTTATTTTCTTCTGCGGGAGGACTCATTTTCTCATCTTCGTTCTTCTTCTCATTCTTTTTTCTTTGTCATGACAGGCTAGTTACTCAATCAGATTGATGAAGATGGCCTGGGTTTTTCAGGGGAGCTTGAACCGAGAATACCGTAAACTCTGTTTTATTGGTCGGAGCATCATATCTCTTGCTTCTCATATCTGGTTGCTTTCAAAAAAAAAAGCTTCACTGAAAACGTTTTCCAAATTGACCATTTCGTTATTTCAAACCTTTTCAATAACTTTTAGGAAAGTTGAGATAAACAGCTCCGAAAGAGCCACTCTATTAGAGGTACTTTTGAATTTTTTCCCCTTTTACAAACCACCTTCTTGTTTGCATAGATCCTCTCGATCACAAATACAGTCTATCTAACGTCATTTTGTCCTAGTACCCTACTGATTCGCCATCGTTGATTTATTATAGGCTAGGAACGAGGCAAGAGATTTAGGGTCATTGATGGAGAATGCTAGGATAAATTGGAAACGGAAAAATGATAGGAGGAATATCTGATTTCCTGTAAATACTAAAATTATTGAGAACTATCGAATTCGGTATTGACCTATACTGAAAGTGGTTATTCAACTGAAAAAAATAGCAAAAAATGACAAAACCCCTTCCCGAACAACCTTGCTAAAAGGCGAAAAACTTGGACACTGACATCATTTCCTATGCAAATCCCTCCCCCTTTTTCCCTATTTCTTCTGAGAAGCACTTCTCCTATTAGCTCTTTTTTTAGTTGTTTGATTCCAGTACATGACCTGATTCTTCTCATTCTCCTTCTCTCATTCAGCTTGTGTATAGGTTCAAATCCGATTACGGGTTTATTGAACACTTTTTGGTAGTGAAGTGTCGTGTTTTTTTTTTTGAAAATACTGTTTTTCAATACTGGAAATAACTCTAAACGCTAGAATAAAAACCGAAATGATTAAGCTAAAAAAATATGATTTTGGAACAGGGATGTTTTGCAAAATTCTAAAAATTGAACTTTTTTGAGAAAAGGTAATGTTATTCTGAAAAAAGCAACACAAAAATGAATCACCTATTCAAAAACGGAACAAAAAACTCGTGGGAAACAGTCTCGCCCTTCAATTCGTTATTTCGAAAATTTCTGATTGATAAGAAACACTTTTACCTTTCTCCTTTCACCTCTTCCATCCACTTCTCTCTTCCGATTCAGAAATGATAAAATCGAATGTCACGCTCTTTTTTTTTGAGTTGACTCGCGTTTTGCAACATTTGGTGAACTGTTTTGGAATTTGACGATCTAGAATGAGACAAAATGTTCATTCTATGGTCAATTAAGGGCTTTGTTTTAGTTGAAGTGTGGGCCTCACCACGAAAAACAAAAACTACCGTATCTTGGTCAGTTTTGATCCTAGTCTCATGAAAATTAGACAGTTAGAATCAGCAGTTCAAGCCGGTTCAAACGAATATAATCAGGACTAAGTTGGGGAATCTTCTATTTTTTTGAGTCTCACCAAGAAAGTACAAAAACTACAGATTCTTGGTCAATTTTGATCGGAATTCAATTTGAATTATCCCGTTAGGTTTAGCAGTTCGAGACGAAATTTCTTTCTCATAACCATATCAGATCAGTTGCTCAATCAGTTTTATTTTATTCACCAAACTTTAGGAACAAAAACTTTTTTAGTTTCTTCATGTAAATCCGATCTACCGTATTCCGATCGTTCCATTTCCATACAATACAATTCCGCATTCCTCTTCCCAAAAACCCATCAATATTTCTTGTACCAAAGAACATTATTCTCCTCTCCTCTCTTCATTTTTTTTCTGTCCATGTCTGTCCCATGCTGATATGATTATGTGATTCATAACCAGAAAGTCTCTCTCTCTCTCTCTCTCTCTCTTTCTATCCTATCCAATATCATCACACACTTTGTACCCTTCATTTCCCAATCATAAATCTCTTGATGTGTCTGATTCTCTTCTGATCCGAGTACTCTCTCACCTCTCCTCCATCTCATATTATCATTCCCCCTCCTGATTCTTATCATTTTTCTTTTCTTCTTCTCTATTCTCATCGATCAATCTTATCTGTCTATTTCTATAGACACTCTCCAATCTCTATCTCCTTCTTCTTCTATTCATTTTCTCCATACATCTTTATCCCGTCTTTGCATTCCATTCCTGTCCGATAATAAAATAAGTATAGAATGAGAGACTGAACAAAAAGAAATGCACGTATTGAAGAGAGAATTTTTACAGATCCCTTCAGAACTGTTCAAAATGGGGAAGGTTGACACGTCCAGTCTGGAGAATATGGCTGCGTCGATTTCAAGGAAATCGTCGTTGAGTCAGATTGCTTCATCACATTCTGGTGGGTTTTCTGAAGATTCTTGAATAGCTGGATGTACTTTAAAACCTCAAAGAAAGAAATTTCATAACTTCTATAACTAAAAAAGATTTAAGAATTAAAAAAAAATATTTCTGAGTTAGCAGCTTTACGATAATTAAGGCTCTTTGAACAGAATTTAACGCAATTCTGTTGAAGCCTCAAAACTTATTGAAACTTTATCAAATGTTAAATTGCTTACTGACTGAAAAAAAAACCTCATAACTCCTTCTCTCCATCTCCAATTCTTCTATTTTTGCAGGCGGAAGTGACACGTGTCGAGTGTGCGGAGACGGTAACGCGAAAACTCATTACGGTGTAGTGACATGTTTCGGATGCAAAGGTTTCTTCAGGAGAACACTCAAACGTCCGTCAGAATACGCGTGTCGACATAACGGAAATTGTGTTGTCGATAGGCATGAGAGGAATTCATGCAGGTTCGTTGTTTTAGTTTTCTATAGTGTCGCGGGACCATGAACCTGTTTCCGTACGACACTCCGCTCCAAAAGTACTTTTCCAAACTTCCAGTACGTTGGGCATGAAGTGTGTTAGAGATGAAACATTATGATACCGCGAAAACAAAATAAAATTTTGAAAAAAAAATCGTAGTCCTTCAGCCTTGTTTAAATTCCAGATACTGCCGATTCAAGAAGTGTATCGAAGTGGGAATGGACCCAAAAGCAGTGCGACCTGACCGAGATGCAACTGGAAGACATTATCAAGGCCGACAACGAAGATCAAAACTATCTGCAGAAGATGAAGGTGAAGTGGATGCAGAATGGATGAGAAAACTACCTGTTGATATGAGAACTACCCTAATGCAACTACTGAATATTGATCTGATAGTTGGAGGAGGTGATGGACATACGGAACCATCGAAGATCTACCCTCTTCCATTTGCCACGTCGATAAAACAGTTATTGGAGGATCCGACTCTGTTAGATGGGAAAAGAACCGAAATGAGATATGAGGCGTTTCGAGAAATCAATCCAGAAGAACTTCCATGTATTGCTCATCGAAGATTGATTGCGATGATCGATTGGGCTGATCATTTGTTCGATATGATGGATGTCAATAATATGGATGATAAGGTGAGATAATATAAATTTTTGGTTAGCAATTATTTGAAAAACTGAACGTTCCCTTATTCCAGGTCGCCATAGTCAAAGCGAGCTACGGACCCCTCATGATCTTCAGTTTGTGTGCCAACACTGCTCGTCATAAGCAAGCCGATATTGTATGCCTAAGCACTTTCGGATATATCTCTAGATATGCTCCGAACTCGTGGGCCGAGCCATAGTGAGTTTTTATTCTCCAACACCATCACCTGTTTTTTTATTCCAGCCATTTTGGAAACCAACTTGCTGAACGATGCATCGATGAGCTAATTGAGCCATTGAGGAAAATGAATCTAAAGGAAGAGGAGATCACTTCACTCAAAGCAATCATTGTTCTGAATCCATGTAAGCATTTTCCCATTCGTATCACCTTATGATAGTCAGATTTCCATTCCAGATTTGAAAACCCTGACCCAAGATGGATCAGAAGCCATCATGGATCTTCGTGACCGAATTCAAGAGACGTTATACCATGTGGTTCGAGAAACTCATCCAAAAGAAGTGGCTTCCAGTCGATTCGGAAACCTTCTGTTATTCGTTCCATCGGTGATGATGTTGGGAAGACTTGTCATGGAAAACTTGTCGTTTGTGGATAGTTTCGGTCAGATGAACGATCGTTTGGTGCATGATTTGCTGCAAGAGGCACCGAAAGTTGAGGTTGGTTTTTCAAAAAGGCTGGACGAATATCATTCAAAAATGTATTTGAAAAACGAAAAATCAACAGTAAATCCAAAGTCAATACTTGGATATTTCAACGTAAAAATATTTCACTACCTCAAAACTATTATTTTTTTTCTTGCGCTTTTTATTAACTTGTTGTTTTGCTCCCTGTTCAGATTATCAACTGCATTGAAACAGAATTTGAAAAATTGACTCCAAAAACAACAGTGGGTTCCATTGCCGACAGCGATATTCTGAACTTTTTTGATGTGATTACACTTTATCATTTTTTTTCTCATTTTATTTCAACCCCATATTTTACAATTACCCTTCCATCTCTACTGCATGTTTTTTTTTTACTTTTCAGCAGATACAATCTACACCCTCACCGGATTCAATCTATGATTGTTTTTGGTCTGACGATAGGTACTTGCCTTTTTTGCATGTTTTTGAATTGCATGATTTCTTGTTTTAGTCAGTTTCTCGACAAGCAGCAAGCATTTGAACAACCTCAACAACTTTTTTGTTTGAATGAGGTGGTGGAAATTGATTGGGACAAATAGGGATGAGCAACAGAGCGACATCGATTTCATCATCTGTTTCAGTGGCATTAATAATGAAATTAACTAACTTTGCATGTATGGTTTATATGGATTTGGTTTGATACACATAATGAACTTACTAGGATTTGTATCAAGGGAATGGTGTAATTGTTATTTATAACTTATAAGTAGGGTTGTTAATTGCCGCCGTTGCAAGTAAGGAAGGGCCGGTCATTTTGACGTAACTTGCATTAAACGCCGGTTTCTTTTTTACACCGGCGTCCCACGCCTGTTTTTTTTGAAACCGGTGTCAAACGCCGGGTTGCATTATATTAAATTTAATGG
>GL379904.1:298255-316929 GCA_000143925.2 Caenorhabditis brenneri | reverse complement strand
GAGGTGAGAAAAGAAGCGTGAATATTTTTATATGAATCATTTCAGAATGTCGCTCTGAACAAAAAATACTCTTGGGGTCATGTCCGAAAATCACTTTTTGCGTTGAAATAACGTAAAATTTCAGGACGGGTAGAAAATTTTTCATCACTTTGAGCGCCTGTATCTTGCTTCAAACTGATTTTCGGACATGATCCCAAGAGGATTTTTTGTTCAGAGCAACATTCTGAAATGATTCATATAAAAATATTCACGCTTTTTTTCACTTCCCTCCCCCTTTAATGAAAAATTCCACTGATTTTCAAAAAACCCGGTGTTTGACGCCGGTTTTAAAAATTGTTTCGGTGACAAACGCCGGTTTCCAATTCCGGCGTGTGCTGCAAATGCAAAAGTTCAAACTTGCATTTGTCGCCGGGAAACGCCGGTTTTAACAACCATACTTATAAGTGTTTGAATGAAGTTTGACTTTGCGTTGGACTGAGTAACGTCTGAAACTAAACTAAAGCTTTTTGTTGAAAAAGCAAAGATAAAAAGAGCAAAGATTAAGAAAAATGTTACCAAGAGACAGTGGAGTCAGAACAAGAAAAGAGTTATTTATCCGTGGCTTTCAATGTTTTGAGAGATAAAGATTGTCAGTTCTTGTAGACAATGAAGCAAGTTGTACTTCAACAAATGAAATATACCATAAACAGAATTTTAAAAAAATCATATCCGTTAATTCTCGCTCAACAACTCTATATTTTCCAGCACATCCCATCAAACAACTCATCTCCTCCTCAATCCTCTTCTGGAATGGATACATCTCCATCTCCACCAATCAATGGACACATGTCAAATGGATGCAGTTCATCATCACAAGACGAGCAATTAGGACAATCAAATGGATTGGCAAGAAGGCATAGTGAGCCAAGGATGGTGCATTCCTCGAGTTCCAGTTCCATTGAGAGTCTGAATTCATTTGGAGGGTGTTCATCCGATGGAGGAGCTTCTTATCAGAATCAAATTGGAACATTACCCTATAAGTGAGTTGGGAAATTTAGATTGTCAGCTAATTATTCAAAAGTGATTTTCAGCCTTTCCTGCAATTCCCTTCCAGCACAAGTGAACGATTTTGGAGTGTCGTTGAATGGTGCCTCCTCAATGCCAAACCTTGAAATGGCTGAGTGTGATCCAGACTACAATGTGACTATTACACCGGATATGTATGGAGGTGAGCTTTCATATTATCTTAATCCCTACCTTCATATCCCCTGATTACTTAAACATCTTTCTAATTCTTCTTTACAGTTATGGACATGCGTCAAGCGATGAATGTTGCCCACGGAGGAATGGAAATCGATGAGGGTCAACAAACAGTTAACGGAATGGGAACTCCAAACTTAGAACGAAGGGATTCAATGCAGCATCCACAGTCGCCAACGGAACCGATGTTCTACATTTCGACGGTGGAGAGTACGAAGCATAAGTTCACAGTGACCACTACTTCCTATGATCGGTAAGAATTGAAAATTGAAATATACTTTCTGACATTCTGAAAATTTTCAGCTTCCAAAACGGTGCCAACGGTCATGCGTACGGTGAAAACGGTGGATACCAAAACGGAATGCCTCCTCAAACTGGATCATTCGGCCAAATGCCATCTTCCTCGAATCAACATGAAACTCTTTGCAAGACAAGCAGTCTACCTCATCAATATATGCAGGGTCAACAGAATCAACAAGGCTCCGCCCAGTCTCAACAACAACAGAATTATGACATGTATGTGTCACAGAATCAAATGGAATGTGACGATGCCAACTATATCAACTTCAATCCACCAAGCTAGTCTACAGAAAAGGGCTTGATGCCTTAATTTTTTAAATTTCCCGCCCATGTTTCCTTCTCTTCCATTCTCGATTACGAGTCATTCTTCCTTCTCCTCTTTGCTACCTATTTGCTCAATGTCTTCAGCTCAGCTGGTTTTGAAAAAGCAATTGCATTTTAGTCGTTTAAAACAAAAAACAAAGAAAAGTGTTCCCTAAATACGCAGTTTTCCTCAAGGTGCTAAAAATTGCTTGTCTGCCTTAAATATGAATTTGTTAAATTTTTGAATAAATAGTTTTTAATTTTCAAATGTTTTTTTTTGGGATTCGGAGACATATTCGAGATGAAGAAGGCAAACAAGACCGATTGACAATGGAAAAACCAAATCTAAATGTTCCAACGACGAATCTTACGAAGAAAAGATGTTCAAAGAATTCTGAAGATTAGAATACCAAAGAAAGATACCATGAATTTCCATTTCTTGAAAAAATCCCGTTGGAAATATTATTGAATTCAAAACAAAACAGGTTTTTGAATTATATATGTATTTATTGAGAACATTATTAGACCGGCATAATAATTTAAAAAAACAGACAAGTTCAGAAAACCAGTACAAAAATTGAAAACCGTTAAAAAAAAAGACAGATCACAGAGTAAAAAAATCATAGTTATGAATGGTAGAAAAAATCTTTGACTTCAGTAGACAGCAATCGATTTCAGCACACTTCTCTTTGCCATTGAAGATTTGGCATTCACATTTTGACATGATCTCTTCTGTCCTCCACAATTCTCCTTTCCATCTTCAGCCACCTTCTTCATAACATAAAACTTTCCTCGCTTCAGTTCTGCCGCTGGGATAATCTTGATGAGATTGGCTCTCTTCACATAGGAAATGTCGAGTTGAACGTCTCCAAATCCAGATTGCATTTTTGCCTGCTCATCCACAGTCTTTTTGAAGTTTTGGATTTCTGGGGTCAGATCCAAATTCTTGATGACGTCCGAAAACTCCAGACCAATGAACCAAACCGATTGGGTCTTCGAAACGCATTTGAACATCTTTGGATTGGCATGAGCAATTAGAATTCCATGATTCCTCTCCAGTGTTGTGACCAACTTGCGAATCCGAGACTCCAAAAATCCAGCGTATCCAGTCTCGGCAGCTTCCTTCTTGGCATCCATTTGAAGCGATACAAAGTGCTTGTATCGGCTGAAGAAGTTCGTCTCCTCCATCAAATCATTCCACGTGGCTTTCCCGTTTTGAATGTCCTTGCACGTTTCGAGGGCACTTTTGAGCTCATTTTCAATCACTTGTTTGGTAGATCGTGTGACGTTGTGAGTGGAGTTTTGTTCCGGGAAGCATGGAGTGAGGATTGGCATCAGATGGAATCGATCAGCGTAGTTTCGTCTCCAGACCATGTGATCCAAAGCGGTCATTCCAGTGTTTTCATTACTCAGGAAATCAAGGAGGACAGGAGACTTCCAGTCCCAAGAGGCAAATACGAAAAACACTTTTTGAACAAGTGTAGATGCACTTGCATTGGGGTAGAGCTGGCATGTCCGAGCCACCAAGATCGCCCAAGTAATTCCTCCGAAAAAGCCCATCACATTGGAATAAATGCCGTGATTCTTCGCCCAGATCTTGATAGCTCTGAGAGCCAGACGAAAGGATTCAGAGTTTGGCACCAATTGAAGCATCTTCTCGCAAACTCTGACACCATTCAAACTTCTCACAGACTCCTGATCCAAGTTCTTCAAGAGAGAATTGTTGGTGAGGTCCAAATCTCCTGGGATAGTGGCCAAGTCCATACGAGCAAATAGAAGATCCACTTCCACACAATCATACTCCATAGTCATCAAAGGTACAAACGCATTTTGCACTGCGTTCAGCTTCTTCACAAGGGGATCGGCAGACAGGATGCTCTTCAAAGAAGTGAAGAAATCACCACGAGTGACGTACCTGGGAGCAATCAAAACAGAGTCGATGTCTCCTCCAGATGAATGTACTCCGAGTCGATAAGATCCGAATGCCAAGAGTTTTCCTTCAACTTCCACATTAGTTCCATTGGGGACACGGGAGGTGGTGACCATCTTGATCCATGTGTTGACAATATCCGACAGTTTCTTGATGACTGTCACTCGCTTTTCAGTCTCTTCTTTTGGCTCAAAACTACTGAATTGTTTCAAAGTCTGCATCAGAGCGGCAGTTTGAAGAATGTCCTTTTGAGTGGGTTGAGCAATGGAAATCGGTTGGGAGACACCGAGCATTTTTGACGATTTGCTGATGGTAGACATGTTGACGTGAAGATATAGAATCTGAAATTAGTAAGAATGAAAATGAGAAATGAAGCAGTTAACGAAAAACAAAAAAAAGAGAAAAGGGAAAGAAAATAACGAGTTTTAAAAAAACGAGACGATCGATAAGTAGGTGAGCAGACTTGACAAATGGTCTGAATGAGAATGGTTTGTCTAGAGGAGAAGACACCCTCAAACAAAACGTTACTCTGCGCCTCCATAGTGATAACACTCTCTTCTCAGGAGTCAATCTTACAAAAGGCTAGCCATATCCTTTTGGGAAGAATTGAAGACACCCTGAGAAATAGAATAGCAGCAAAAAGAAAAGCATAATATAATGGTAATAGCGATTGTATATCAAAGCTAATGGTTTTCTACAACCAGGCATCATGTGACACTCTATTAAAGCTTTTGACATTGTTTTTCCTAAGTTCGTAATCCATATATAATGACAGTTGTGTTGCTAGTAAAATGGTCAGATTATAAAAGAGAAAGCCTAAACTCTAAAACCAGGGAAGAAAGAACCTACAGTAACACAACACTAGTCTAAGTTGAAAGTAGAAAGAGTGGTGCTAGAGGGAAATAGATTCGAAAAAAAACGATAGATAGAGGAACGAATAAAGAGGTCCACTCTATGGGAGAGCAGAGCAAAAGAATGAGGATGGTCGGACTGGAGGAGAAGACGTCACCCTCTAACTGAACGTCATTCTGCGTCTCCTATGTGACAGCACTCTCTTCTCAGGAGTCAATGTTGTAAAAGGTCAACCATCTAATATTATCTTAAATCTTCTAATCTTCTTCTTGGAAATATTCATCCCCTCACAGACCTTACAACCAGGATCTCAATACTGAGCAAGTCGAAAGTGAGAAATGAAGTTCTAACTGTCTTGAAACTGAAACCTCGTTGATAGTGGGGATTTTAGTGGCAACTATGAAAAATCAGTTTTCTAAGTCTTTGTTGCTAACCAAACGACATGAAAAGATAATCTGGAGGACTCAAAAATATAGGAACAACCTACAGTAATCAAAATACGAACCAACCAATTTGAAGGAGAGAAAAATAACATGAGAGGACGAGTTGCAGAAGAAAATGTTGTTTAAAAACATCATCCTGGATTCTATGCCACATAAGTAGGTCAGTGATGATTTACAACTCCTTGTAACTCTTAGTTACTGAGGACACAAACCATAGCCAATTCAAATTATACGAACCTTCCCAGGAGCAAACGTCTCCAAACACTCCTATGTATGGCCATGTGCATCGATTTGACCTCTACACTCATCATTCCATTAGTCCAATCATCTCCCAAACGGTCGTCCATTTCTCATTTCCTACCATGTATTCTTTATCTACTAAATCGGGATTTTCCACTATTACTACTGCTCAAAAAACTACTTATTCCAATCCAATGCCGCAGTATTTCGTGAAGAAAGAAGCTACGATTCCTTGTATGGCTGAACCTATAACCTCTCAATTCACTTACAACTATGCTCCTGAAAATACCCCTTCTTCTAATTCCACAGTACCTTCTGATGATGTTTTTGCATCCATGGGAAATTGGTTGGATCATGCCAAGGAGAACAATGTCAAAGCCTCCAAGAAACGAATAAATATCCGACGTCTCCGTGATGTTGTGGACTCTGATGACGAATGGAAGGAGCCAACAATCACTTCTGCTAATCTGGTACCAAATCCATTCTGTATTTCTACGTCTTCTTCTTCTTCTGTTTCATCAAATTCTGATTCTGATTCGAAGAGTGACTCCAAGAAATGTAAACGTGTTTGTTTCAATCCATCGATCACTTTCCATTACTATGAGCCACATAATAACAATTAATTTTCGTTTGATTTTGAATAATCTGTCATAATTTCTGTCTTTCTCCTGTTTTTCTTTGTTTTTTTCCGTGTGTAATAATTCATTTTTTTCTGGTAATAAAGATTTAATAAACAGTTTCTTCGAATTTTTGAAATGTGGAACATAAGAAAAACGGGGTGGTGATACACATAAATTGATAGATATATTATGAGGGACAGCGGGAAATGTTTGGGAAAAGGATAGAAATCTGGGATCTGAAAGTAAAACAATTACAAATACATACAGAATATAGCCAACCGGGGCAGGGAAGCTGGGAATAAAGGGGAAGGAAACTGGGTTTTCAACCAATAAATTAAAATAGAAATCGAATATACACTTCAAAAAATAGTATCAAAGTTTCAGAAAACTTCGAAAAGTATTCACAAATATACAGGTTCAGAGATGGATAAAGTAACAAAATAGCCTTGAGATTTTTTCAGGAAATGAACAGGAGATCAATGAAATCCATGGAAAGATAAATTATGCAATCTGGTGAACTCAAAAAGAAGCGAGGAGATATGGTAAGTGAGGAGCAATAGGAAATACAACGATGAGCTAGAAAAATATTCAAGATGTTCCCATGATTTCTATGTATACTTAAGAGTGAGTTGAACATGCTCCCCAAACTGACAGAACTCATCGTATGGAAAAGTGTTGGGTGGAGACGGTGGTGGAGGAGATGGAGGCGGTGATGGAGAAGGGGAAGAAGACCATGGAATCAACCCGTACAGTGGATGTTCAGCAAGCACAAAGGAGATATTTGGAATCTAAAGAAAATATTGAAAAAATATATCCAGTAAAAATGGATGTTATCGACAGGAAAGGGCAAATGAAAACTATTGTATTGGAGTACTTTATTATATTTTGAGTATTCAAAGTTCTACTATTCCTATAAACCAGTTATTCTCCATTTTTGACTCCTATTTTTCCAACTTGAGTTGTTCCACGTCTGAAAGTTTTGAGAACTCACCGCATCCATTGCCATTTCCACTGAGGACCTGATTTCTGGATACTCTGGATCATACTCTTCTGCTCCTTCCTCAGAATCTCTATCATCATCTTCAGCTTCTTCTGTTTTCAATTCCTTCTTCATACACATATAACCAAGACTAGTTGCATCTTCCTCTTCCTCAGACTCCAATGAATTCTCTTTGCTTTGCCCTTGCTAAAAAAGTGGAATAAAAAAATGGGGTATAAGACAAGTTATTTTTATCACAGCATTCAACCAAAATGTCATTTAATCATATGAAACTATTCAGATTATTGAAAAATTCCAGTTCATTTCGTATTCATTTGAGCGAATCAAACTTCCAGGCAACTGCTTTTTAAATTAAAATCACTTGCAAGAGCGGAAGTATAATTTCTGATTCCCTTTACATTTTTTCAAGGATAAGAATATAAAATCTGTTTTAAAAATCTCCAGAAGACTACCTTGAGCATTGCCATTTCTACAGATGATCTAATCTCCGGATACTTCGGATCGTATTCTTCCTCTTCCGTCTCTCCATCCTCTTCCTCCTTCTCATCATTGTCTTTTGACTTCATCTTCTTCTTATCCTCCTCTCTCAGCATCGAAATTCTCTTCTTCAACCTATTCACCAGATACTGAAACTCATCAAAACCATCATACTCTTCCGTCAGAATACTCTCCACTTTGTGACTATCAAACACCAAAAGATGAGCATCAATTTGAATGAGACTCAAAAGAGCATTATCGATTTCTGCTTCATCATTCGACATCATCAAAACATCTGTGTATCTTTTCACTTTATCGTAAGTCGTCTCTATTTTTCTTTGTTTTTTCTTCTGTAGTGACAGTTGTGATGTTAAATCAATGAGTGAAGTGGAGTGGAGATTATTGGCAGGCATGCTGAAAATTAGTTTGAAGAGGAGACGAAGTGAGGTGAGACAAATATAAGAAAAGGTGAACTTGAGTTGTATGAAAAAGTATTTAGTTCAGAAGATAAGAAAATAATGAAGAAATGAAAACAAAACGCTCATTATAAGACGCAAATAGTTCCCTGAAAAGAGTGTGTTGCCATGGAAAATGCTACATGAAGAGCAGGTGACGATAATCCTCTTACTCTTCTCATCCTGCGAGAATTTTGATGCGTCTTCTTTGGAATAAGCCTTGAAGGAAATTGTTTTTGTATATTCAAACTAAATTTCAAAAAACCACTTATAGAAACTTTGATTAGTACTTTTCTTTCTTAACCTAAAAGCAGAGAAGCAAGCAATAGGTCATGTTCCAACTGAAGAAAAAAAGAGAGATTGTGAAAGTGAAAACAAAAAGAAAAGAGAATGGGTATAAAAATTATACGACGAAATAAAAGAAAAAACAAGAGCATTGGGCAAAATTGGCGACGTAGATTTGTAGAAGCATACGACATCATTTTGAGAAGAGAAGGCGTTCAAAAAATGGTGTCTTCTTAGGGAATTTTCGGGCGATTTGTCTATCGGCAAATGGCCAGAAAAAGCGGCGAGCTGCCTACAAAAAATGATCACAAAAAACGACATGTTACTTGAATATATGGAGAATTCCCGCTGAGCAAGTTGCCTTTTTCTTGCTCCAGGAGTTCGGAAAGTGATCGAGCAAGTTGCCGTTTGGCAGCGGCAAGCAGAACAAATTGTACGGCAAGCTGTTGAAAATGGTGTTCTTTTCAATCCGGGAAGTGTTAGAAAAAAATTATTCGAAGCAAAAAAAATTATAGGAAAACCACATGACTACAATTGCAAAGACTACATAAAATATTGTTTCCCTCCCCCGACCAATAAATAATAGAAACGAAAAAGAATTGGGCTGAGTGGATATATGGAAATGAACAGAAAAGTGACGAAGAGTCGTTTGTCATTACGAGAGAACGATGATGTGAACAATGGGCGGTGCACGAAGTGATGAGATGGTGCCATTTTCGGGAGTGTGAAGAAGAAGAAGGAATGAGGCTATTCGAAGTGAGTAAAGCCGTCTAAAAAACCAATTCACCATTCGTGGCCTTTACAAATCTGGAGAATCGATTGTGAATGTAAAAATTCGGCTTGTCGGCTGTCGTCAATGTTTGTTTTCTCACTCAAAACTTTTTCTTTTTGGTCGTCTAAAGTTAGGCCGACGACGATGTAGAGACTCAGTTTAAAAAAATGGGAAACCTCCTGAAAAGAAGTTACTCCACATAAAATCCCATTCAGAGTCCTAATCCAAATAGATAACTAATAAAACTGGAGTATAATAATAATTTAATTAAACATGATCATTACGAAAGGCTATACAGACGACAAGTTGAATACAAAAAAAATGAATGGAAGCAAGGCAATAAATTCTCTTTGAATATAATTATTTGCTGATAATAGAACTTAGAACTTCGAAGCCTTCTTCTTCTTTTGCTTCTGGAAGTTCGGACGCTGTTGACGTGGTCCTTCGGCAACCGGTCCCGGAAGAGGACGAGGAGAGTTTGGAGATGCCGATACGAACTCCACGTTTGGATTAGCTGAGGAGGATCCTTGAGTTCCTCTTCCGATTTCTCTTTCACGGTTCTTTCTCTTCTTCTTATAAGTGGATCTTTCTTGACGTGGAAGCCAACGTTCCGGATCTGGAGCCACCGCTGGATTGTAGTTCTTAGGCAAGCGAATCTTTCTCTTTCTATTCACATTCTTCAATTTGCGGGTGATGATTCCAGAGTCAGGAACTGCCGGAGATTTGGCCTCCTTCTTCTGGCGGTACTTTTCTCCGTACAAAATCCAATCGGATTCTTCAAGCTCATCCACGTTCACATCTACTTCCATCGATTCGGGGAATAGCTGAAAAATATTGATTTAGGACGTTGGAGATCTAATGGATAATTGTAAGCGCACCTTAGCGCTCAACGCATCAGCCTTCTTTGAGTCAGTCTTCGAGTAAGCTCCAACTAATCTGCATTGAAGTTGCAAGTCATCCGGGAACTTTTCAACGAGTTTTTCCAAATGTTTCGTCGCGTCTTTATCATTGCCACGTGACTGTTCCGCCTCGACAAGAGCCTCCAAAATCGCCTTGACAGCTTCAGGAGATTGATTTTTGGCGGTGGAAGCAGAAGCGAGTGCCTTGACAGCTTCATCTTTCGAATCGGCAGCGATGAGGGTGGAAGTGAGGAGAGAAGATGGACCAAGTTCCGATGAAATTGATAAAGACTTGATGGCTTTGATGGCTTCCGGAAGACGATTGGCATTGAGAAGAACGTGGAGGCGGGCAACAGATTGTTCGAGATCCGATCCTTCGAGAACCTAAACAAAAACAATTATAGTTGTATCTGGCTACAAATAATGATATTGTAATTGGATATCTCCGTACACAAAAGAGCTTCCGACAAATTGCGGGTGAATACGAGGGCTCGTAAATTCTAGTTGAGTCATAAAAGTCATTATTTGTAGCGAAACGCTCGATAGAGTTGGGAGCAATATATCAAGATGAAGAAAAAGGAGAAAACAATAGCTGCACAAAGTTTCTGTTTCTTACCTTCAATGCACTTTCAGTATCTCCCAATTTGACATGAAGAGATGCTTCAATGAGGGCAACTTCTTTAGAAGTTCCAAACTTCGAAACAAGTTCTTCTAGAGCTCTTTTGCATGGCTCACGTTGATTCGACATCAAAAGAACCAATGCATTGTTGAGCATAAGAGTACGACGTTGACGACGTGTCAACTTGCTTTGATCTATTTGAAGAGCCGCTTTGAATCTCTTTCTTGAGTCTGCCAAAGCGAAATCACTAGAAGCAGCAGGAATATTGTTGATTATGGTTGCCTTGACGCTTTCATCGGAAGGATTGGCAGCTTGAACTTTTTGATAAATCTCCAATGCTTCTTTCTTATTTCCCTGTCGTTGAAGAACGTATGCTTTTTGAACACGAATCGTATCCAACTCCTCCTCCATTTCTTCTTCGTCTTCTATAGACTTCTCGCAGAAAACAAGAGCCTTATCGAGGCTTTCCGACGCTTGTTTAAGCCTTTCAGCCTCGATATCAACACAAGCTTTGTTGTAATGTTGAGAGTAAGAATCCTCGAGTTGATCCACTTGTTGTTTCTTTCCCTGAGCTTCGAGACGAGCTTGAACAGCTAAGAAATTGGTACGACGGAGATCATCGTTATCGTCAGAGTAGTTTTTGATAAGGTCAAGGTAGATGTCGAAGGCTTCCTAGAAATTGCAGACATTGTTATGAACTGAAAAAATCTATTTGCTGAATCACAAACCTCGAATTTCTCCTGCTTGTAGAATATTTGTGCCTTGAGCTCTTTAGCTTTGACATCATCAGAATCGCACGTGTTCAACGAATTGATCGCCTCATCCAAATTTCCCTGACGGTAGTGGATGTAGGCGGTCTCGAAGCCGACACGTCTAAAAACTCAAATTGAAATCTATCGTAATAAGCACTTGGTTTTTGTTTTCAGGGCACTTTCGAGAACACTTCTTTTGCTTTCGAATTTTTTACTCATGAATTTTTTTAACGATTTCTATTTTGATTCGTACCCCATTTGATGAGATGGTGTCTTGCGGATGAGCTCGAGTGCATCAGCCCATTGAGAGAGCTGAATTTGAGCGACAAGCTTGCATTTGAATGCGTACGTCTCCTTTGGATGCTTGCGGATTACTGAAAAAGAACAGTCAATGTGAATTGATATCGGTATAAACAAAACTTACACTTATTAGCCGCTTGAAGAGCCTTTTGATAGTCACCGCTGGTATCAGCACGCGAAATGTCGTTTAGACATTGGTAGAGACCTCCGGCAGATGGGTCCGCCATTCTGGAAGATTAGAGAATATTAAGACGAAATGATAACACAAGAAGAACACGAAACGTCTACAAATGGCTTTAAGATCGAGAACAAGTCGAAAATGAAGGGTAGTTCAGTGATTTATGTCAACTCATTCAGGAAGCAGCTTGAGAACCTTCAAGAAGTTCGGGTGCAGACATGACACGCTATGGATTTTCCGAGACATTTCTAATAGGTTTCTACGCATTGGCATTAATATGTGAAACAAAAAATTATTAATTCGATAGTAAAATCGGAAAAAAAACATTATTTCAATAAAAAATATCGCCACATTTGCAGTTCCCCGTGTTTGCGTATAGGGGCGCCTTCACGCGCGATTGCGTACACCACCCATCAATTGACGCGCAAACAAAGCAGTAGCCGTTAAGTAAAATTTATAGGCAAAAACGGAAATAGAGAACAGAAAAAGAGAATCACATGAAAAGAAAAAAGTCCCGCCCACAACTTTTTCGGGAAATAAAACTTTTGAAAAACTCTGCGGCAAAACGAACTTTTTGTGTGTCCATCTGCCAAGAATCGGGGGAGAACCATGTCTCCAGGGATCAATCTAATGCATCGCGAGCCGGCTCCACTCTCACTTTTCATAACTTTACATACATCGCCACTAAACTTGGTTGAAGTTGTCCCAAATCTTTTGGAATCGTTAAATTCCGAGAATTCACCCTATCAATGGCCTTTTATTTTGCTCTATTGAACGTGTCCAAAAAGGATAACACTCAGGAAAAGCAGTCATCTTCTTCTTCGCATAGAAGACATAGAAGGCATTCTATCGCTTCTGTCGAATCGCCACTTCTCGATTATAGACTTTTACCAAGGTTAGTGAAACGAAACCTCTGGAGTTTTCTGCGTGTAGGAGAACTATCAGTAAGGAATGGTGAACTGAGCACAAAAAACACTATATCTGTGGATCAAAAATTAACATCAAAAATTGAAAAAGAATTGCATCGACCGGGAATCGAACCCGGGCCGCCCGCGTGGCAGGCGAGCATTCTACCACTGAACCACCAATGCGCCGAAATGATTCGTTCAATAGAAGGAAAATAATACGGCTTTGTAAATAGAAATAAGAGAAGTTAGAGTGAAAGAATAGAACATGTATTCAGTAACCAGTTTGTTCTGTTGAAGCGATAAAACGCTCTTATCAGTTACGCATTGACCTCGTTTTGAAGGCAGCCTCTTTTTTATGGAACGTAAATTCAAAACAAACTCTATATTGGAGTTCGAATCCCCAAGGAACTAGATTTTGAATCAGAAAATTTAAAAAAACTTTCCAGACCTCAACTCCTTTCTGATGATGTTGTTATTACAAATGAACTCGCCCATCAAATCGAATCCTCTTCCTCATCTGCTCAACCCAATCGACTATCCGATAGAAGAAGTCGTGGAAGTGCACGTGCTTCGAAATGGGTTCAAGATAATCATAACAACTCTGCACAGTCTAGAAGAGAGCATCCAACTTCTCATCATCCTCCTTTACAAAGGGAACCTCAACAACGAGATCAACCATCATCCAGTTCCAGAGCTCAACTGAACAGAGCTGATACGGAGAGTGACCCTCCTCCTTTGAGTAGAAGTAAACGAATGGCTTTTGGAGGAGATAAAGATGAAGGAGGACCTTCTAGAAAAGAACCAGAAAGAAATGAAGAGAAGGTTAAGAAAAGAGGAGGACGTGCTAAAATAGAAGAGAGAAAAAGGGGTGAACGTCAATCGGAAGAAGAAGAGGATACCACAAAACAAATGAAAACAATGACACGGCCAAGAGGAAGAGGAAAAAAGGAGCCAGTCAGTGGAGAAGAAGGATCTGGAAAGGAAGGAGAGAATGGAAAAAAGTCGAGAACCAAGCCAGAAGGGAAATTAATCGGGCAAGTAGGTCAAAAGAAAGATGAAGTGAGGTTAGTGGAAACCCAGATTGTTAGCTCTCAAAAATAGATTTCTTTAGGAAAAAGGAGCAAATGAAAACTATGAAAAGGGGACCAAAGAACCAGCAAACACCAGTTCCTGAGCAAGGGATAAGTAAATCTCAAAGTATGGTGGGTTTTAGGATTTTCAAGAATTCTTCAAGTGAAAATCATGTTTTTTTTTTCTTGTCAGGTACCGGTACCGGTTTCAAAAAAGGAACTTCTCCAGCCTCCTTCAAAATTTGGTCCTCCTCCCTTAGCAGTGACAACGTCCAGCTCTAGTTCAAACCTTCAGTCAAACAAATATTCCTCTCCGCCAGTGAATGGAAGGAAGCCAAGGATGATGAAACCAGGTATTCAACCCAATATTTTTGTTCTCTAAGGACTCCTATTCATTCAGAACACCCATTGAGATCGTCAGTATTCCAAGTGATGGCAGGGAGCAGTGCAACAGATGAAAGTGGAAGATCAAGTAGTCAAATGAGTAATGAGAGTACAACTCCTAGAAGGGATGATAGTCCAGCATCCTCCTGTTGTGACCCAAAAGAGCAGGAGGTGACTATGAAGGTACCGTTGATTTCTAAAACTGAGAAATGATTTTCTGAGTTTACAGCTCTCTGGAATATCAATGTCATCGAGGTCCAGTGAGCCTCGACTCAAAAAAGTTACATTTGAAAGTTCTCCATACGTCATATCGAATTCTTTTTTAGGTGAGTCTCATTGAATTCACAACTCACTCCACCATTAAAAAGTTCCAGGCGATGGAGCGGGCAAAGTTCTAGTTGTTCGTCGGGGCAGCGGGACAGCAGTCCGACGCGTTGGAGCCATGGGAAACGGATGGAATCAGTCGAAAGTGTTGATCGAAGGGCGACAGGAAGAACTGTCTGGAGACGATTGGTGGACACAATATGGAAAAGAAGAAGAGCAAGAAGCAATCAATGATAATCATTTGAATAAGTGTTTGGAGAAAGGTTCAGGGACTCGGTGAGATTGGAGTTTCAAAAGAACGAGAGCTTCTGAAACTTGTTATTTTCAGATCGATTCTCCGTTGTGGTTTGATTCGTCGTCGTAGTACTTCTGACAAAAGTCGGCTATTGGCATATAGAAACACTGGTTTTTTGTCATCGTCGCAGGAGAGAAAAGCCGGTAAACTTTGGCTTGAGTGGTAAAAAATGAAGAGGTTTTTTTCAGGTTCGACGTCAACTTCAAGAATGACTGTATCAGTGGATCGACCGAAATATAAATAAAGGGGTTTTATTTGTTGCTAAATTATTTTCGAATGAAATATTTTTCAAATTAGGTAGTCTTATTGTTTAATTATACTTTTTGAAAAGAATTCTCTCAAACAATGAGAAAACACGGAAAGTTCCAGCTTGCTATTCTACAGTACACCCGTAAACCGCCAACGTGGAGCTTTCCTTTCTCTCCACCTTTCCGTTCCTAATCAAATTATCACCGACTATAAAACATCCCTCTCTTCACTTTCTCCCCTATCATTCTACAGTTTTGGAAGATGCCCTCTCAAATTCTCTTCTTCCTTCTATTTGCCTTCTTCGGACTCTCCTCGGCTACCATCTACTGGAAAATGCCTCAAGGTGACGAAATGAGCAACCCAATGATGATCACCCAACATCAAGTCAACAAGATCTATGCGGCTTACTGGGATCACGATATTAACACTCTCTTCTCACTTCTTCGCTTTGGAACACGTAATAATTTTAGTTTTCATTTCCAAAACAAGTCGTAGATTTTCAGCAATGAGTCGCTTCATCGAAGATCACGCAGAGGATGAAATCCACGTTCGAGTCAAGTCAGCTGAATACTATTCCTCCAACAACCAGCAAGGAATCAAGGCTATCCTCACAATTGAAGATGTCTCGGCGACAGGCACCACACCATATCTCGTGAAGATGGCAATGGCTCAGGATTACAAAAGCCCAACTGGATATATTGTGTTCTTGTGGGAGATTTGCAGCAATTTGGAATGTGAATAATTGGTTATTGTTTATGAATAAATCTCGAGCATAGAAAAATTGTTTTTTTTTTTTGAAATCTAGGAAAAACTAATTTCAAAATATTCAAAAAGATTTTTTCGATGGTCCGGTGTTTTTACTCATAAACGGAAATGGTTTCTCCGTGAGGGCGTGAATGAAAAGCACAAAAAATGTATTTGTTTCTTGGGATACAGTAGAAATCTGACTTTACTTCCAGCTTTTTCTCCCAAATCATACCGTATTCGGAGTCATATTTTTCCCATTTCCTCCATCTCTCCATGTCATGGAAAACCTCCACGTTTCCCATTCCAACCACCCCCTCACTCTGGGAACCTTACGGTTTTACAGCCCGGTTCCCAGCTCTAATCGAATTATCACCTATCTATAAAACCGCCCCTCTTCCGCTCCTTCCCCATCATTTTTCGAAATGCGCTCCCTCGTTCTTCTCGCTCTCCTTTTTGCCTTTATTGGGCTCTCTTCTTCCACTATCTACTGGAAGAATGCTATCACCATGGATCCGAAAAAAGAGATGCAAAGTGAAATCGACTGGGTCTTGCAATCAATTATCGATAAGGATGAAAAACTGTACCTTGAGCTCGTGCAACAGGGATCATGTAAGTATTTAGGTGACATAAAAGTTAGTAGTTAGAGATTTTAGCAATTGACTGGTTCTTGGCTGATCGCAAAGACAACATCAAAAACATTGAGATTATGGAGGCTAAATTCATGGATGAAAACTATGAATTGGTTCATGGAGTTGGAATCGTTTACGGCAAGAACGAGAAGCCATTCTATATCAGATTGGCGATGTTCAAGGTAGTTCATCTGCTTATTTGAAGAGAAAACTGAATATTGTTTCAGAATGGAAAGAGTCGTACCGGGTACATGATATTCGATGCCGTCAATTGTGGTGATTTCAAGTGTGGATTGAACTAATTGACTTCGAATTGAGAATAAAGTTTTGACAGTATATTTTCTGTTGTCATTTTCAAAATAAATGTTCTAAGAAATCAATTTTCTCTAGAACAAAACTATTCAACTCGAATACTTCATTGTCAAAGAATCATCACACATTTTGAACGAATGCCATCGATTGATATCTCCATAGGATTTTCTGTTTTCTTGTATCTCTTGAGGATTTTGTAGACGCTTGCACAGAACACACCAGCCTCCGAAACCATTGACAAATAGGAAGCTGAGTACTACTTTTCTAACAATCAGCACGGAATCATGGCTATTCCCACAATTGAAAATGTCTCTGTCCTAACTGGGTATATTGTTTTCTTGCGAGAGATTCGCAGCAATTTGGACTGTGATTAATTAACGATTGATTATGAACTAACTTTGAGCACTGAGTTTGTGTTTTTTTAAATAATAATAGAAAGAAAAAAAAAGAGAAAAAAAACTTATTCCGCTATAGTCTTCATTAAAGCAGCAAGAGTGTTGGATATTCCTTGGGATACGATAGATTTCTAACTCTCCTTTCTATTCTCTCAAAATCTCAACAAATGATTCCATAATATACCGTAACCCGAGCCCTCTCTTTCCCATTTTCTCCAACTCTCTATCTTTTTATGTCATGGGAAAACTCCACGTTTCCCATTCCAACCACCCCCTTTCTCTGAGAATCTTCCGATTTTACAGCTTGGTTCTCAGCTCTAATCGAATTATCACCTATCTATAAAACCACCCCTCTTCCGCTCCTTCCCCATCATTCTTCGAAATGCGCTCCCTCGTTCTTCTCGCTCTCCTTTTTGCCTTTATTGGACTCTCTTCTTCCACTATCTACTGGAAGAATGCTATGGACATGAAGAAAGACTTACAAAATCAAATCGACTGGGTCCTGCAATCTATTAATGATAAGGACAATAAACTCTACATTGAGCTCGTGCAACAGGGATCTAGTAAGTTTATTGATGAGGTCAATGAAAGCTATTCCAAAGTATTTCCAGCATTCGACTGGTTCTTGGCTGATCGCAAACACAACATCAAAAACATTGTGATTCAGGAGGCTAAATTCATGGATGACGTCTTCCAATTGGTTCAAGGAATTGGATTGGTTTACGATAAGTCCGAGACTAAGAGTCCATTCTATGTCAGATTGGGAATGTTCAAGGTAACTCATTTGATTATTGAAAGTGAAACTGAAGAAGTCTTTCAGAATGGAAAGACCCGTACCGGGTACATGATGTACGATGCCCTTTCTTGTGCTGACCCCTACTGTACGTTTCACAATAATTGATTTTGAATAGAAAAATAAAGTTTTGGCAGTATATTTTGAGAGGTCTTATCAGTGGAAACCTGTTTTCTCTAGAACAGAGTCATTCAACTCAAATACTTCATTGTCAAAGAATCATCACACATTTTAAACGAATGCCATCGATCGATATCTCCATATGATTTCCTGTTTTCCTGTATCTCTTGAGGATTCTGAAGACGCTTGCACAGATCACACCAGCCCCCGAAACCATTGTCAAATACAACTCTGAAAGTAAATATTATACCGGAATCACAGAAAAGAACTAACTCATAATCTCTCCTCCACTCGTGATACTTCAAATACAACTCCTTGTCATTGCTCACTATATTCACATAGTCAACGAATTCTTTCAGTTTCCAAAGTCATCAACAGCAATGTAGGCGGAGTCAGGCACCCCCAATTCTCTCACTGTCTCTCTTATCAAAACAATAGGCACTGCCATTCTGTCGTCCAGAGATTTCCAGAACTACTCTGTCACATAATCTTTGCAATTTGAGTTTTCAATAGCCAAATAGCATTTGTATGGACGGATTAGTTCCAAGACACATGGTTTCATGATGCTTCCAAACACCATCACAGACTCCAGGAGGGCTACCACATGCTCCCCAAATATCCGCTTTCAGTCATCTACGCGAAACGTGGATCATACCAGAAATATCCGATCTATTCGGAGTTCGACTATTCGATCCAAGCCAGTGGGGAGCTTTGTTTTCGAGAGACCGATTTGGATCAAAGTCTAGTGATAAGAAGTATTCCGTTACACCTAAGATCCATAGGG
>GL379904.1:255870-295908 GCA_000143925.2 Caenorhabditis brenneri | reverse complement strand
TTCAGACTTTCCCGAATACCTGAATCTTCAAAACTCTTCCAAACTCTCAATTTACATGCTGATAATATTTCTCACTGTAATTCTGACTGCAGTATCCGCTGGAATATTCACATCTCATTACTTTGTCTTATCATTTTGAATACCTTTCGGATGCTGGCGATGCTGAAAACTCAGATTTCTGCTGCAAACTATCATAAACATCGAGTAGCAGTTTGGAGTCTTCTTGCTCAATTCGGTACATCTTCAGTTTGTTTTATACCGCCTATGGCTTATGTGTTTGTGGTTTTCTTTGGTTGGAATGGTGCTCAGTGTAAGTTACTTTGAGCTCAAATTGTTCAAAACACATAATGTAATTTCCAGTGATGGTAGAGTATCTGCTCGTGATTGCTTGTCTACATTCTCCATTAAATGTGACCGTCCTGATGTTAACTTTTCCTCCGTACCGGAAGTTTGTGATCTCATTGATCAGAAATCAAAAGTGAGCTTGAGTGGGATTTTAGAAACAAAAATGAGGGGAATGTTTCAGGAAGCAGGTGAGAATCGGATTGGCTGGGATATTATTGAAACCATCGTCGATAGTCATTCCATAATCATTGAATTTGTTCAAAGTTGTTATACAGATTGCCTTGATTCAATTTTTTTTTTCATCTATATTATCAGAGTAATCAAACGACAAGAAAAGTGCACAATGAAGATTCGATAATAATCTTTTGTTCTCAGTTTCTGATAATATTGTAGACATTCTGTTTCATCCTGTTTCTGAGCTGTAAAAAAACAGGAAGACTAAGCAGACTCGTGACCTTAGTTTCATAAATTGAAGAACTATCAGGTTTTCAACCAATTGATAAATATTACCAAGACTATCCTGTTGATTTCATCTGAGGGGCTATTCCTCATCCCATCATATATCCTGATCTTGCTTCCCAAAAAAAACTATGTCACTCTTCAAAAGTTCCACCTGTTTGTTTTTCCGTGCTCCAAATCATTTCCCTACTCACAATTTTTATTCCATTTGAAATCACTGCATTGGATGTATGACATCGATTTTAGTATGCCTTATTGGCTCGTCACGTATTATCATATTATGGGTGCTTTCTCACTAATTTCTGATATATTCGCTTTCTATCTGATACTTTTCAAGAGTAGTAAAATTGATACTTTCAGATACTTTTTATTGAATTTTCAGGCAAGTGTAAGTTTTTCGCGGACTCAAAAATTGGTTCAATTTTCAGATAGTTTGTTGTCTATTCGACTATCACTTCACATTTGTGATGCAACCAGTTCCTTTGTATCCATTAGTTGCAGGTTATATTTTAGGAGTGTCGGTATACTTTGGAGCTGCCATGTATCATTGTATGGTAAGTGTTTTACTGGAAACAGGTTTTTGAATGGGATCTACACCAATCAAAAAATGCAACTCCAAAACTCACAACTGTCATTCCGCTAGTGGGTTTTCATTTTCAGTTAATATGCATTGCGTTAATGATTTATCAAGTGGAAAGTATGGTTTTCTGTTTTGTCAAGAAGCATCAAACAATTGCAAACACTTTGAAGAAGTATGTGATCCCCGAAAACCTTGTCAGATTATTGTTCGTGTTCTTCGTTACTGCAATAGTTTGTGTCGTTGTGTTCTTCTCAAGGATCACTGTTGATCAGGAAAAGAGATTCGATTACATAGCAAAAGTGAGTCTTTAGTAACCTGAATCGTGTAGCTGCAGCCCACCAATTTCAGAACTTTCCCGAATACCTTGATGCCTTTAAAACTCTCCCAAACTTCTCAATTTACATAGCAGATGCATATTTTATCACTGTTGTTTTGAGTGCAGTGTCCGCTGGAATATTCTCATTTTCCTTACTATGTCTCATTATTCTGAATATCTTCCGGATGCTCGGAATGTTAAAAACTCAGATATCCGCTGCAAACTATCATAAACATAGAGTAGCTGTTTGGAGTCTTCTTGCTCAATTTGCTACATCTTCATGTTGTTTTGTACCGCCTATATGTTACGTGTTTGTGGTTCTTGTTGGTTGGGATGGTACACAGTGTGAGTTACTTTGATCTAAAATGATATCAAACACGAATAACTCAGTGGTGGTAGAGTATCTTCTCGTGATTGCTTGTCTACACTCTCCATTGAACGTGACTGTTCTGATATTAACTTTTCCGCCATACCGGAAGTTTGTGATCTCATTGATCAGAAAACAAAAGTGAGCTGGGTTGAGCTGAATATTAGAAACGAAAGTAAGGTAAAAGTTTCAGAAAGCAGGTGAGAATTGGATTGGCTGGAATATTGTTGAAACCATCGTCAATAGTGATTCCATAATCATGAAGTTTATTTAAACTTATAAATGATTGGTTATTTTAATGGGTTCTTCGATGAGCTGTTTTGAGGGTCCACTTCTATTGACCGGCAACTGACGAGAGTTTCGTGGCGGAGGAAACTGAAAATACAAAGTTTGATAGGAGCAAAATGTCAAAACAGTATATCTTAATTAGTAAATAAGGAAACAAAGTATTCAGTTTCATCAAGTGAACTTTTACGAGAAGATTCAAAAAAATAAGAAAAAAATGAGCACGTGAAAAAATAAACGTCAAGTTTTCTTCCAGTTCTTTTTCGGGCTAGAGGCTAGTGTGCCACGGGAATAATTACCGTTTTCATTTCATTTCCGAATATATTAGTTCGACGTCGTCAAAATACTGAATCATAATATGGAATTGCTTGATGCCAACGAAGAAACTGGACGACGGATTTGTATTCTTTTTGAATTCCTACAAGGAAAGCCAGTCTACGAGTCGTACCTCAATCTGTGTAACAAGATAGGAAAGGATGCAATTCAGTTCAAAGATTTTGATTTTTGGTACCATCGTTTCGCAAATGGGAAGTTGGATTTAGGATACGATATTAGGTGATTATCGTGTTCATCAAAATAGAACCAACAACCTTTTTTGTATTCAGCTTGGAGCCAGAAAAGAAGGGAATCAACGATATTCCACGGGAGACTCTTGATAAGATATTGAACGAGATTGAACATCCGATAGAGAAGTATCGAATTTGATAATGACGTTTTTTCAAAAATTTCTTTTTTCAGAATGAAACTACGAAAAGTCTGCAGAAACTTCAAAAACATCATCAATGTCCAGAACGCTAGAGAAAAGAAGTTGATAATCGACTACTACTTGGAATACGTTCAGATTCAAATGGAAGGGAAAATAATCTACTACTGCCCAACTAAAAAAGGATGTTCAGTAGATGTGAATTTGGGAGGAAGATATAATTTGGGAGGAAGATACAGTGATATGTTCTTCAAGGGAAGAAACTTTGTCAAAATGGCATTCGGTCATATCGAGTACTTGCTGAAACTTCCAAATCTCAAATTGGATGAATTCGGGATGGACGATGAAGATATAGATGAAGAGGCTGAACAACAAGTTTGTTTAAAAGGATCGGGAAGCAACTCGAATTTTTTGGGTTATGTAGATGATGAAGACAGTGATGATGGTGATGAGGAAAGTGCAAAAGTAATCAAACCTCACAATCGAATCGATTCGATGAGGATTATTGCTTTTTTGGTGGCAGTTCTGGAATCATTGAGTCATCAAATTCATACGAAATCTATCTCATTCGATTCAATAATAGTTGAGGATGTCGCTCGTATCTTGAAGTGTTGTATACCTGGAGTTCTGGAGTCGATCAAATTCGAGGATCCTTACGACGGAAGGGATGAAGAGCAGGAGAAGATATTAGTTGAATCAGATCAGTGGAAACTGGCGGTGGATCGATCTGTTGCGGTCGATTTCAGCTGTATATCATTTTTCCTCCGTCATTCTGATACAATCAAATTCACGTTTCATGAACTGATACCCGATGAAATTGTGCAGATCAGAGAGGTAACTAAATTTGTAGTTTCCCAGTCAACACTCCTATATTTGCAGACCATCTATTCAATTCCGAACTTCAAGCATTGCCGCATCTCTACTTACTCGTTTTCATACTGGGAGGGAGGATTTTCTTTTGAGGATATTTACACAGCTCTTGGATCTTATACACAAATTACCGAATCTCCCGAAAGAAGAACTTATAAGATCCCAGATTCGGAAGAAACCCTGGAATTCGTATTCGAAAATCCGTCTCGTTGTCCTAGAATTGATATAAGAAAGATTCAGTGAATTTTTCCTGATAAAGTGTTCTTTCAAATGTTGTTTTTTTTTCAGTCAATATTGGTTGTTAGAAAGGATATAGAAAATAACTTCCTTCTGGCATCTGAAATGATAGTCTATTTCTAAAGTTTTTTCACTGGAGATTTTGGAAAAAAATTTTTTATACCAGACTGCCGCGCCTTCGGCGCTTCAGTCTTGTTTTGTTCGCCGCTTCACCTTTTGAAAAATGATGTTCGCGGCTTTGCCGCTCACTATCACTAAGGTCACGGTACTTTTCTAAATCCGTGAATCTTTTGATGCCGAGAATGACAAACAAATATATATATATATATATATATATATATATATATATATATATATATATTTACACACAGACGTCACTTCATTTTTTATATATAAGAATGATTACACAGTAAGAGGAAAGTAAGTACCGACAATTGTATGGTCACATTTGATTAAAATAGAACCAGCTTGAATGCGTTTGGGACCTGAGATGCATACGAAACCCATGATTGTTATCAGAAAAGCCAGCACATCTTTTAAGATCGGAATTCATTCTCATGTCTAAAATGGATCATGAGACGTGGACCCAAAAAGTTCAATAATTGGATAAATGAATATCATTTTCAAAATGAGTCGGGAAATTCTATTTGGCCAATCCGGAAAAAAGGAAACTATTATTTATATGGTGAGTTTTTCTTCCAGGTGAAGGATAGAGTCCTCAATTTACCGGCGAAACCTAGCAACTGGGATCATCTAATAGATGAATAAATGAATGATTACTCAATATTTTCTCTGGAACAGAAAAGGAAAAGTCATCTCAAATTTGGTCGGCGAGTGTCGATGCCAAAAAAAAGAGATTAGTGACAGCAAAAACGAGAAAAATGTGGGAAATGGGAAAAAGCGAAAAAAAGAGAAAAGGATTATTTTCAGAATTTTGCTTGTTGTTTTTTCGTTTTGTTTTCTTTTGTCGAAAAATATTTCATCAACTTTTATAATTTTGGGAGTTTTTTTCATACAAGTTGACATAAGTCTTTATGGGGAGCCCCAAATAGTTGAAATTTCAATCCATCAAATTTGTTTATACTCATATCCCTCTACTCCTATTTTTTTTTGTAAATTCATTTCTACCAATCCATTTTTTCAATTCAATTTTACTACTTACCAGGCGGTCCTGAAATTAAAAAATAAAGGATGGGTTGATAGTTGCAAGAGGAGTGAAAAAGTAAGAAAACACAACAACACGGAATAAGGAATTGAACGAAAATTAGCACGTTTTTCCCTTCGTTTTTCATCTTCTCTCCCCTGTTTCTTGTTTGTTATTTGTAGGTTTTTCTTTCCTGAACAAACTTTTCTGGATCTCCAGGTTTTCATTGAAATCATGAACAAAATTCAGGTTGTTGTGAGTTATGAAAACTCGAAAACTGGTACTTTTTAAGCCCATTTTTCAAAAAAATTATGACAGATCATTTCTTTTTTTAACATAATGTATAATTTTGCCTTTGCCTGATCAAAAAATGAAAAAAAGAAACCTGTCATTTCCAGTTAGACATGTCTAAATGAGAAATTTTTGAAATATCAGTTTGTTTTCTTCTTTTCTTGACATTTCTTTGATTTTCTTCCTTTTTTGATTACTCAGAATCAAGAATAATAAATGGGATTTAGTTTTGAAACCCCAAGCTCCGCCCATCATAAAATGAACTACAGTAGTTTTCATTGTTTCGCTGTCCAATAGCTTTGCATAATTCAGAAGTTCTCCATTCTCAGTAGTAGTTTTAGAGAACGAAAATAGCTGAATAAACCATTATATTCCCTTCCCGTCTCATTTTGCTTCTCTTAGACGCTCCTTCTGTGCTGCATCTCATTTTGGATTGCGGCTCAATTAGTTTCTGAGTTTTAGATGGTCATTACAGAATTAGCCTTGTTGAGATTCGTCGGAAAAACTATCTGTAGACGATTTGGGAAGCTTGAAAAATAGATAAAGTATTCAAAATTGAGATTCTAGAGATTTCAACAAAAAATAGACAGTGTCTTCGGCAGTCACGTTAATAGGCTCAAAGTATGTACAAATCTATATATTCCAGTCATTTTCCTTCCAAGATTTCATCTCGGCTGCATCCTTTCCCCTTCGTTCGCAAATGATGTTCCCATGACATTTCGCAAATTTTCAATATCCGTCTTGTCCCCAAAAATCACGTCATCCTTCTCCAAAAATATGATAATCCGAACGTCATCGTCCTTTCGTTCTGGCCCTTTCCCCAATTATATCATCTCCCATTTGCTGCTCTTTCCATCCGACCTTCTCCTTTTCAATGCGACCAAATAAAATAAATGGACCACGACGACGAAAAAAGATGCAAAGAATCTCAAAAGAAGAAAATTTGTGTGGAGGAGAAAAGGACATAATATTTATGGATAAAAGAAGGGAGAAGGGACCTCCTTCGTTTTCAATAAGAGCTCCAATTTGAATGGATTGTGTCGTAGAGAAGGGGTCACGAAGAGAGAGAGTGAATCTCTGTGAATGTACTTCCCCTTTCTTCTTCTTTTTTGAGACGAATCCTTTTTTGTATTGGCTAACGAGTTCTTATCTTGACCCCTCAATCTTGATTTATTTCTGGTAGTTTTTCATAAAAGTTTGGCTAGGAATAGGGAGAGAAGAGTATGGATTCAAGAGATTTATGGGTTCAGAAATTGTATTAGTTTCCGCTTCCATCAAATATTAATTTTAGAAGTTCTACTGACTTTTTTAGAACTTGAAAAACTTTACTGCCTAAAGGTGTCAAGAGCAGGTTTCCTGCCAGCTGCCTCATCCTTCAGTTACTTGACTGATAGGTCTCTATCGATATTATGTAAGGTGACTGTAGCTAGTGCACTTGCAGAAAGACTTTTTTTAAACAGAAGTAGATATATTTGAATCGATTCTGATATCTTAAATGTGACGTTTCGCAACCGTGACGTTTTGAAACTGTTAAACAATAGCTAAAACCAATGCATGACCATATTGGACAACTTTTGTCGGTCGCGAAACGTCATAGTTGCGAAATGTCAGGTTTCGAAACGTCCGTTCTTACTTGAAAGAATCTCAATAATCAAAAATCCATCTTTTTCTATAGTTGAAATATGTTCTGAAAATATGTTTACTCTCGCTCACGAGGGGAACCTTCTGAAAACTCCTTCTTCTTCCCTTCAGAAGCCACACCTACTTCCTTTTTCCATTCATAAAATGCTCTATTTTCAACTCTTCTATACTCAACTCAAAACTCTCCAGTGAGCCAGCAACAGCCACTTATCTTTTCATAAATATATCGAGGGGAGAGAGAGTAAAAGATGAGGGGTTTCTCAGTTTTTGTATTGTGATTTTTCGAAAAGAAGGTTTCTGATGGTATCTGGGAAACAATTTTATGATTTGACCGCTATAGACCGGCGCTATAATAAAACTGCACCGATTGCTTTCAGGCAACAAAGTTACGTAGATGCTGTCACTAGCAGAACCGGGTGCCACTTTATTCAAGGTTTCGCCACGGCTCAAAAAAATCATGTCATCACTTTTCTAGAAATCCCAAATAGAATCACAAAACTAATAGACATTTTATTGGCTTGTAGTATGGAAATTGCCCAATTTCCTGCTCAATTTCCGGTTTGCCCTTTCCCAGAATCTTCCCATTCTTTTCGATTTTCCCCACGTTTCAGCCTCTACAAAAACTATCTTCTACCGGACATCCGGACAAACCTATGACATCAAGCCCCGCCCCTTTTCCACTTATCTCCATCCCTTCCAGCTCATTGAATTCTCTTTCTTCTAGACATAAAAACCAAAAAATATTGGTGCACTTTGTCTCTATTTTGTTTCCTCAAATTTCCTCTTTTTATGTCATTTTCTGAGATGTAGAGGGGTCTTTATGTATATGTCACCATAGTATCAAATTACGCTGTCTCCTTCCTTGACGAGACAAGAGCATCTTGACTCTTTCCTTCTATTTTTACTAGTAAATTGACTCTTTTTTGAGTTTCGATAGAGAAAAAAACTGTTTTAAAGAGTGACGAATTCCATTTTGATGCTATTTTGTGCTTCTCTCTATCCATTTTTTCACCACCGAAATTCGTTTCAAATAGAAATCGAGTTACCAATTCGATTCTCACTCACTTTGTCTCTGATTGTTTTTGCTTTCTTTTCATTCGAATTTCGTTCTTCTCTCCCTTTTTCCTTGACACTTTGTAAACAAAAAAACTGAATTTTTTTTGCAGAAATTGGATTTTGTACATAGCTTCCGGCTCTTTTTTGTAGAGGCTAGTAGTATGGTAAGGGTATTGAAGGTTTTTGAAAATATTGAATGTAATTTTTCAGCCGATTCTAGGAAAAGAATGGTACAAGGAGTCGAGGATAACCAAACATCAGCCCCTAATGCTCTATGAGTGAGTTTATTCTGTTTGTCCGGATGTCCAGATGTTGAATCATTCCAGAGACATCTCACATGGATGTGAACGTTTTGCTGTGCCAGTCTTCTCAAATCCAACATTTTTCATGGATACTCTAGTCTTTGACACCTTCAAATACACATCTAGAATCCTTGATAACACTGGAAGTTTAGCTTCTAGAAGTGCCACGCCCACTTTTGTAAGTTCTCCTTCTTCTCCTCTTCCTATCTCAATTACCTTCTTCCAGGTATGCCGATGTGCTGGTCAATGCACAAAGCATTGTGAATGTTCATCGGGAGTCTATGGTGCTGGGGGTACTGTAGGAGATATGGATCAATTGATGTGGGATACTGTAAGAGAGTGCAATGAGAATTGTGAATGCGCACTGTGGTGTGGGAATAGGGTGGCACAGAAAGGAGCGATGCATCCGGTGGAGGTAATTGTTTTCATGCTCTGCTGTACTCTCAAGTAGGAAGATGAAGAAAAATACATTTCGAATTCCAGATATTTGCCCGTGATCCTTGGTGTGGTTGGGGTGTCCGAGCATCTGTCGATATTCCGTTCGGAACTTTTGTTGGGGAGTACACAGGAGAGCTAATAGATGACGAAGAAGCCACTGATAGACATGATTCTACGTTTCTATTTGAGACAAGAGTAGTGAGTTATTAAAAGGCAATTTTATGACTGAACTTTTTGATTTAGGGCTCTGAATCACTGACGATTGATGCCAAATATTCTGGAAACTATACAAGATTCATAAATCATAGTTGCTCACCCAATGTAAAAGTAAGTATTTCGTTCAAGCGGCCATGGTCGTATGGACTCTGTTACTTCGTTCTCAGAAGTCACGGTGGTCTAGCGACCTTGGTAGGCAGCCCGGAGTTTTTTTTTTGATATATGATATCACGGCCAGTCACAGACTGACTCATTCACAAACCGCGGTTGCTTCTGACAGCTTTCATTCAGTTGGAATCCGACCACAATGTTTCATGTTCCAGGTTGCAAACGTCAGTTGGGACTATGACGAGATTCAACTCATTCATATGTGTTTTTATACTGATAAACTGATCAAAAAAGGAGAAGAATTAACGATTGATTATGGAGAAGCGTGGTGGACGAACAAGGTAAAACACTGAATAAATAGGGTTCTCAAGAATTATAGAACTTTCAGAAGTTTGCCTGTATGTGTGGATCGGCAGAATGTAGATATAAATCGAAGAACAAGAAGTTCGGATAGGGCAATCAACTGTGATAATTTTGTTAATCTTACTGCATTTCTACTGTGAAATCTGGGTGTTTATGTAAATAAAATTGTAAATTTTCTGTTCAACATTTTATTAGGGGAAGAGATTTAAAAATGAATCCTTACAGAAGAAAAAAAAGAAAAATTTAGTGATTCAAGCGGAACTGTTAGTTCCCTGGGCGTCCTTCTCGGCCTTCTCAGCTGCCTCCTTATCAGCCTTCTCCTGAGCTTCTTGAGCTGCCTTCTCGGCGGCCTCATCCTCCTCATCAGTTGGAATTTGGAAAATGACGCGCATCTCTTCTGGAGACTTTCCTTTCACCATATCGGCAACCTTCTTGCAAGAAACGTCCAGAAGTTTCTTGATGTTGAGGTAGTTCGCAGCACAAATAAAATTGAAGAGTTGCTCACTGGTGATGTCCATGAGTTTGGCATCGAATTCTGGGATCTCAACTTTCTTTGGGACAGAGTCATCATCCTCTGGAATCGGCTCTCCCTTATGGTGTTCGCACCACTTGAACACCAGTTTGAGAGTATCACCATCAACGTTCTCGATTGGAATGGCGGGCTTTTCCTCAACATCTTCCGCGGTATAACCCATGGTTGTGACAAGACGTTGCAAGGTCTCAGACTGCTGAATGGCCAGTTCACTGACTCTGATCTCTACGTCATCATTCCCTGCAATACGGTAGTACATTCCGTCTGGAGCGGCAGCATTGGCGACGACTGGTGCGGCTTCAGCAGACATATTGGACGATTGTTGGAGATGAATCGATCTGGAAATTGAAGGATTAGGATGAGAAAATAGAAGGAAACGGATGAAGTAAAGAGGCGAGGGCATGGAAAAAGGAATGGTAGTTCGTTTTCAAAAAAGAATCGCAGGACTAAAGAGAATGGGAACCTAAAACAGTGAAAGAAGGATAATTAGCATTATCGAATGAGCCCGCCAAACCAAACGACCGAATGGTCACCACAAGAAGACGATGGGTATTAGAGATAGGGGAAGAGGAGAGGAGAACCGTTCAGGATGAAGAAAAGAGAACTGAATGAGGGTTCTACCCAGCTGCCTCTCTTTCTATACACAAGGTAGGAGAACCCAATTTTTGTCCCAGGAGCACTATGTCGTCCTGACCATCTGGAGAATTCTGAAGAGAACACTCTAGAACCTTCTCGATTCTTATCTTTGGCGGGAGAAAATAACTTTTGAAATTGAAGAATTAGTGGAAGGAAGAGAGAAAGGAAATGATAATGAAAGTGAAACTGGAGAGGGAGCAAGAGAAAAAAAATGAGCACATTAATGAAATGAGGGAGGACGGTCTTTTCGAAAATGGTGATCGTCGAATGAGCGAAATGACGATAATTGTATTACTGAAGGAGATAAGGTTGTGAAAGGGAAAAGGTCGATTCATTTTCCACCAAGGTGAATCAAATCCATGAACACTATTCTCCTGAAGATTCCGAGTTCCAAAGAAACTGGACGAATCGTACAGAGAAACCAGGGTTCTATCGATTTGACCTCACAAAAAAACGTGAGGAAATGAGGAAAAGGGAAAAGAGGAGAAGGTCACGACTGCTCTCGATGAGAACAGGAGGGTGGAATGATGGTTCTGTCTTTGTGAACGCACTCCACACACACACAATTTTTCGCGTGAGGACCACACATCTTCCTTAATCCCAAAAATACAATGTCCCTTTAAAGTGATGTCATAATTGGTCAGCTAAAATATGATTGGTGGCATTTTTTGTGATTACTGTATTCCTGATGGATGTGATGTGAGTCTAAAATATATTAAACTTTAAAAATTGAACTGATTTATTCAGAAAAAAATAATGGATGTCAACTGCATGAAGTTAACCATTTCAATTGTTCACAAACACTTTGGAATTCTCATTCGACAAGGTACACTTTAGTTTTGTGTCATCTTATCTCTTATGAAGAATCATAGCTTCCAGATTGTGAGGTATGTCGAGAAGTGCAATTTGTTGTCTTGGATCTTTAATTTCTCGTAATGGTGAACAATTTACCGTGGCAATGTGGGAACAGACATTGTCATTGATGCAAAATTTACTTTCCTCTTCGTTATCTTCTGATATCCAATCGGCCATTTTATCTTATTTGCGCGCGAAATTCAAAATAATTTTTTCGAATCTTTATTCATCTACTACACTCAAAATAAATCATACAAATCACGAATCACAATATCCCTACACATTTTCATCACATTTTCATCTCAATGCATGCCAGTTGAATGATTTGATCGATTGCAAATAGTAGTGGTTCAACATCATACTCCTGAAACCATATTCGTTCTCGTTTGGATAGCCATTTTAAAACGCTACCAGTTTCGAGTCAAAGCTATTATCACGATTCTTGACCGAAGAGAATCTTTTGTCGTCAAGCGAGAATCCCAAATCCTCTACAAATCTGCGGAAGTGTAGAATGAGGACTTCCACAGAGGATTTTGGATGGCCATTAGATTCACATGTTGTCGTTGAATTCTCAGCACTCACGTAGACGGACCAAGTCATCATACTCATTATCAAGTGAAGGGTGTGGGGGTTCCACTGTAAAAGACTATGGGATGCATGAAACGAAATAAGTAATATTGTACCTGGGTTCTGCGGCTTTTGGGGTTTCTCAGCTCCTTTATTTTCTTCTCGATCTCTTCGGTTTTTAAGTCGTCTAAAGGAAAAAGACTCTCCATGAATGCCTTCGTTTGTCCGAGAAGTTGATATATTGATACTTCCGGTGTCACAGAAGCCTCCTGAGCTGAGTTATTCAATTTCAATTGTTGTATTTTTAATTCAAGTTCCAAGATCTTGCTGTTAGCTGCCAAAAGCAATTCATCATCTTTCATCTGGATTAGTCTTATATACTTACTCTCTGTTAGCTCCCTTTCAAGTTTCTCAATCGTCTCCTTCTCCTCATCCATCTTCCAAATCTGATTTAGGTGCTCCAGAAGAGGGGACAAAACGTTCTCAGTGTCTTCCGGTTCAACTGGAGGCGTCGTCGTCACTTCCATTTTGTTCTCTTCCATTGCAGATGGAAAATTTGAAATTCAACGATTGAAGAAATAATTTTGAAATATTTTTTTTTCCAAATTTGTTCTTCTTTTCCCACGTCCTACCATAACCGTATCTACACATTCACGTAAATTATTATTCTGTTTTTCGTAAAATTGTACTTTTCTCATTTTCTCTGGAGATAGAGTACCTTGTAAAGGAAAAACGAAGTGCGTATAAAGGTGTATTTTCCATGAGTACATCATTCATCTTTACCATTATTCTTACATTCCTTCATTTTTTCTCTCTCTCTCTCTCTTTCCTAATGAAGGAAACAGTTTGAACAGGACATGTGACAGCTGATAGACTGTCGACGCTGTTTTCATTTCTTATGATTGGAAACATGATTGGTGGCATTTTCATTCAACTATTAGCCGACAAATATGGGCGTTTGCCGGTGTTTGTGGTTACTGATAGCTGTGGTGTGAGCCTGAAATATATAAAACATTTTCGAAATCGAACTGATTTATTCAGAAACAATAACGGATGTCAACGGCATGTAGTTATGCAATGCCAAAAGTAATCAAGATCTCTTTCAGTTACTTCTCACGTCTAGATGATTCAATCATTTCAAATGTTTTCAAACACTTCGGAATTCTCATTCGACAAGGTTCACTTTAGTTTTGTGTCATGTCTTATGAAAAATCATAGCTTCCATATTGTGAGGAAATGTCAAGAAGAAGTTCTTCTAACCACAAATGTTGTTATTAATTTTAATATGTAATATTGAATTATTATCTCCACAATTTTTTCGAATTTCATACATCAAATCAACTGAATACTATGCTAGTGTTCTGTTGATAACTCTCCGAATTTATTCTTTTCAGCTTGGGAAGCTTAGAAGCTAGGACAAATTATTAATTACCGTAAATACTGTTATAGAAGCCCATGGGCTTCTATTTTTCAAAGGGGTCCTCAGGGTGGGCCTTAATTACAGGTGTGCTTCTATTACAGGGTGGGCTTCTATTTTTCAACCCAATTTTTGAAATAACAAAGTTCTGCGAAAACGTTGAAAACAGTGCAAAAATGCAAGTATTGTTACGAAAAACCACACCAAAAGTGGGCTTATATTGCAGGGTGGGCCTCTATTAGAGGGTGGGCTTCTATTTTTCAAAGGGGTCCTCAGGGTGGGCTTATATTACAGATGGGCTTCTATTACAGTATTAACGGTAAAAGGGATGATCCAGAAAACAGCAACATTGTTAGGTTAGTACTGTAAGAACCAGACATTTCCAGCTTTCATCATTTTTCCTCATCTTTTATTCCCCTCCCACAATCGTTTAGGACCCTTCTAATTCGATCCATCTGCCATCATCATGTCAACTTTTCATCTTTTGCTTTTCCTCTCTTCTCTACTATCTCTGATTCTCCCACTTATCCATGATGTTTCCCCCTTCTCGTGGATTTCTAAACGGATGGGTTACACTTGTATCCGCTATCTCTCTTTCACCAACTCCTCTTTTTTTGCCATGAGGTCCTCTTTTTTGATTTCTTGAATATTATTATTTTGTAAATTGTTTTTTTTTTATTATATTAGTTTTGCTTCAAAAAACTATATTATTACAGTTTGAGGTAGAAAAATTTGAAGAATGAAGCGCCAGAACATCAGAACTCTGTCACTTATTGTTTGTACACTCACATATCTACTGGTTGGAGCCGCCGTTTTTGATGCTCTGGAGACCGAAAACGAGATTTTGCAGGTAAGATTTTTTTACTTGAACTATTCATGAAATTTATAAGAAATAATCTAAATCCTCTGCTAATTTACGCACCGATCATTTTGATTTTATGATCACCACTACACAAGATTGTGTAATCAGATACATGAGCGAATGTAAAACAGAAGATTTATGAATATCACAGAGGACCGAATGAATTGATGAATTCTACTCATTATTTTTTCAGAGAAAACTAGTCCAGAGAGTGCGAGAAAAGCTGAAAACCAAGTACAACATGTCGAATGCAGATTATGAAATTCTGGAGGCTACGATTGTGAAAAGTGTGCCTCATAAAGCTGGATATCAATGGAAATTCAGTGGAGCTTTCTATTTTGCGACGACTGTTATTACAACTATTGGTGAGGGTTTTTTCAAATATGACGATTAATTGTATGGATTTTAGAAAAACTTTGATTTGAGAATTTTTGAGTGCATATTATCGTACAAAAATATAAGAAAAATATTCATAGTTTTCAGTTGATTTTAGGGTGATTTTGAGCATGCTCTACACAAAAAACATAATTTGGCGACTCTAAAAACTGTTGGGTCAATTGAATATATCTCGAACTTTTTTGTAGTTGACACCTTTCTTGTACAATTACTTTCCTGGCGGATAGAGCTCGTTCGATGAAGGATATGTGGACTCCAGAAAAATATTTGAGATCCAAAAAAAAGATCCAAGTAAAACTTTACCCCAAAACCATCATCAACACTTTTCAGGTTACGGTCACAGTACCCCTATGACAGATGCTGGCAAAGTGTTTTGTATGCTTTATGCCCTAGCTGGAATCCCTCTTGGTTTGATTATGTTTCAGAGTATTGGTGAGTCTTTATCTCCAGTTCTTATTCTTCATTTTTCTCCTTTTTAGGTGAGCGTATGAACACATTTGCTGCTAAACTTCTTCGATTCATAAGAAGAGCTGCCGGAAAACAACCAGTCGTAACTTCTTCCGATCTCATTATTTTCTGTACTGGATGGGGTGGACTTTTGATTTTTGGAGGTAATACATATTCCAGAAAGTCTATAACGGACGGGTGAAATTACAGGTGCTTTTATGTTCTCGTCATATGAAAACTGGACATATTTCGATGCGGTTTACTACTGTTTTGTAACCCTGACTACAATCGGTATGTACCTTTTAAAATGCCTCTAGTTATGTTGATTTTTCAGGTTTTGGTGATTACGTGGCACTTCAGAAGCGTGGATCTTTACAAACTCAACCGGAATATGTGTTCTTCTCCCTCGTTTTCATTCTGTTTGGACTCACTGTCATTTCTGCCGCCATGAATCTTTTGGTACTCAGATTCTTGACGATGAATACTGAAGATGAAAGGAGAGATGAGCAGTGAGTTTCATTCTTTTCAGTTTTGATTATCTGTTGAAGTTTTCAATATTTACTACACAAAATTATTTCCAGAGAAGCAATTCTAGCCGCTCAAGGACTTGTTCGAGTTGGTGACCCATCTTGCGATGATGATTTTGGAAGACTACCACTATCGGATAATGTTTCGGTGAGTATATATTTTTGAGTCTTTAAAAATTCTCTCATCCACATCTTCCAGCTTGCGTCGTGTTCCTGCTATCAACTTCCTGATGAGAAACTGCGACACAGGCATCGAAAGAATACGGAGCATGCTCATGGTGGACCACCCACGTTCACAGGGATGACCACAAGACCCAAATTTTGATTTTTTTGGACTTTGTTTAGAATAAGGATCTCATTTTAACATGGAACTGTTTTCAATATAAACGTTTTTGTAATCGATCCCTTTTTTTTCTAATCGCAGTTTTGCTAATGTCTGTTTTCTGGCTCAAAATTAGATCAGGAGGTGTCAAAACATCTCTTTTTTAATTCAGTTACAGCACTGTTTTTGTGAAAAACATTTGAAGTTTCAGAAAAAACCATCTGAAATTGCGAATCTAATTTTAAACGCCCACCAAAAAACACATTATGGATTTGGAAATGATATTTGGTTTAGGGGTTTGCCCCGGCAATAGTGATTTGTATGAGTAGGATCAAAACGAAATCCATAAGAATATTGCACTTCGTCACGGTTTTAATTTAAATTCAGATAGCTCTGTTTGCATGGAATATTAGTTAAATGGCACTGGAAATTCGCAGGGTTTTCAACTGAAAAACGTTCTGTATATTCAGAAGTTACTGGAATCCTTCTTAATGATAGAGGCTTGTTTTGGATAACGTAATCTTATTGATATCAGAAAAGTCAAATTTCTCAATATTGATCGAAAATCCAAACTGTACATTCAGAACCTTGATTTATAGATTTTGATAGATGTTAAACGACCCATTTCCCCCGCCACGAAACTCCAATTTTTCTCCACTTCAATGAAAACCAAAGCCAGAAAACAATGAAACATGATTTATTTCAAAATCATCAACTTTTCTTTTTTTGTTCCGTTCATAAAGATAATATGATGTTGTTGTTATAAAAAAGGGGGTGTCTTTACAATAAAACGCTCGCCTGCGATGATGATGATGATGATGATTGATGATGAGAAATAAAGGATGGAAACAAACTATCGATTTTTGAGGAAACTGAATACAAAATAACTGCAAACTTTTGAGAAAAAAATAACTGAATTGAGAGAGAGAGAAAGAGAAATTTTGTCAAATTTGAGATTATCTTGACCGGAAGAACCATTGAGAAAGGACAGAGATTTATAAATAAGAAGAGAGAGAGAATTGGGTGCTTGCTTGAGTGTTTGGTGACGAAACCAATTTTACAAAAAAATAAACAAAAAATTTTTGAGAGATGAGAAACGGTTTTTGTAAGTTAACATGTGCTGATCCTGGATGGAGATTGTTGAAACCAAACGGGGGGTTCTCCATGACGCATCATCACTGAATCGATCGTCGTCGTCGCTTCAGAAGACAGCTGAGCGGCGAGAATTCACAGTCGTTCCATCCGTATCCATCACCACGTTTCTCTGTGAGCAGTTCGAATTGAATTCCCGGCTCCACACCGGAGTAGGTTTGTATCTGAAATTTTAAATAGGAGGAGTTAGTGAGAATAGTCGAAGAGAGAAATTTGGAATGATTATTTGGTTTTTGTCAGTTTTTTTCATGGACTGTTAGACCAGAATGGGTAAAAAACCGTTACCAAATGCATGTTTATCCATCGAGACTAAAACTGCAGAAATAACTTCTTCCGTCGCTGAGCAATGAATTGCTGAGCAACATCAAAAATAAATTGTTGACTCAAATTGCATGGTACATGATTTTTTATGGTAGTATCGATTCTGAGCTAGTTGCATTAATGTTTCTGGCTTGTTTCTCTAGCAGCTCTAGAACTACTGATAGACTTGAAGTAACTGACAGGTCTACACCGCTGCCTTGGACCACACTGAGCACGTAAACCGTAAATACTGTAATAGAAACTCATCTTCAATAGAAGGAGCCTTTCTGTAATAGAAACCCGCCTCTCTAGATTTGGCCTACTTTTGCTGTGATTTTTGCAATATGATTTGCATTTTGCACCATTTTTGACGTTTTTGCAAAATTTTGGTTGTCATTTGTACCCATGATAATTTACCGAGTCGAATCTTCCACCATTTTGAACCTTGCAACTCCATTTTTGACCTCTCTCTCTCTCTCTCTCTTCCAATTCCTGCTCTTTCCTAGTTTTGTTTTCCCTCTAAAGACTAATTGCTCTCTCATCTTACCCTAATCAAAAAGTCATAAAGAGAAACATTTGTGTCATCTTCCTCCCCCACCCCCTTCCTACTACGTCTTGTCAAGTTTCATACATCAAAAATGCTTCGATTAATCGTCCTCACCGCCCGTTAATTTTTGCTCCTAATTTCTACGTATTCCTTTCTATTTTTATATGTCGACCGCAATTTTCTTCGTCCGACAGCCAAAAGAGGGCACAAACTACGTCATAAAACCAGCTAGAGCTTTTGGCTTTCAGGGGCCTTTATTGCCCATATTCACTGACCGATTTCACATTTTTTCGACGTTTTTATTAGTTTGCACAGGCTGGCTTTTTACTTTGTTTTTCTTGGGGAAACGGAAATGGCAAGGCGAAATACGAGGGACAGAGAATGACAAAAATGTATGTATAATTTAAAGAATGGCTAAGCTAGGTATGGGAATAAAATGTTGTGGGATTGGGAAGAAGGATAATTTGAATGGCAAAAAAGAAACTTTTTTTTTGGAAAGGTGAGACCATGGAAGTGTGTGGGAAACAAGAGAAAGAATGGGATAATGGATAATGGTGGAAGGGTTTTTTGGAGGGGAAAACGAATGGAAAGGGTGAATTGTGTGATATTTGGGAGACACAGTCTGGGTTACTGTAGTTTTTGAAATCGCGGAGACTCTCATGAGCACAAGATCTATAGACTTAATTCACAGGCTAACCTCTGTATCCAAAATTCATGGCTCCCAAGACTTTTTAGACTTTGTCGACCTGATGTTAGGACACCTGTCTAACCCTCCATGCTACCTTACTTAACTCTGAGCAAGACTCTCCAAAAATGCTCCAAAATGATTTTCCCAGAACTCCTTGATCCATAGGATCACCCTATCTTACCTGTGGAATTGACCTTCCGGCGTTCACCTGTCCCAACATCATGGATGAGGTGGCAACGAGAAGAAGCACGAAGAGAGTTGTGGAGGAGGTCATCTTGGATAGAATCTTCAGATGATGATGTCTTATTGTGAGACACGGGAGAAAGTTGTGCACGCGTGAGGGAAGGGAAAGCGCGCAAGGAATGCCGTCAAACACGCCCCTTTTCGCGACGAAACCTTTCTTGGAATGGGCGGAGTCGAAAAGGGGGCGGAGCCCTCAAATATCACACAATTTACCCTTAGAAGAGGGGGTGGATGGGGAAGGGGGATTAGGGAATCGAAAATGAGTGGGAAATCAAAAAAATTCGGGAAGAGAGAAATACATACACAAAGAGAAAATGACTGGAAAAAAAGAAAGTGAGAATCTACCAGACACGGCACTTATCACGTGGATTCATTCGACTTCCCGGAGCACAGTTGTAGGCTTTTGCGAAGTCGTAACTGTTCGATAGTGGACCTTTGACTCTGAAAATTTCAAAGAATTGGATTGGGAAATGAACTTTTGGGAGTGGTTTCAGAATAAAATAGGGTTCGGCATGTCTTTAATTTTTGAAAAATCGCGTCTAAATGGAAATGTTAACAGCATTTTTGTCCAACCGAGTCTTGAACTGCGATAACATTCCTTAGAATTGATTGGTCTCATAATTATACAAAACTGTAGATTGAGCTTTACACACCTGGAAAAATTGGAATTGCCATCTGACGTATATATGGGTTCCACGGAACCGGCTAGAGTGTCCGGGTCTAAAAAAGTCCCGGCCCGGTACTCTAGACGGTCTCGTGAAGGCTATGATCGTCTGGTAGTGATTCAAAGTTTGAGTTTTAATATGAAAACAAGCCCATAATTTCGATTTTGAATAAAGTTATCGCAAGGCCGAGCGAGACCCGGCGGGTCCGAATGGACATTTTTGATGTGAAATGTTTCCTCATTTTTCTATGGGAGCTTGGAAAAAACGGTGCAGACCAAATAGAAGTTGACATCGTTTCGAAGTACGAGATACAATTATAAACTTCCAAATTCGGAATATTTCGAAATTCAAGAGAACCGTTCTCCAGAATATACTCTACGCCTATGTACCATTTCATGAACACCTGTTCTCAAGCCTCCTTGTGTTTTTTTTAAATTATTCCGTTCTGTTGCAAAGAAACGTCAGATATTTTCGGATCACATGATCTGTCTCTGCTCGTTTTTGTTTACCATAATCAGATCTGTCTGTGGTTCAAAATTGTTTAAAACCATACATTTTCCTAATATTTGCCCTTCTCACTGTCTACCCTTTAATTCCACCGTCTACCATTCAACTGATTCCTGATCTCTCTGTTATTTAGTTTCCATTATTTCTTCGCACTTTTCCATATTACTCACTTCTAACAATTCAAACATCTTGTCAGCATCTCTCTGCTAATTTTTTTGTTTATCACTTCCTTCCACGAGCTCATTATGAACTTTACCTTACTTCTCTCCACCTGACTTAATTCCCCAGAGACTCTATGTGATTCATTTGATCACAGATTTTATCGGGGTAGACTACTTTAGAACTTTGATGTAAGATTTGGAACTTGTTTTCAGAAAGAAACGAAGAAAGAACGCTGATGAGGAGGGGGTAACGCGTCATTAACGCGAAGTGAGACGGAAGCAAAAAGGTTCAGACTGGGCAAAAAAAAGGAACTGAAAATATGTATGTAGGCTAGAACTACGAAAAGTGTTGTGAAGGTTAGATTTTCGGTCAAGGTTACTGTAAAGTAGGCGTTTTTGATTGAACTGACCAGTTGTCTGGTGGTTTCTGGAAATTACTGGAAAGGGCAAAAACTGCAGGCTGATTGAAGATTTATTCGATGTAGACAATGAAAAGTTAGACCTCATCAGACAATGAGAAATGTCTAGCCGTTCGAAAAAGATCATCAAATGTTATTTCAAAAAGTAAAATGTTAGATAATCTATCAAATACCTACTTGTCTATCAGTAAACAGATACGGCGTTTTCAACCCATATCACATCATAAGATCGGAAATCTTTCGGACTACAGTTTCCCACCATCCAGCGATTTTTCCAAAATTGGATACTAGCTCCACTCATGTATGCTCACTGCTCACTGTCCATGACTGGAAGAGACACCCCTAACTTCGACGTCAAGTCTCTGTTTAGTTTGTTTAGATGGAAAAATAGAGACTTTGGTAACTTTCAATTATTGTATCACGTGAATTGGCACGAAGATATTCACAGCAGCAAAATCAAACTCAGTTGCCCACGCTTGAAAAGTTCCACAATTCCTGTAATTGAAACCCACTCAGTTCTGTATTTTTGGAGCAACCTATATCAATTGTCATTAGAGTTATGAAAAAGTTTTCAAATAACAAAAATATATGCTGCTCAAAAAATGCGGTGCTGAATGGGCCTCGATTACAGGATTTACAGAAAGTTTTATCTACTGTCAATAATAGAAGTTCTCAATACGATACTGGATCCTCAGACGAACCTATTTACCCGAAAGATACAGTAACCCAACCCTGCAACCTCCCTAATCCTAACCCCACGTCATTTAATTAGGACTCCCACTCAACCCTTCAAAAAATCCTACTTCACATTTTACTAAATCCATCTAAAATTGTATATCTATTCATCCGCAAATTTCTAAATCCATCCTATACATATTTGTGCTTTTCTCCTCCTCCTCCCACTCCTCTATATTCTTCTCCCTAAATAAGGTCATAACGAGGCGAATTAGAAGACGATGGAGGAATAAGAAGAGATGAAGCGGCCGAATAAAGTGGCTCAATTTTTCATCGGATGGTTTATTTACATAATACACTCACACGTATTTTCTGAGGATTCAGATGCAATATTTTAGGAAGAAGAAGTTTGTATATTATGTTTGGTTTTGGAGACATGATGCATTAAATTGAAAGTTTTTGTAGAAGAAGGGGGATATTGAAAATATTGTTGAAAATAGAATTGGTCCCGGAAGCTTTTGCTAAAGTGTGTGTTGGAATTGGAATTCTCCAAAGCTACAGTGCTCTTTGGACACTTCCCAGAAGCCTAGAATTACCTGATAGGTCCTGGCGAGTGTTCAGATGTCCTCAACTTGCGGATCGCTTCTTTGTCATTCATCGTTCCACACCAGATTTGAGCATAGTTGAGGAAGAAGAGTTGATCATGCGTCAGGTTCACACCAGGTAGTCGTGGCGGTCGGGAATGCATTTTCTCGTATTTTTTGTAGGCTCTGGAAGAAAATAATCGGTAAAACGGCAAAGTCTAGGCCGAACAACGGCATAGCAGAAACAGAAGCGCAAAGACTGTTCAATACAATTATTGCGCATGTTCATCCCAAGTCTAGGCGGAGTTTGACACAAGGATATGCCATTGTTACAGTACGGGTTCAAAGTACGGGATTCAAATTAGCTAGTACGGGTTCAAATATTACAGAAGTACACTCCATAAGGCCTTCCGATTCCAAAAACTACAGTAACCTCATCTACAGTAATCTTTCCAGATTCTGAAGCCCATTCCTACTCCCACCCACCTATAAGCTTGTTTCAATCCTCCATTATCTGCAATATTCTCTCCTTTCGTTGATTTTCCATTGATTTGCATGTTGATCTGTTCCAGAACATAACTCGAATACTGTTTCTCAATACATTGTGCTTTATGTTCGAATTTCGAAATGGTTGCATTATCCCACCACTGACGAATGTTTCCCAAGTTGTCGTATAGGCGTCCTGAAAAAAAAACATATTTTGAAGTTTTTATAAAATCGGAAAGCGGTACGTGATTCATATCATAATACTCTCACATTCTAACATTTTGTAGGGTACAATTCAATTTTTCTTCGCTGTGTTTCGTTCCAAGAACTCTATACAACATGCATGACTTGAAACATTGATGAAAAAAAAACTTTTTTTATAAGAAAAAAAAGAGAAGAAGGAGGAATTTCAATGAATTCTAATGAATTGCTGGTGATGAGTGACCACAAAAGGAAATAAGGAGGACACAAAAAATGAATAAGGAAGGAATTTTGTTGGAACGAAGGAAGCGAATTCCTGGAATGTTCCGGAAAGAATTAGTGGCAAGAAACATTGGTTCCAATGGGGAGCATCGGGGAAGGAAAAGAGCCTATTTGAGGAAAATATTGAAATTTTGGGGCAAATTTTGTTTTAGTTAGGGAACTTTGGGATCTCAGTTTCAAATAGGCTGCGTTTCTGAGGTGAATCAAGGGATTGTTGAATTTTCTAAAATATTAATTTTACCGTTACCCAGTTCTTTGCAATTCTAAACCATTGGATATCATGCAATGGACGCCTAACCAGTATGCTCAGAATCCCCATGGAGTTTGGTCAATTGAAATATTTTTTTTTATAATTCCAATGCAAATGAGATATGCTGAACATACAAAACTTGAGATTCCGGTTTCAGCTTGTTAACGGAGTTTTTTTAGATTTAGCACAATTAATCTCACCTCTATCGTCAAATCCGTGAGTGATTTCATGTCCGATGACCACTCCGATTCCTCCGAAGTTCATCGATGATGGGAAGTCTTTACTGTAGAAGACAGGTTGAAGGATCCCAGCAGGGAAGACTGAATAATTGGATGATTGTCATTTAGGATTTTGCACTATTTCAATGGTTTGCTGTGCTAAACTCTTCAAATCTGTAGCTACAATATTTATGAGGACTTGTGGTTATCTTAACTATACCTCTTCCTATTATTTTGGTCAAAATTCTATAAATTTGAAAATTTGATTGTGTACGAATCAACAGTGGCACTTTTCAGGGTCTTCTGCTGTACTATATTGTTATTACCCTATCTTGAACATAAAATCGACCTCCCTGACAAAAATAGACACCTACTAATCCTCCCATATTCTCTTTAAAAATGATATCATTTTCCGATTTTTCGATTTTAATTTTCGATCTTTTCCTCCACCCGGAATCATTTTTTCTTCGAACTCTCATTTTTTCGTTTTCGCTTCCTTTTGTTCATGGCTGATCGGTCTCACTTCTCTTCTCATTCACACAAAGATTATTCATTGATAATGCCAAACGTGACAAAGTCCTCATTAGGTTTCGTGTGTCTACAAGACCGAGACCGACTATAATCCGTCACTCTTTTCAGATAATAAATAACAAGAAATACTGATAAATAGGAATTGTTGGATTAGGGAAACTAAATTTTCGGACTACAACGGGGGAGATGTGATAGAACGTTTCTAAGGGGTGTCTGTCTGTTTTTTCAGGGATCCCGGTGTCCGTTGCCCTCAAAACTCACTAATCTCATTTGTATTTGGACTGTAGAAGGCGTTGACGAGTGCAGCTCCAGCAACCCATCTGCAAAAAAGTATTCCTTGTTCTCTGGATTTGTTTTCAAAAACAGGTACATCATCATCCAAAAGTTCCCCTGTATTACTCATAATGACATTTTTAGTATACTGAAGTGGCTTCGTCAAACTACGAAAGTGTACGGCTTGACGATTTGGGTAATTATTAGAAGACTGATGATGAATTACTTGTTTTTGAATGAAAAAATGAGGGTTGGAAATAGATTTTTGGCATGAACTTATAGGGGATTATTCATAGAACTTCCAAAAAAGTCACCTTTCCCGATCAACTGGCTCTGTGATCCTTTCCAGCACATCTCGTTGGTACTGTTCGTAGAAACTGAACTTTGTTTGGTAATAGTGTCCTGGGTAGACCGTGAACGTTTTGTATTCCTTATTGACCGCAGCTGGATCGTTGAGGTAGTCTGGATATCCGATTTTTCGTTTCATTTCGTTTACCTAAACTTGAAAATTGCGTTTTGAGTCCTAGCTTTTAGAGCGGTACTTTTTGTTTAGCAAACTGTTTGGTTTCCTTGGTGAGCCAATCTTCACTGAGCAATAAATCCACAAATGATTCCATGATGAGGGAGATCATTTCTTCGACCTGAAAACTTTTAAACTTTTTTTCAGGAATGTAGAATTTAAGCAATGTTTTGAAAACTCAAAAGTGACTTTTAAGAGGGTAGAAGGAAAATAAGTTACCTGTTGTTTAGCCTCGTGATCGAAATGATTCTTCACATAAATCGCTGATGTTGCCATTGGCATGAGGCTATTGATTCGAGTGACACAGCCATGCCATCGCACTTTTTGAACATTCATGACTGGAAATATACTGTGGTTTAGAGAATACGAACGCATGATCAAATAACTGCCAGAACAGTTTCTATTGATTTTATGCTGATTATTTATCAAATAAATACTTTTTGGCATCTCTAAAGATGATTGATATATGCCGCTCCCAATAAACACTACAGGTGTCTATTATAAGATTAACGGAAATCAAATTTCAAAACAAAAACTCACTGTTCAGGGTCTTGTAGAATTTGAAAATGGTCAACGCGAATGGATCTGGAAGGTCTCTCAACATGGTTTTGAAGAACCAACACCACTCCAAATAGTTCACAATTAGACGGGTATCGTACATCGGGATCAGGATATCAAGTCTTCTGAGGAACTCGTATCCGTACACAACTACTTCTGTTTCATCGTCGAATTGGATTTGTTGACCGTTCTGAAGATTTGAATTATTTTCTTACGATCTCTCGGAGTTTTTGATTTTTGTACCTTATCATGAAGATCTTTGAACATGTGATTGAAAAACAGAGGCCAGTTGAAGTGAGGTAGGGAGTCTTTCATGTCTCCAAGGGTGATTTTTGTGTACAATTCAGCAATGTCATGACGCTGCTCATCGGCCATGGTGATCTGGAAAGGAGCTTAATTTCAGCTGATCAGAAGTTCACCAAGTTTTGTATAATCTCAATTCTCAAATGAGCCTATTTCATTACAAAATACTCACATTAGCCAGTGCTGTTTCGAAATGAATGATTTCCCTGGCGTCTTGAGTGGCTCTTGCACGATCTGCGTCCAAAAGTATCAGCACATCACTGCAAACTTCCAGATTTCTTTTTCAGTGTCAAAGAACTTACCGTATCAACTGCAAGTACGCCATTCTTTCCTCGTTTTCAGCAGCCACATAAAAGTCACGGGCAAAAAGGTTGAGCTGTGGTTGATCGATCTGAAAACTGGGAATGAATTATCTGATATTTTGTGCTCAATGTTACCAGAAGGACATGTCGTTGGGAGTTTTTGTCATCTGGCTGAACAGTGGCTTTGAACAGGGAGTCAGCCTTGAATTTAGCGACCATATCGGCTGAAATAGCGATGATTCAAGTGATTTTGCAGAATCGAGAGATGCAGACAACTAATAAGCGAGAGTCAGTGAGACGCAGAGAAGGACAGTGTATCTGTGTCTGCGTATCGTAAGATTCTACTTCCATCCCTAGATGTGATCCCAAACCCACCATACAACATTTCAATACTGGCATCCGGTTTCAGAGGGTGCCCCAGACTCGGCCACCCTCCAAAACTTTTGACGACTTCATCGAAAGTTGTCCTCCAGTTGTCGAGAATTTCCGATTCGTTCAGACACAAATTGTAGAAGTACTTCGCCTTTCCGACAGCCGATGATTCGTAGTCGTAGGGTTCCTCGTCTTCTTCCAGTAGCTCTGAAGAAAAGGTTTTGTAGATGCTGTTCTGTTAGATGGAATACCTTTCAATGCAAACTCTAAATCTTGTCCGAGGTTCTCAAAATTAGAAACACTGGGCGCATCATCTGGTATCGGATGTCCTTTGATCCATTGGCCACACGCGAATTCATAAAAGTCATCGCAAGGGTCTATGGAGGAGTTCATGGAGGATAATATCACCGATGCTGAAAAATTTTTGTTTTGGATCCCTGATTGTTCAATAGCTGACAAGGATTGAGATCTTTGAAACAACTTTAATGAACTTGACATTTGTTTCAATTGGAAATTAGCTTCAAGGGAGTTTGTTCGTTGAAAAATTTATATTGGTAGCTAGTTTTTTTTGGGAGTTTGAGTTGAAAAGTTGATCATGATCAATCAAGCCTGAGTCAAACAAAAATTGAAGCGAAATGTACTTCCGATTGAATTCAGATCTCAAACCTTATCTTCTAATTAGCCAAGACCAACAAAAAACCCGAAAACCGCTTCAGATTGTTCAGTTCTTACCCAACCCAACTATTAGATTCTCACCTGTTTTAATACATCCCGGCGATAGACACACATCGGAACTGTCCTTATAGTTTATGTAAAAATAAATAGCGGCACCTATAGCTAAGAGGAGTAAAATGAAGAGTATTATTGAGATTAAAGCAAATATCCTCGTCCAAATCGATTGTGACGGTTTGCCTGTTATGACGACACCTGAATAAAATTTACTTAGTTTTTCGAATCGAGTTCAAATGCTTACCTTCTTCGTCGGGCCTCATATCGGGAGGCGTCCGACCGTTCTGCTCCGGCTGTTTCGCAATTTTGAATACCGTCTAAAACCAATCTCAGAATGTTTCGATTTCTTGTTTCCGCAATCTTTCTATAATCAATTCAAGGCATAAATTGGGAAGGTCTGAAAATAGAATGAGCTCTTATAGGGAAACTCTGGAGAAGGAAGAACAGAAGAGTGATTTTTTGGCACCGGAAAACACTTGACAATTTTGGAAAACAAAAGAAAAAAGGGGAAAAGTGGGAGGAGAAACCGGAAAAAGAAAAAAGAAAAAGGAATATTTATGAAGATTTATTGATGGGTTTGGGAATAAAAGGGGAGTAGAATCGGGAAAAAATTAGAAGAATGAATGTGGGAGTTCCTTTCATATTTAGGTGTGAAGAGCTTTTCTTAGGAATTGGGGAAACGAAGAAGTAGTAAATATGTGTGGATGGAAAACAGAGTTTTCAAGCAGCTACAGTAATCAACTGAATCTGAAAGACTTCCCAATAGTGCACACACAGAAACCACCCCGGTGCTTTTCTATTAGAGGTTTCAGTAAGTCAACGTTCAAAATAGTTGCATTATTGCTGGACCCACTTAAAGCTAATAGTGTCATTCCTTCCACTTTTTATAAACTTTTTTGTTTTGTGACACAAAAAATGGAAATGGGACAAGAGGGACACAGAAAATGAGAAAGAGGGGAGTGTTGTAAACAAAGGGGGAGAGAAGAACACTAAAGAAAATGAAAAACGGAACGGAAGATGAGGAGGAGGAGGAAGAAATGCACATTCTTGGCACTGTGCCAGTTGGAGGAAGGGCAAGGAACGGGGAAGTTCAGAGGAAGAAAGTTTGGAAAGGGGAGTGGGGATCACTGTTACTGTAGCTTGAGACTATATCATCGGTTTTTGAGCTTTGGAGCGGCACTTTCAATCGACACTACTTCGACTCAAAACTGGGCGAATCTGGTTTTTTTCTCATAACAGGAACATTGATTCTGAGGAAACTGGGGATGAGAATATATGAAATCACAGAGAAACAAATTTTCTATCGAATGGTAGACACTTGATATAGGGTTATATCAGAAAATATGCAGTGAAAATTGAAAAACTGAATTTCTCAGTACTAAAAAGTTGTTTGCCAGTCATGTCAGATATTTTCAGAAACAACACTATATGAAATGAATACCATTCGCTAGATATTTCTTATTCAATCCCATATTTTATAACCCCCAGTTACAAAGGCCTAAAGCCTGAGTTCTGATTCGGCCGGCTTCGAGTCGGGGCAGTTCGGATACGCGCAGTATATTTTCTTGACTAGAGTGTGCTATCTGATTGTGTGGCACCGAGGCTGTGGGATTGGAGCCTTCTAGACCATAACTGAATATTGCCGCAGATGAGCTTTTTCTGATACACTTGAAGCTAGAATACCATACACCTAACACAAAAGTTTAGAACCCACCCTATCAAAGTTTTGATAAGTTTTTCACAGGCCAATATGAAACTGATTTTGACCTCATGATCTTCACACCTATGAAAACCAAAACTAAAGTCGGATGGAGAATTTCAAAAAGTCAAATCATACAAATGTTTCTCCTTCTTCTTCTTTTTTCCCTCTTCTGCTACTTCTTCTCCTTCTTCCACATACACACACACCATCACCGCCAATCAAAATATTTCGATTCTCTGTGCTGCCACATAGAAACAACTGTTCCTGTGACTCTCTTTTTCCCGGACTCATACAAATGTGTTTGCATGTCATCAATCTTAAAAATGACGCACACGTGTCAAAATATAGATGATGAGGATGATAAAGAGGAGGAGAAAGTCGTTTTCAAAAGTTGGAAGAAAGATGATATAGTGATAAAGTGGGATTGAAAAGAGGAGGTGGTGGAGCAGGAGGAGCAAAGAATTTATATTGAAAATGACAGAAAATCGGAAGTGATAGAGAGGATGGATTAATAGAGACGTAGAGAGTGAAAGAGTGAATCAGACAAAAACGTTTTGAATTTTTGATCTGAAACATACTTGAACGGGCTGAGCCTGGCTGGCAAATTTTGAAGAAAACAAATTTTGAAGCCAGAGCCACCGGGCCGAAATTTTCCAAGTATGGATCTCAAACGTTTGTTTGTGGGACTACATCGAACAGGGACAATTACTAGTGGATCAAGCAGCTGTTGGGCAATAAAATTGTAATAGAGTCACGTTTTTGTTGTGGAGAGGAATGGGTCGAAACAAATTACTACTAGTGTTTGGCAGCTGATCGAGAGAGCAGTCTACTTGGTCTGAACTAGGGTGAGACTAAAATTTAGGATGGGAGGTTTTAGTCGTTTGAGTATTTCTTACAAAGGAATGTTTTTCTCACATGGGTTAGGAATTTTCTGAGAATTGGTGGTCTGAAAGTAGATGCTCTGTAAATGGATCCAAAATTTCTAGATCTCATTGGAGCTTGAGGATCTGGAAATCTTCTTCATCCGGAGTAGATACGTCGACAGTGAATTGAACAAAAGAGGGCGTGTTCAGATTTTCAGATGAAGACTTCCAGACCCTCAGGCTCCAGTGAGGGCTAGAAATTTTAAGATCCACTCGCAGAAGCATTTTCTTTCAGACCACCGATTTACAGAGTTTTCCTAACCCATGTGAAAAAAGATTCCCTTGTCAACAGATGCCGTATTATAAGGGAACTATTCACCCCCCAGAAAAAAACAAGTTTCTTTTGAAAAAAGAAACCAGTTCAAAATTAGATCTTCTGAATTCAATACGTCTCACTATTTGGACTGAATTTTTTCTCAAAGCTAGACAGTACAGTTTTCGGGCTATTCGAATTCAATCCATCAACAAACGTCTTTGACAGTTTTCAAAAGCCACCATAATCTAGAAAGCTAAGTTTTCCGCCTCTCCTTCCAGACCAGACTCCCCCTGATTTTCAGTCTCAAATCTAAAAATAAGATCCATCATCAAAATGACAAAAAAAAAACGAAAAAAGGTGTGTAGATGAAGAGAGAAAAGAGAGCCAAACGGATCATAAAACGTCGCAAAAATCCATCAGTTCCCCTCTCTTTTCTCTTCAAACTCAGCTAACAAATCGATCAATCCCCCGGTTGAGGGGAAATTGTTGAAGAGATAGAGGAAAGACACAAAATGAAGTCAGGGTGGGGATACAACAGAAATGCGGGATTCTTCTGATGGCGACAGAGGGACAACCGAATGGACACAATATATCTGGTCGAGAGAGGGAGAGAGAGAGAGAGCAATTTAGAAGAAAGGTGTAAGATATTATGAGATAGTAGGTGATTGGGAGAGAAATGGGTGTCCAGAATGAGGATTTCGTTGGGTTTAGGTGTTCCCAGTTGGTTAGAATTTTCGAAAACTATAGGTAGGTTTAGAAACTTTAATAGATTTTGTATTATGCTGCCTCAAATTCCCGATATACGCCTTCTGGTTCTATAAGAGCCTGAATCAAGTTTTCAAATGGTCTAGCTTCTGGAAGCTTCTGACTAGTGATTAAAGGTTCAATTAGTTTTAAGCAGTCTTCTAACCACCAATCTTTCAATACCTCCACTAAATCGTGCTGTATTGAGTCCTCTTCTTCCGGGAAGCATACGAAAAAAAATCTTCAAATATTTTTTTCCTTCCCATCCAAACTACAATATTTCCAAAAAAAATTCTTCTCATTCTTCAAAAATCTTATCTTTCCTGCTCATTTTTTTTGCCAGACACCTCATGTTACTCGTATCAGTTACCCATCTATTCGGACGGCTTTTTCTGTTATTTGATCTTTTTCACGTGTGACCTTATTCTTTGGAAATGAAGCATTGTTTTTTTGTTTGGAAATAGATTTTGCAGAAATGGATTGGGAAAAATGGGGATGAATGATTTTTTTGGTCGTCAGTCAGAATTGGTTCCTATTGAACTGGTTAGTTGTAGTCGTCTGTTTTCATGGAACCGATCAAAATCCGGAATCGAAATAACTCAAAAATGGATCATCATAGTTCAGGTACATAGTAACAGTCAAAACTAGAAGATGATGACTCAAAAACGTTTAAAACCAAATGTTCCAGATAATTGCACATACCAAACTAGGAGTAACAGATCGAAAATCAGAAAAATCCTCACCTAATGTTGATTTTCAACTATTACACCAAACAATTTTTGGTACAATACAACGGGAAATCAGTTATCTGGATCTAGCTCACGAAATACAGTTTAGGGTCTCAAAGGGAAAGATGAAGTTACCAGGACGAGGTTGAGCTGCAAAAACGCCCATGGCTACAGATTCCCTCCCCTCCCAATAAATCCACATGACCGCCTTTTTTTAAAAATCAAAAATTCATTTGAAAAACACGAGAGAATTCAATTGCAATTTAGTCGTTTGTCTTCCGACTACTAAAAAAAAGAAAAAAGATAAATGATTTCTCGAATTTGTTCTCTTCTCTCTCGATACTGGAGCAAAGGGCAATTGGCACAAAAAACCAAAGAGAGAAGGAGAAAAAAGATAGAAAATGAGCATGTGTTTCGACGTTACTTTTTGTTTCTAAACAAAATATCTGTGGAGAGAATCATCTTCAAGAAGAAGGGAGTTGAGGATAAAAAGGACATCATCAGATGATGAAACTTCTGAATTTTTAAAAGTTTGAACGAATTGTTCGGAATTCAACAAAGCTTTAATGATCACCAAAGCCGATACCAGAGTTTGAAATTAAGATTTAGCCCAGGTTCTGAAAGACACACACCCAGAGAATCTGAAAATCGAAAGTTCTCAGAAACTTTCAAGTTTATCCAGAAATGCATATTTTTCGAACCCCTCCTCCTCCGCATTTCTCTCCTCAAAATTCAAATAATCCAATTAAAAACTGGGGATATCCTCTCTCTCTAAAAATCTGACACCTAATTGGCAATCTTGCTCATTGAGCATTTTCTAAATATGGGGGAAAATGAAAATGAAAAAGACAAAAAAGCAAAAACACCACAGAAAAAGTGAATTAGGGTCATTGTCTGGAAAGGATGAGAGAAATTATAAATAAACAAATTCGGGAAATTTGTTATTTCAGATACTTTAAGGCTTTTTTCTTTTGGAATAGAGGAAAATGTAGAATTTTTTTTTCGAATGATTTATTCGAATTTTCGATCGACAAAAAACTCTGTCTAGACAAGTTTTGATTGAATTATCGAGAAAAGTTTCAAAACACAGTTTTTTCCCTGAAGGCATGTAAAGTAATTTGTTATAAAGTTAGTCGAGGTTTGAATTCTTTTCTTTTCTTATTATTCAGAATTTCAAATCTTCAAATTGAAAAGTTCATATGTTTGACAATCTATTCAATCCGAAAACCAAAAATCCATTAAAAACCAAATCGTTTTTTAATAACATGACTAGTCAAAACCTGTTTGACATCCCGTCTCGCTCCCAGTAATTCTATTCAAAAGTGAAAAAAGCGGCAGATTTGAAATCCAATAAACTATTTTCATTTTGAAAAAAAAAATCGCAAAAACGCTAAATTTGAAGAAAAAAGTTCTCCTGAAAATCAAAGTATCATAAAAAGAGAGCATTGGAATGTGTGCTCTCTTTCCAATAGGCACTGAATCCCGAGGTTTTAATTAAAGAGAGTACATGTGGCTTGAATATTTTATGAAATCTATCCATTTCCTCATATGTTCAGAATTCAGAAGAACTCTTTTTAAGAAAAAGGGAATTTGCTGATCGCAATTTGACCTGTGGAGAGAGTTTTCTAGATTTCAATGGAAACAATTTTCACCCATAGTTCGAAACCCTCTATATATGGTTTAAAAGTTGTCCTGGGATTTTTAAATTCTACATCTGACTCCGCCCCATAAGATATTCAGAATCTCAGGTTTCAGGGAAACCTTGACGTTTTTGAGGATCTACTCAACAAAAAATAGAAAAGTCCAAGACCTGGTTGGTCCAATATTTTGATATCCCTCAAAGACATAACTCAAAAACATAACCTGAAGCATCGAAATACCTAAAACACATAAAGCACAGAAAAAACGTTTTTTCTTGTCAAAAAGTTGCAAAACAAAAAGTTTTTTTTGTTCAGTCACCCCTCTGATTGGACAAGAGTAAAGAGACAAAATGGCTTCCCCTCACCAAATCGAATCGGGAACTTTTCCTTTTGTCTTTTCCATCCTTTTCTTCTTTTTTTTTTGAAATTTCATTGAGAAAGCTCATGCTCTTTTTTCTATTCTTTCGATTCGGGGATTCCGTCTGTCCGATTTTCATAGAGTCTGGATGTCCAGGGGCCAATTTTCAGAATATTTTATTCAAAGAATGACTAATATGTTATTCTTTCTGAGCCAACTTGGTAGCTCACCAGTGAGTTTAACTATATCACTTTGAAAGTTGAGAAACTGAAATATTGGGAAGTTTCGAAGACACAGCGATCACAAAGAACGGGGCAGAGAATCAAATGGGATGGAGAGAGATCTAACAGGGAAAAGGTTGAACGGGGATGGAATGGTCCTAATGGTCAGAAACAGAAAAGAATCATCGGATTGCTTGAGCACTGGTGGATTGAGTCAATGCTTGATGTCTTTGGATGAGTTGAACATCCAGAATTACACGTTGAGCGGCCACTTTTGCCTGGTAATGGATGAGACGGCCTTTTCCACCGGACACAATGATGCTGAAATGAAGAATTATTAGATAAAACGAATGTAAGTAAGAGAATGGAGGCATGTCCACTTACTGTCCATCTGGATAGGTGCAAACTTGAAGATTATCTGCTTCCAGTGGCACGTCCTCATTCCAAATAGGTTTCAACACTAAAAATCCATCATTCATTATTTTGAGCACTGAAATTTTAAACTCACCATGCTCCCCATCTTCCTCAATCTTCCAGAGTCTTATCTGTTTATCGGCTGAGACTGAAACTAGGCATTTCTTTGTCTGATCTATAGGCAGCAACGCCAGACAGGTAACGTTTCCTTCATGACCTCGCACTGCTTTGTTTTGACGAGGATTCCGTAGGTCGTAGGACTGAAGACGTTCATTTTTGGCATTTAACGTTTCTTGCCTCTCTAAAAACATACCGTTATCTCACACCCGTCATGATTGAATCCATTGGAACACGAGTACAAACGATCGGCTCCATCAAACTCGCAATACATTTGAATGTGTTGTTTACGAGGGAATTCGGTTACCACAGCCAAGCTTCGTGGGTCCCAGAGCCTATAAGCAATTAGGTTGATTTGTAGCTTAAGTAGGGAATGTAGTACCTGACACTCTTGTCCTCTGAAGTTTGTGCAACCAAATTATGGTTGCAGCTGTATGTCATATGAGTAACCAGATTACGGTTGACAGTTTGACTCATCACACATTTCTGATTCTCCAAATCCCACAGTTTGACAGTACAATCTCGAGATCCACTCATGAATTGTTGCTCTGAAACTCAAAACTTAGATATGTTCCTTACAAAAACTTAGAGCTCACCATTGATACTAACAACTCCCGTGACACCGAATTTATGTCCTTCAATAACTGCGTTTGGAAGATCTCCTGGTTCACTGGAGAACATAAAATGAGTCAAATTTCCATCCCGTCCTCCGGCAATCAACGAGTGTTTGGCGATATAATTTCGATAGCAAATCTTATTGATTTCAGATGCATTCGTCCAAGTTTGATAGATTTCTCCGCTGTCTGTGTTTGTGAGCACTGCCTTCTTGTCTTTTCCTCCAGAGAGTATCATTCCAGATCGGATGACCGTCATTGTGTTGATTGTGTCAGTGTGACCAGCACGGGCTTCCATAGGTTTAACGAGCTTACCGTTTGAGCGGGATGTTCGCATTCTGAAAACAGAATTTCATAGATGACCATCCGAAGAGGAAGCGATTAAAAAAAGTGTTTTCGAAAACATATTTTTCTCCAGGATCACTTATTGAAATGCAACAAAAACATTATGTTAATAACAGTTTCAGTATAAAAGACTACTCCTGAAAACACCATCAACAGAAACATGAACTCTCTATTCTTCTGCCTCGTGGTCTGTCTCTTTGCCTTTGTGGTGAGTTTCACTGTTTCAACTTCGAAAAAATAGTAAAAAGTGTTTTACTGACAAAAAATTATGCTTAACTCGAATCTTGTAATACCAGCACACTCATTACTATCAAAAAGTTTTCAACTAAAACATTTTTGACATAGATTAGTAAATTTTTCTCCCATTTATCACATTTTGAAATTTTCAAAGACAACGGAAATACTCTGCTCTGAACATTAGGGCCACTATTACAGGATTTATGGTTTTCAGTTATGCTAGTTTTCAGGCCGCTCAAGGAATCGTTGCTCCTGAACCCAATCCAACTCAAGATGCATTGAACGCTCTTTGTGCAAAATTCAACGCCGCTAGGAAGCTTATCCCAGGAAACCAAGTGGCTGTTTATATCAAGGTTGTTTTGAAAGTCGCTTTATCAAAGTAGAACTATAAATTCAGACTCTCTGTCCCACAATCTACTATTAATCAAATGGAAACAATGGGATGGGATGAGTTCAATGATTCTAAATCGGACAAAAATGTTATTTTTTCTGTAATAAATGGTTCAATATTTCTCATTCTCAGTTATTTTACAGCTTTCTTTTCTTTGAATAGATTTTTCAAAGCTCCTTCCCTATTCACGACTTCATCCTCTCTCCATCAAATTAACATTTTGCCTTCTCTAAAACAAAGCCAATTTAGCCGTCTTCAACCTCATTTCCATATGGAAATCGACACGAAAAAACCATTACATGCCACTCTTTTCTCAATTCAAAAGATCCTCTTCTTCCTTCTTTTTATCATCTCAGAAATCATGAAATGCTTTGTGTCGGCATCGTTAAAGTGGACATTGGGTTCCACATGTCCTTTCGGTGATTTATACTTTTTTTCGAAAAGACAAAGACACTTTTTCATTGTGGGTGGTCTTAGTTTTATTTGAGTTGTCGATAGAGTGGAATGGAGAGGTGGACGTATTATTCATCTGGGAAAAAGGTTAGGTGAAATGGCAGGGTGATATTTTGAAGACGTATTTTTCAATGGCTGTTTTATTTGGGGTCGATTGGTTTTGGCCAAAAACTACCGTTTTTGCTGAACGTTATCGGATTTTTTACAACGGAATTAATTACAAAAACCATCAACTCCAATCAAAAAAGATCTGCTAATTCCAATAAAAAACTGACCGCCTATCAAGTTTTCGGAGTATGATCGGAATTAATTGCATTCATTATCTCTAAAGATCATCATCCATTTCCTTCTTTTTCTCATTGCTACTCTCCCTCTCTCTCTCTCTCTCTTTTCAAATCCTAAGTACATATTTTTCAAACAAAGCTGCTGCTGCCGTTCCGTCCCCTTCCTTCCACATTCAACCCCTTCTCTTCACAAGGACATTTCTCATATCTCACTATCTCTAGACTCTCTTCTAATTTTATAATCTTTCCCTTCACACCTCTAACGCCCAAAAAATGCGTCACCAAATGGGCAGATGAACCCTGAAGATAATGAAGAAGGGGGAGAGACGCAGAGAAAAGGATAGGCGCCCTGGCGAACACACGCGGGAAAACCTTTGTTTGAAAATGATGGTGAGGAAGGAAGGGAGAGTCCCTCCTTCCGTTTATTGTTTATACCTCTCTTTGAGTTTACAAATATTTTGATTATAAAATATATGAAATGTTTGTGACCTTCCTATATCTGTTGCTTCACTATGAATCATAACGTATCCTTGACACTTTTTGTTGACTTTCTTTTGAGTGTACGGAGAAGTTTTTGCGTCTTGTTTTATGTTCTAGTAGCTTCTTCTGATTTTTATTCTCTCCGTTTTTGATGGGGCCCTTCACTCACAGGTTTAGATGATTTGTAAGGTTTGCAAGACGGCAAAAACCACCTGCCACATCTTCCCATTATCTATGACAAGGATTCTCATCCTGCCCTTCTATTAAAGCCCCCCACTCACCTCTCCGCAACAATATCGTGCGGCTCCAAAGTGCTGATTGGCGTGTACGAGCCGGTGATTTTGTTCTGCACATAGTGTAGCAGTTTTCCCACTTTTTCCATTTCTGAAATTCGTTTTTTCGATGATTGGGACTCACAAAAATGAGAATTTCAGATGCAAAATGGAAAATTTCAAAAATAAATTGTTCGTCCAAAACGCTCTTATACACGTCTTGATTAGGTTATACGGCTTCGTTGGAAAAACTAATTATACTCTTGAATTCCCCGTCGTTTTTGGTCTTATGATGAAAAATGACGTCTGAATTATATTTCGAAGAAAGTAAGGAGATTTTCGGAGAAATTAAGCTCTTCTGGAAGCTTTCAAGTTACTAGGAAAGCCTTTGAAAAGGTGCAAGATCAAAAAGATTTCGGTCCAAAAATATACTACCGTACTCCCAAGAAGTTTCAAAATCCAAAAAATCCTGAGATTTTGGAAAAAAAGACGTTTAATCGAAGAAAAGTCACAACTAATCGCAGACTTGCTCCAATTCTTTTCCTTCTTCCTTCCCCTTTTCGCTTCGGTTGTCAGGGTAACATTCCACTCAGAGACTATTGAAGACGTTAGAGACGCAGGCTCCAGATGTCCAGAGGAAAGTTAGAGATTGAGACATAGAAAGAGAGAAACCGAGGGATAAATTGAAATGAGAAAAGAGCACACCAACACAACACCTTCTTCTTTTTTTTGGAGTCGAGAAGATGAAGAGAGGAAGACGTCTCGGGCTCTTCTTCTTCCCTTCCCAGCCTTCAATATCATTCTCATTTTCTCTAATTCTATCAAGCTCACCCGCACTTGTTCAACGAAGAAAATGGGACATGCATACACACACTTTTTTATTCACAAATTAATCGAAAATTCATGTCGGCACAATTGTTTTCTCGAAACTTTTCTCTCTTTTTCTCACCTTATTTGTTTTTGGTCTCCAATCGGGGTTTATGGGTTTTCAATCACGCACACCACTACAAATTAGAAATTGTAGGAAATAGAAAAAAAAATTAAAAAAGGAACTGAAGAGAGTGGGATTCGAACCCACGCCCCCGAAGGGACTGGTGCCTTAAGGCTTACGCTCGGCCATCTCTCCGGTGGGAAATAACTGAAGAAGATGCCTATCTATTTGTGGGAGAGTAGTAGTTGAAAAAGATGAAAAAGGTGACCTAGTGAAGAGGCAGAGGTTATTGGTGGATGGAGCATAGTTGAAACTTCAAAACGGTGAAGATTTTCTAATTTCAAGTCTACAAACCTAATTTCATAGTGTGGTACTTGAGAATAACTGAGTTTGTTGAGTATCGCCTGTACTCCTCCAGTACCGAGAGATTGGGATTCTTGGGAGTACCAAGATTTCGAAACTGAGACGAAACGAAACTTTCAAGTTTTGATACTTATTTCTATTTTATCTGTGACGTCACATTCTAAAAAAGGTCAAATTTACATAGATTGATCTCTGGTTTCATGTCATTAGCATCATCTCAACAAAAAAAAAGAAAAATGAGATAATAAACAAAGCTAATAAGTAGAGAAACTGAGAAATCTCTCAAGTTCACATTGAAAAACGTTTCGATTCAAAGTTAAAACTTTCAAAACTTTCTGAAGTACTGCTAGAGGAGGAGAAGGTTTTTGGAGTGGTTGGTAGAGATTGCCGGTCATATATTTAATGACCTATTTCTGGAGTAGCGGAACTCGCCCCGCCACTCACGGATATTAGAAAATACTGGAGAGGAAATTATTTCTAAGAATTGAGTGATGTATTGTTAACGCCCTCGCGAATATAATCATTTTGTAGTCTCCTATTTTTTGAATCCGATGATTTTTTTTCCGAGGGAAAACAAACATCAGATCTAAAAATATATGGACTGAGCAGATGAAATTAAAAAAGCAATACTGGATTTGCTTGAAATTAATCAATCTATGGGTTGATGGACAGGTGAAGTCATGACTTCGAGGTGGAGCTAAGTCGGCAATTTTCAAGGGTAAGAGAGGGTCTGCATTAGAGAAGTTGGTCATTTCTGAGTCATTTCTGGGCGTAGTTTAGGTTTTTCCGGAATCCAAGGGTGCCCCAACGACAATAAAACGTTGAAAAAACCCAAGGCTAGTCCAGCATATGGTCACAAAAAAGGCCCACTCAAAGCTACCTCTATCAGTGGTCCTGATAACCTTGTCCCGAAATTCTATTATATCTCTCGGTCAGATTTGTTTCAATTTTCGCATTTTGTACCCCTGGGACCTCAATAGTGTACGAAAAGATTACTGTAGGATTACAGTAACTCTATTGGAAAGTGCTCGAGAGAGAACCATCCAGAACATTCCGTAAACATTCGATAATTTTGGAGGGGTTCAAAAATTAACGATTCTACTCTTGACAAGGGAGGTCATTTCAAAAACCGTTTGAGATTTTGCTGAAAATTCGTGGGTCAACACTATCAAGCACGCTGAAAACGAATCTGAAATCCATTTTTCCAAAACTCTTCTGGTTTTGCCACAGTGGGTTCCGAGGACCATTCTCAGTACTAAATTAACAATAGAAAAATAACTGAAACTATGAAAATATTTTTGACGTGAAAATATTACT
>GL379904.1:179707-250349 GCA_000143925.2 Caenorhabditis brenneri | reverse complement strand
CCACAAATTTTCAGAAAATTCTCAACCGGTCTGTAAAAGGACCTCCCTTGTGAGTTATATTGGTGTTTCTGACACAGCACTTTTCCAATATCCCCTGTCTCTCCGGTTTTTACCAAAATCGCTAATGCCTTCCTTCCCAAATTCACCTCGAATCCTTTCCTCCTGCTTATTTATGTTCGCTCTGTCCGCCAGAGCACTCTTCCCTCCCTTCTCAATCAGATGACTGACAGGAGGTCGTTATGGAAGACGTCCTCAGACTACCCTCTCATTTTCATTTTGTTTTTCTGGTGTGCGAAACTGAATTAGACAAAGTTTTTGTTGGTTTTTGCTCTCTGTTAATTTTGCTCTCACCGTATGCAAAAATCTTCCTAAAAGTTGTTGATTTTCAGACAAAATGATGCAAGGCATCAACAAAAAGGAACCATTGGGTCCTGTACACGTACCAGTGGAGCCTGCTGGAATGAATGCTCAAGGGACAATGCACTTCAGTCAGGGACTTCTCCCATCCAGCTGTTGGTTGGTTGTTCCAGTCTCATCGGTTACTCATCCACAAGTACCAGTTCCACAGATACAAGTCATGACTTCAGTAGATTATATGGTAGGTCAAAAGGATTTATCAAGGTTGAAATAGAAATTGAGGTTTCAGAGAATCATCGACATTGCGTGCTCGGATCTAGCAGTAACCACAAAACTCAAGTGTCAGAAGAAGCAAGGAGGCACGAGACATACAATGGAAGGAGCTCCCACAAGAGAGTTTGTGAATCAGATGACAGGTTAGTTTCTCGGTTTTCAACAGTAACCTCTACATGTAGAGCAACATCTTATACTGGATCAATTTTCTATGTTCTCAAAGTTACAGATAAAATGGAGCGTGAAGCCTACACTCGCTCACTAGCCATGCTCAACAACTCTGGTGCTCCATCGCCATCTCTGTCATTATCGCCTGTCTCCATGTCACCCAGAGCATCTAACGACCGTTGAACTTCTTTTCTCTATAATTATTCTTCTTTCTCCACCATCCAAATCTCCAATTTCCGTAGACTACTTTGCATTTTTTCGGGGGACCTTTTTTAGTTTTCATCTCTTTTTAGTTTGGTACCTGAACGGGGCTTTCTTTCTTCTAGCGCTGTTATTTTGAGAAACGAACAAAAATAATTACATGTTTTAATGTACAATTCATTCTTCTGAACTATAAAATAATGATACCATTCAGTTCGGAATGTTACTAACACAGGAGGGAGGGGTTGATTTCAAGACGGGTGGGTAGAAATAATCGGGATAGGTTCATAGTAGATATGAGGTTACATAAGAGATTGGTCACAGAAGAAAAGCGAGAAAGACCGAGAGCAGAACCAGCTGCAAACTTTTTGGAAAACAAGATTTTTTGAGTTTTGAAATGAAATATGCAACAGTTTAGCATTTGATGAGGTTAACTGATGTTTGAAAGAGGGGGTGATGGACTCAGAATTTTGGGAAATTCAAAGAATTATAACTGCTGATTTGTGAAATTGGTAAAAAGGGGAAATTCGGAAGGAATGAGCGAGTGCCAGTATTTGAAGACATCTGAACCGATTGATTTGAGTAATGGAAGAAACGATAACCGTACAACCAGGGATAAGGCATCGATTTTATCGTGGAGATTTCTTCTTTGCTGAAAAACGTATTTACAAAAATCTATCAAAATTAAAACTGAAACTCACTCTCAATCGTAAACCATACGCAATCGGAACCTTTCATTGGCCTTATAGTTCTTGATTTGCAATTTGGACGGTGTTTTGTCACTTTTAAATCAACAGTCTCAGGCTGAAATATACAAATTCAAATTGAAAATAACCTCTTTTTGAGAAATTTACCATTGGACCGTGCTGCCAATACCGTCCGAAAAGAGTCACAAGTTGGATTCGTTGGTAATGTTCTGGTTGAACCTCTGTGAGTTTCAACCTTCTTCTCATAGCTTTCAGTACTTTGTCGAAGTCTTCTCCTTCTCTTTGCAATAATTCGTCAGGTACTGGGGCAATCAGTGCTCTAGATTTACATTTTGAATCACACCTCCACAAGTCCCACTGAAGATCACGTGCTCTATCTCGGAAACAGTTCCAATGTGCGTGCTTCCCAAGGATCTCATCATAGAAAACGGCGCCTTTTTTGAGACTGCAGGATGAACATGTGGGTGCGTCATCTCCCGTGATCTGGAAGAAAAAGTCATTCAGTCTGTATAAATTAGCAAACAATAATCAACTTACCGGACTTCTCGGGCAATACTTATTGATGAAGAATTGCATTGGCTTCAAAGCGTCGATCACGCATCTTCCAAAGGTTGCAAGCATGGCTTTCCGGAATGCCTCATATTTCTCTTCATCCAGTAACATGTTCTCAATATTTTTCAGCTTTTTGGCATCATTCTCAATGTGACGAGCACATAACGGAAGATTCGGAAGAACGGCGGCAGCGTGAACCATTTCATTGTTCAGAATGTTAGCCACCAACGGTCCTGCGTAGATTCCATAACCTACTCTTTCATAGTATTTCTCCAAGAATCGAGGGTGTTCTTTTTCATCTCTCTTGCCACATTTTAGACATGGGCATTGGGCTCTGGAATGTTATACTGTTTTTGAGAGCATAATACTTTCATAAATTGTTTTTTCCTAGATTTTTTGAACTTAAAGTGACAGTTCAGAGGGACTGCAGTTTGCAAACATTCATAGTTTCAAAAATTCCTTATCAGTTCATTTCAAAAACACTCACTGTTTGGCTGAGAATATATTCTCCACCTTTGAATACTCTGGGTACACATTGGCCGCTGCTTCTTGAAATACCTACAAACGTTAGAACATTCAGAAATAAACCAATAAATTCTTACCTGACAGGCCTTCGGACAGTATTTGCATAGGAAAAATCTTATCGAATGATTGAGTGATCCTTCCTCCAAATACTTTTTGAGAAGACATCCGGTCATTATCTCCAGTATTCGAACTCCGATCCGATGGAACTGTCCTTTCGGATTCAATCCAGAGATCTCAAACAGTTTATCAGCAAAGTGAGTGAAGTGATCGGTGCAATATTTTTCACTGTGTTCGTTTAGTCTGCGCCGAGCATCCGGAACATCAGTAAAACTAAGACAAGCTGCTAGACTACAGAATAACAGACGCTCCATTTCATTCTCGATTTTTTGAGTGGGTTTCGGCTTTTTGCGCTTATCAAGACCGGCACAAAGGTCACACAGGAGTGGGTTTTTGGACATTTTTTTCTGAAGAAATTTGAGTTTCAAATCGGGAAAAAAAATGAAATTTCAGGTAGAAGAAGATGATGATGAAAAATCAATAAAGGTTAGAGACATTCGGAAAAAAAGAAACCAGAAAAGTTAAGTGAAACATTGTCATAATGTGAAAATGCGCTGAATTGGTTTTCTGTTGTCTATGAAGTAATTCTAGGGAAATGAATTGGTAATAAAAAAGTAAAGTGATACCCGGGGGGAGAAATGAAAAGCTACTAATAACATTATAACCTTTTTCCAACAATTTGATAACCTAAAAAGTATAGATAACACTGATAAAAAGTGTTTGATAAGGGAAAAAGTATAAAGAATCAATTGAATTTTAGAGTGCAACTAATATATATAGGTCGGGGAGAAGTCAAGATAAAATCAGAAGGGAGAGTAGAGGAGTCGGTTAGAATTTTTGAATGAATTTCAAGTTGGGAATAATTGAAAAGAGATGAGAACATTGTAAAGTTTCAAACTTTGTCTCGATTTTCTGAAATGATCGAACGCACTTTACTTCATACTCAACCGAAAAGATACTGAATGATCTGGTCACGAGGATTTCAGTTAGATAACAAGTCACAAGATAAGTTTCTATTGTCACTTTCTAAATTATTAGTTTTACATCATGCTGTCTAGCTTTTTATTCTTATCGAAACTCCCTGGAGCTCATTGTTTTTACGTAATGAAGACGGCACTATTTCACGTGTTGGCTGGAATTGAATAATTCGATTCAACTTGGAAAAAATCCCCAAAATCAAAAAAAAAACTAAGTGTAAACCACAAAACAATTCAAGAGCAATCGGATCCAAACATCGAAAAATTTGAATAAAAGTGAGCCAGCACTTTTATTCCAAAAGGTCAAATTTAGACGTCTCACCCTCTCAGGAAATGGCGTCCACACTTAATTTTATGGGGGCCAGCCACCCCGACCGACGATGCCATTTCTTTTTTGGGTGAGTAATTGGAATCATTCGTCATCGGTTTGGAGGGTGCACCCTTCTTTTTATTCTTTTCAAATCTATGTCAATTCAAACGAATAGAGTATTGCTCTTCTTTGGGAAGACTCGGGTTGCTATGAAACAAATGCTCACGGAGCAAAGGATATACTTTCCATCGGAGTGAGAGGTTACTCCGGAAAGAGGAGGGATTGAAATGGGAATTAAGCGGAAGGGATGAAGAATATAACATTGAAAACCTTCTTGTGAATAGAGCAAAAGTGGAAAAGTGTATGGAAATCAAAGTGCTCCGAGAGCCAAAAAAAATTAGAAGAAGAAAAAATTTGATACTGGAAGGTCAGAACTGGGAAGAATAATTGGTTGAAAATGATCTATTCATACTCCTATAATCAGAATCAGAAGTGCACGAATTCTGAATTTCCATGCATTCAAGCGAATCTTCTCGAAATTAGTCTGAGCTCACTGAGCCAAAAACAAAACATAGAGTACATTTGTGGTCCCAGTAGACTTGCAAAAAAAATAGCTTTTGAAGAAACTTGCCTACATCATCGAAAAAATGTTCAAAATTTTTCTTTTTCTTTGTAGAAATAGAGTACCAAATACATTCGAAAGTGCACAACAAAAAGTCATCGATTCGAATGTTTTTGATGTCGACGCGCCACGATATATTATGTGGGAATGAAAGAACTGTCATGAGTCTCTTTTTTATTATGATTCAACAATTGTCCTTCCTTTTCTTTCTTTTTGGAATAAAATGGAAATGAAAAAGGAAGGAAGAAGAAGGAAAAGAAGAAAGTATCGGCGAACATCTGTGCTCCTCGCGGTCAAAAAAAGGAGAGAAGAGTGCAGAAGGAACGAAGAAAAGAAAGGAGAAGAAATGAGAAGAAGAAGTGAGATTGATAGTAAGGTTGGAAGGAAGGGAGAAAGGGAAATTGGAAAGTGTTTGTTTTAACACAAATTCTTTTGTGCAACAGTGTAGAAGAGTATGAACTGGGGGAGGAGAAGAGGGATATGTTTATATTGAATGGTGATGTCATGAAATCAGAAGTTACTCACGATAGGACTGTGATTACTCAATGAATAATGGTATATTTCAAACTGGAAATTTTACTATTTGGACTTCTTTTTGTTCTTTTTTGGCATTTATGATTGGAGCTAATTCGAGAATAGGCTGTTACAAATTTTTTCTCTACAACTCCTTTTTCAAATTCAAAACATCATCAAAATGAGCCTAGCTATTCTAACTCTGCGTTTCGTTCAAAGCAAAAATCTCAACCAAATTTCCTATATTTCCCAGGCATACACACATGCACTACATCCTATGTATCTCCGGAATAATCCTTATTCAACACTACAATTCAGCGACAAAACCAATCCCAATCTCATTTTCGCTCCACTCTCCCTACCCAGGTATCCAATCAAAATGCTCAAATGTGACACTTTTCAGAATATTAATACAAGGGTATTGCTGAGAATGGAGGCATACGCCTCTCTCTCCGCCCCGAAAAAAGCCCGGGCACATGTCATTATGTTAATCGAAATCCAAGGGGAGCGAGCGCACATAACCTTTTATGGCACATTGGAGGTCATAATCTTTTTTGATGCCTGCTGATGCTCGGCCTACACAATTTTATGTTCCGATACCTTTTTGAATATTTTTCTGTGCGGAGAAGAGAAAAGGAGTCGAAAGTCTTCTTAGAAGGGCAAAATGAGGGGAAAAAGAGAAAGTGAAAGTATTGAAAAGGAAAAGAGTTCTTGGGAAATTGGAAGATTTTGTGTTGAGGGGAGAGGGAAATGGATCGAAAAAAGAAAGAGAAAAGAGCCTTTGATGGGAGATCCGAAGTGTTATTATAAATCAAAAAGTATAGGAGCTCAGTGTTTTATTAAAGAAAATGAGGATGACATTTTTGAAATGTGGAGTGCCACGACTCAAACTGGAACTCTGGACCTGCTGGATTCAAAATTCATAGAAAAAATCTCAACTTACAGATTTTGAGGATATCTTTTTAGATTCAAGATAGTTGAATCAGAAAATTCAACTCGTGGTTTTCTATTTTCAATTCTAGGCGTGTCTTCAAAGTGAATCTACGACAAAACCCACCATTAAAAACGGGCTTTGGTGTATAATTGTAGGAAACACGGGATACATGAATTCGAAAGAAGAAAAATGATTTTGAGTTCTTGGAAACTACAATTAGTTGACTGGCAATCACAGAAAGGGGAACTAGGTGAAAATTAAAAATTCGGAAATTGTTAAGAACTGATTAGAAAATGAAAATAACTTCCTGAATATATATTGCAGAATGAAAATGGAGAAAGTGCAGCTTTGGTGTGCCAGAAAACAAGAACAAAATGATCTCTGGATCATCTGGAATCGCAAATCTTGCATCAATACTAAATACAAAATGGTCAATCTTCTGATTCCATTGTTCATCCTGCAACTACAAATCGTAAAGGAAATGATCAGAAGATCTCGATGGTTCACCACCTAATCACAAGTGCTCCGAATACACTTCTTCTGAGATTTGTTTTTCATTAGACTAGACAAAAATCAAAAGGAGAAACAAGATGCCGAAGAAAAAGAGAGAAAGTAATAAAAGGCCGGGGTCATAGTAATGGAATGCTCTAAGGAAAATGGAAGATTTTATGTCGGAGCGGAGTGGATCTGAAAGGAAAGGGAGTAGGAGATAGAGAGGCTATTAGCTCTAAAACATCTCGTTAGTCTGGCATGCAAGAACAAGTTTTGGTGTACAGGTAAGTGTTATTAAGCCTGTTGGAAATACTGCTTCAATTTCTGCTAGTGCACGAAATGTGGAAAACAAAAGTTAGAGTTTTTAGAAACTCGAAAAAAGTGGGAGCATTGAAAATTCTAGAGAGAAGTTATTTTCTGCTTGTCTTGTTTTGTAAGCGATCCCAAATTCTGAGAGAAATTCATATGAAATTCGACAGTTTCGCGGTGATCAAGCCGCTCAAAACATACAGTACGGTTTCTTTTTGAGATTTTTCAAGCTTACGATCGAAGAAATTCAAGCTTTGAGATTCAAACCATTCGTTTGAAAAACATAAACTAAAAAGGGAAAAATCAAAAGGGAGCCGATCGATTCGGCAAGGGAGTGGCGGGTTATATGACGAACAATAGTTACTTTTTATGGGATAGGTGTGTGATGCGTATGTGCCCCTTGCGTGTGAGTGCCCGGAAAATGAGACATTTGTTCATTTCGTTTTTAGTCATTTTCTATTCAAACCTTTTCGGAATGAATTTGTCAAGATAATCCTACATTCTGACTGTAGATTTTAGCCATCTCTAACAGTTCGAAACCGAAGAACAGATACCTGAAATAGACGAGATGGACCTCCACATCCTGGAATTTTTTTCCACCATTGAGACATTCTTTTCTCTCAGCACCTAGCAACATTCCTTCTTTTCCCCAAGTTTTTCTCAATTCAAAACATCACTTTTCTCCCATTTATTCAAATTTATTGTTTTCCTTATTGTCTGCAGTCTCCTATTCTCTCGATTATGTTATGTTATCCCTGGTCGCAGTAACCACGAGATGGTATTTCGAGAGAGTGTACAAAACGAAGAGTTTTTGTTTTTTGTGCTTCCCTGTCACTTTTTTTGAATATTCGAATACTCGAAAGTGTGAGCAGGCGAAGGTTATTATTTTTTTGAAATATAGAAAATGACTATTATTACTATTATTTTTTTTTTAAATAGAAAATGACTATTATTTTTTTTTTGGTGGCTTTTGTTTTTTAGGCTTTTGTTTCCCTTAATTTAGATCTAGAAGCTTGATGATGGGATTCTGTGAAAAGTAAATTTTTACTGGTCGGTAAGAAAGAGACCTGATTTTGAAGCATTGAAAACCTAAAAAACAGCTATTTTCAATTTTAAAAAAACTTGAATTAAATCTAAAATTAAGTTAAAATTTTTCCTAACGCTCATTTACTTCGGATCATATTCTGTAATCATAACAATTCCAGCAAACAAAAAAATGAAACGGGTACGTACAAGAGCGCCACTCACCATTCTCACGAAGTGTGATAGAATTCAAGTGGTTCAAGTCATGGAAGGTATGTTCTTTTCGAGTTCCGGAGGAAAGTTAGGTTGGATGGACAATCATCATAACAACTCCTGTTCAGATATGCTCAATGTTGTGGAATCAGCTTCTGAAGAGAAGAACGATCCAAAAATCTTGTATGATGACAAAACTGAAGTCAGGAAAGTGATGAGCTGTTAGTTTTCTGTTTTTCAATATCAGTCAGTCTCATTTTTTCTTCATTCCAGACCTCCTTGACCAAGTTGTGCACATAAAACCAAAAAGAATAAGGAAACCAAGAATCAAGAATTTGCCATCAGAAGTATTCATTCAAGAACATCCAATTGCTGAAGAAGATCCACCATTCGTGCCAAAAACTCTGGAAGAAATTCAGCGAGATAGATGGGATTTCAACGATTTTGTGGTATCCCTGCCGTTGTTAGTATCAAAAGAAGAAATTCACAAAGAAGTTTTGAAAGCGAACGTATATTCTAAAGAGGTGAGTTGTCTTTTGAAGTATACCTATCTCTGAGATAATGTACTTCAGAGAACACACAACTTCAATCGCCAAACTGATATCACATCTCCTGATTACAATCCAGTCTTTCAACCATTGCCATTTTTCGGCTTGGAAGATCCGTCACAGTTACTCTGGCAGCAAATGTTTGGGATGACTCCAGGACCATTTTTCAGTCACCAATCTTCAACTAGTTCGGTAAGTTTGATAGATGATAGAGTAAGAACTATTTCAATTTGTTTCAGAGCCTCTTTTCTTCTTCTCAAGTTCTAGACAATCAACTTCAAGGAGAACGTCAGAAAACAGAAGAATCGTCTCCAAGAAAACGTGCTCGACCTAAGTCCAAAGTGGTCGGAATCCACGATTCTTATGCTCCCGCTACAGCTGCTCCACCAACCCTTCCGCACGGTGAGGGACCATGTTCCCAGATAATGACACCAGAAAATGTTGTATCAGAATAGTTCCGCTCATTTATTCTTATCATTGCCTAGTCCAGTGTTCTCCGGTCTTTCACTTGTCCATTTTCCCAAAGACTCAAAACTTACCGGTTATTATAAATTCAATTGTTAATTTTTCATCTGAAAATCTGCAAAAATATACCTGGAGGTATGACAAGAAATGGCATTTTCAATTAAAACAAAACTAATTGCAACACTTATTAGTATCTCCGTTTCATCTGGCAGGTGGTGTTGACAAGGAGTGCTTCGAGAAGCGAACTAATCCGGCTAATTGACGTATCCCAGAAGAAAGTGGTCGACCCTGTTAGTCCATCGATTTCTCGCGTTACCAAACGTACATTTTACCTTATTCTTCTAATGTTTGCATGTCTTCGCTCAGCTCGTCTATTCGTTTTTTGTTAAATTGTTGGCCATTTTTTTGATTTCTAACCTTCAGATTTTCCAGAATCACAATGACAAACAAACCAAATGAAAGAAGATTAAAATCTCCAGAAGAAGTTCCAATTCCATCCGAAACACTTTTGGATGTCGACAAGGAGAATGTACCTGATGAAGTTATAAAGCCAGTTGAGGAAGTTCCAAGTTTATCTCCAGAAGATTCATCTACTCCTGAGAAGATTCTCATTGAGGAATCATCGGATCCTTCCGAAGAAACTCCGAAAAAGGCCCCAACTCCAGTTCCAGAATCTTCGACTGTTGATCCGGAAGTTCTAGTTGTACTTGAAGAACTTTTGACAGCAGTTGACGATGAAAATTTGGCACATGAGAACCCTCTCATCAAAAAACCCAAACGAAAATACGTCAGAAGAACTTTTAATAATGAACCGAAGCTCAAGAAACCGAAGCTAGAAGAACTGCAAGAAGTGCCCGCAGAGTCCGAAACTCCACTGCCTGTGATGCCATTCTTCATAAATCCAAACTTGAACTATCATGATTTGATGATGATGCTTTGTGTCCAGATGAGAGTGCCATATCAATACGACATCAATGATAGAGGAAGAGATTTGAATGGGGTAATTATTGTGCAAGAGATTTTTTTAGTGTTACGTTTTCAGGTTATGAAAAATTTCATAGAAAAAACCAAAGTTATCATCAATGAAGCAGATGAGCCAGGGACTGTAGCAGAGAACGTTGTGATGCCGCCGCTGCCAGGAACTCCAATGGATACTGAACAACTTTCTCTTCCCGTTCAGCCAATCAATTTAGACGCAGGGTCGTCGGAATCGGGAAAAGAAGAGGTAATAATTAAATTATAGGAATTTCAAAACTCATAGAAATCTTCAGGCACCAGAAGTCAAACCATTCTCAGCTCCTACTTCTGCCTTCGAAGCTTGCTCTCAGCCTAAATCAGGAGACACCACTACCAACAAACATTTTGTTGTCATGTAAAAATTTTTCGGGATGAGGCAGTAAACTATCATTTTTTTTTTAAATATTTTTGAATCCTAACTACGTTTTCTGTGAAAAATCGGAATTTTGATGATAAAATTCATTTCATAATGACCATTACAAGAAGATAGACAAGTTGATTGTTCGTTATCATTATTTAAAATATAATTTGGTATGCAAACTCGCTCCATAGAATTTTAGAATCTCAATGGAGCTCATTTTCACACAGATCAATTAATATTATTGCTTTCCGGGTAGACCCAAGAAGAGAGATTTGTTGGGATGAGAGAATCGAAAGAAATTGAATGGATATGATAAGAGAAGAGATCTAGATAGGTTCTACGGGTAGGGAATCTTATATTAGAGGTTTACTTGTACCTCTCATCCACAATCTTGACGTATCCATCATCGTCACCACTGCATTTGAACTCGACACTGTTCATTTTGTGTCCCCAGACAGCGTGAGAGTCGTTCTGGAAAAAGAAGAGTGTGTTGGGAGTACTGTTTGACTTTTTTTTTTGAGACTTCTAACTTGAAGGCATCAGTTTTTATCAAAATAATGCCAAAATTTGTTCAACAGAATCCACATTTTTCGGTTGTTTCTGATGACATGTGCGCCCTATTCGATTCCCTTACCTTCGAGTACACCTTCGACTGAAACTCCACCCTCATCTGTCCCTCTGGTGCAAAGTCCACCAGGAAAACCAACGGGAATCGGGTGCCTCTCTTCGAAACCTCAGCTCCAGCCGTATTCCAATTTCCGGAAAAGACTCCCAGCTTCTCTTTTGTGATATCCAAGTCATTTCCGTTCACATTGATACGACTGAAAAATAACGGAAATTGAGAAGATATACACTCGGTCGATTGTTTTTGATGTACGTTTTCAGTAATTATGAAGAAGCCAAAACTCACGTGACTTCTGTCGCCGGTTTCGTCGTGATCTTCACAGTATACGTCTGATCCGTGCTCCATTTCAGTGTTCGAAGTGCTCCGTCGAATCTGTGACCATCCATTTTGAAAGCCAAAGGATCACCGTTGTCATATTCTCTGAAAATCAGAAGAAGATGATTTTTGTGGATACTAATATAACAACTTACTTGACCTGCAGCTCGACAGTGAAGGCGTACTTTGTCATTCTGGTCAGAGGACCTGGAACTAAATAACTTTATTTGAAAAGAGCTGAGAAGTCTGCCAATCATCAACGGCGAAATGACCTTGAGATTCAAATTGTTACGAAATGTTTTGTGACTCTTTGTCTCCTTATGTTTCAAAATAACGAAAAACAACGTTCGAGAGAGGAAGGAAACCAGAGATATGTTTATGTTTATGAATGCCTGCAATTCTTCAAGTGACTCATACAAACCAAGGGAAAAAGGGGTGGAGTTAGTGTTTTGAATCGAATGGTTGGGAGGAAAATTAACTGGTCAGAGTGATTTGTAAAGGGATTTGACACGATTGGGACTATTGGTGATAGCAGGAGTGATAGGAAAGTAACATGAGCTTTTTTGGAAAATTAATATAGGACCACCCAATATCAGAGCAGTATATCTCCGTTACCTTTGAAAATCTTGAAACATGGTCCACTGAAGGAATGTTTGTCATCACATTTCAAACATTTCATTAGTTGAAAAAATTCTGATAACTCTAAAAACAACCGAGATATGATGGTTCGAACATACAGTACACTTTTTTTTTGGGAAAAGAGAACGGTGGAGTCTTCAACACCATTCAAAAATATGTGATCCTCAGGATTATTAGAATTTGGGTCTGTTCCTTCAAACGTTTCTCATCTGAAATTCAATAAAATGACAGTATCTAGGATCATCCAGATCAGGCAAGAATTACAGGTTGAGCGAAAAAAAAACCTTCTAAATTCAAATCAGAACATTCAAAACCCAGTCTAACAGGTGAAATTTGCAGGTGAAACCTTCTAAGCAGATGCAAACCTGCAATTATTCTCTCCTTTTTGCAACACTTTTCCATCTGCTCTTATATTAGGGGTTTAATTAGTCGTCTCCAAATAACGACCCTAATTACTGGGTAATTAAAAGTGCGACATATAAAACGAAAAAATAATAAACAAAAATGAAATCATGCAAAAAGAGATCAAAATGAAAGTGAGAGAGAGAAAGAGTCTAGAAGAGGGGGGACCCACATGCACTCTTCTCCTCTTTGCTTCTTCTTCTTCTCCTCCCACCCCAACCATCTGTCGAGTCGCATCCTCCAAGCAGAAGAAGAAGCAGCAGGGACGAGAAGTTGCCAAAACTAACGAATAGAAATAGTATATGAAATGAGGAGAGCACAAGGTTAGACACAAGGAGCTGACGGCTTCTAGAAAGCAGAAGAGGTGCGCAAGTTTAGACTATCCTCTATCTGCGTCTCTTTGATTTTATGTTCTATCTTTGGCTCCTCTTCGTTTGGCTCTTCGTCGGTCGCCCATGCCTTCTCTTCTCTCTTCCAAACCGGGGAGAGAGAGGGAGCTATTATACGCAACGGAAGTACGTGAAGAGATAGTTGATGAGATGAAGAGACGCAGAGCAAAGAGTGTAGATTCATTTCGAAAAAAAAAGATGGATGAATAAAAAAGAAGATGGTGATGAAATCAGAGGGCGCTCCCCTCTCTCCTCCGAAATTGGAAGAAAAAGATGAGAGGAAGGGAAAAAGAGAGCAAAAGATGAGGGGGGATTTGGTGACGGGATTTACGGGTAGAAGGGAAAAAAGAAGGAGCAAATTGAGGAAAAAAAGGGATGGAATTCATATTAGTCGTGGTGGTGGGAAAATAGGGTTTTTTGGGAGGTTGGTGAGAAAAATCCTGAGAATCATTGGTTCGTTTGCATCTATTTTTCCGGAGGGAAACTGAAGTCAACTCCGGAAGAAATCGGACTGTTGGCTCTAAAAAACCTGTCGAATGTTAAGAACGTCTTGCTTGTTCAAAAGAAACTAATTGAAAAATCAAAAATGGTTGTCTTGAAACATACTTTTTCGTTTAGATGTTTCAGAAACTTTGTGATTCGAAGCATCTTGCCAGTTTGGTAGCATCTTCCCGGTAAACCAGCAATTGCTGTCATGGAGAATAGATTACCGTCTAGAAGTTCTAGGAAGAAATTAACCTATTCTCATAATCACAATTACTGAACTTGACTCTACACGAAGAAGTTATTTTTTGATTAGACTCTGGTAGCATCTTACGCTTCTGACAGGAAAACGCACTGAACAATTAGCGCATAAACTCAGAAAACCCCTACTCATCAGGCTGACGTTATCACAAACTTCTGAACATTCCATTGTTTTCGTCAATTGGACGCGGAATCTTCAAACTTTATCAATACACTGATGAGCAACGCTGAGTTCTTCTTTTCTAGATGTGAAGTTGCTAGGTCATATGTGGTAGACTGCTTCTGTCTAACACACACAGAAAAATTCTTTCTGTCGAAAATCTGTTTTTTTTACTTTTTGTTTGTATAATTGCGCAACACATTTTCCACATAAAATGTGACACAGATGAATAATGAACAGATTTTTTATTAAAACAAACAATTCAATAAAAAAGTAAGAACTGTCCAGTTGGATAGCGCTTTTTCGTTTTCACTCTCTCAGTTTTTCGAAAAGCCTAGGCTTTTTCTGATCGACATCATCACTTGGTTGTTCGAATAGGTTCTTCAAGATAATCGTAGTCTTTTATCCTTCTTCATGTCCAACCGCACAAGCATACATTTGTATTAAACGGTTTTCTTTTTATTACATGTGCTACAGAAAAGAAACAGTGGATTTTTGCATTTTTCCCTAATAATAACAGTTGATAAATGAGCATTAATGCAACTTTCATTTCATCCGAATAATGTCGATCATTTCCGTAGTTGTTTCGTCAAATCATTCGTTCGTCGCATGAGCAACTTCAATCATGCGAACAATCGTTTTTCCCATCCAACAAGTCTGGTGCAGAAGGATACGCTTGTCCGAGCATTTCATTGAAAATGTTCCGTATCGAAGTCGCCTGCTTGTTGGACTCGAGGGAAATAATGCAGAAAAATTAAACAAACCAACAAAAATATACTAATTTTATTAAAACATATGAAAAAAAAGAAGAGCAAAGTGCATCTTTGAACTCCACTTAGTTATTGAATACGACAATTGATATGAGGGAAATATGGGTAAAAACAACAAAAGAACTGGCAAAAAGAGCAACAACAAGGATAACAATGAAATGATGGTGGGAAACTGACTGGAAATGTAGCATTGATCACGAAGAACTGAGAAATCGAACAGGTGCGAGTGGTTATCTGCAATGAAATCTATAGTGATGTGAATGAAATGAAATAAATTAAGGAAATGTATAATTATGGTTTTGATACTAACGGGAACATGCGATTTGAATCAATTTGAAAATTGCAAATTGATTTAACAGTGTTATTTTGTTTTCAAAGACAGAAATCAAAAATGTGTTTGTGCGACACGAATTGCACTACGTTTCAATGATTTTATGCACATTAACGAGATTTTTGCACTGTTATTTCGTTTCACCTTACCTAGTCATCGGCTGGTCGCAAGAACTTTCTCTCTGGCTCTCCGTCGGTCAACTCTCCATCGTTAAATCGCTTTCGAATGTCTTTGAAATTGAATTTTCGGCCTCCCGTTGATTCATCGTTTTTGTCATTTTGCTGAAAAATTCAGATTATTAGGTTTCGATGCCTATAAGGATTTCTTACTTGTCTTCTTTCCCGCTTCGACTGATTCTTTTTGCTTAATGCCTCCAGTTTTTGTGCTCCGAACCTGAAAAAAAGTACGCTTGTTGCTGATTATTGAAGGTCTGTTTTATAGAAAGCTATCGCGCTAATATTGAAAGGAAGAAAACAAAGTTTTGTCAGAAATCTTCGCTCAACACAACTGAGGGAATATCGGGTGAATTGCCGTGCGAAATAACAATCTTGTCGATGCTAAGCTGCAAGCAACATGCTCTCAGTTTTTACTTATTTCTCAGTCAAACACTTACGATTCAGCCATCTCTTGATCATCGACATCTTTTCCTTCGTCTTCTTCATCGGAAAGTTCTCCGTTTCGCTTTCTTTCATAGTATTCCATTAGACTCTGCAAAACTTTTTTGTTTAGGAGTGTTTTCAATGTTTTACATTTATTGTCATACAATAACTAAATTCAGTTTATATTGTTTTTTCCTATTTATTCATCAAATCACCCGCGATCTGACTTTTTCTGAGCCAAAACCACTTAAGAAGTTCTTTTGATAACATTTTAACGACACTTACCTCAACATCTTTGTTGAAACCATTGAATGATAATCTTCCGAACAATAAATTTTCTAATTTTGCATAATCGTAGCAAACTTCGTCTTTGGCTTGCGCTCTATCTGTGCTACACGTTGCTTCAGTCCCGGCTTCTCCAATACTTTGATCCAACTTTGACTCTCTTCTTTTTGCTTCTTTTGCTTCAATCTGCTTCTTTTTCTTGATCATAAACTGCAAAATAAATAACATTTGAATGAGTAACAGCGATTAATACAAAGACCTTCATGTCAAGCAAACTGCTTGACAGCTCTTTGACGACGACTCGTTCGGTAGCGGTCATTTTCTGGAAAAGCACAGAGTTGAATTATTTTTTTAGAAGAAATAATGATGAAAATGAGAGAAAACGGATAAGAAACAAGGAATTCTAAGAAAATTCATCGAAAAAATAGCCAAAAAATGCGTGCGGTAGAGCGCGATTGTTTGAGGACTGAAAGGAAAACATCGGCCGCGAGAGGGTGAAATAAGCGGGAGTTTAAATTTGATAAACAAGGAAATGACATGTCGACATTTCGAAATGGAGAAGAACACTTGTGATGATTTTTCTCGAGAAGGAGAATAATCTTTCATCTCAGTTGCATCTGTCTGCCCAATAAATGGAAAACGAGGATGACCAACAAGGAATGAAACGTATTGACTCCACAATGAGTGCGCAAAGGGGGAGAGGACAGAACAGAGAGTAGAAATCTGGGAGACACACAATCGTAAATCATCTTTATGACAGCTGTAACTTTTCACTTGAACCCGCTCTTTTATAGAATCCCAGGAGCAAAACAAAGATTAGACAAGATTAGCCTACAGTAACCCAAATTCATACAAATGGTTAACAAGTTTATTAGAAACATTCAACGAAAGCTGTTCACGACGTTTCATCATGAGTTTTGAGTGGTAAACCATCCTGATTCGGTTCTTGTCCATTTGAAAGTGTCACCTGCATCTGTACTTCCATACAAAGAATCCGAAATTGTTGAAAGAAGAGGACAAGAATTAATATTCACCAAGTTGGCCTGAGAAAGTTCAAAAGTTCAGGGTTAATCTTCAGATTATCAACTCACTTTCATTGCAACCACTAGTTCTTCATTAGGAGTGGAATCAGTGACTGTTAGAACAGTCAATTTGCTATAACTATATTGAAGACAATATTCATCAGAATTCATGTAACTTAATATGCAATCGCCGTTTTCGAAACATGTTTTGATGCACTCTGCTTTTCCTAGCTTGACTCCACCAACCGACGGATCATTATAGGCAATTTTACCAATATCATTTTCGGGTAAAAAATAGTTTGAGAACCAACGTAGTTCAAAAAGTACAGTTGTATCAAGAAAATTCGGTCCATAGCAAATAGTTTGTTGAGAAAGTTTTATGAATGAGCATTCGACTAAAAAAGAAAGAAATGAAAAAAGAAGAGTAGGAGGAGAAGAGCTCTCAATCTCTAGACGGTAATAAATTCGGAAAGTGGTGGGGGAGTAGTCTGAAGTGGGGCCAAACTACAAATGAAAAGTCAAAGTTATACAAAGAAATTTCCAGGATAAAATTTAGATTCATTGGGATGGAGGAAAGAAGAAATTCCTGTTACATTTTCAGCGTCCATCCTGTGTTTGTTCGTTCCCATTCAAATGGAAAAAATTCTGACCCTTTAGGATTTCCAACGGTCCCCTGGATTTTTATTCCTTGGTAATCCAACGGACAGTCCATATCATCGAAGTTTGCCTGGAATTTATTCAGCTCAAATCTCAATCAAACTTTTCAACCTTACCTTGAACCCAACCACTTCTCCATCTTCATCTGTCAGTTCTGCCACGATTAGTGTGACACCTTGTTCATAATTATAGTTTCTGCAACTGCCAGAACTGTCAATATATGCCAATACGCACAGGAAATTGAGACGACATGTAGTAATGCATTCGGCAGTGTTCGTATTCTGATAGATCACTTCTGCACTTCGTTTTCTTCGGGTTGAAGTTGGAGATGTCACTTTTCCAAAAAGCTTGATCATCTTGAGATACACTGGTTTTGATGTGGTTGGAGTAACAGTTGAGAGGAAAGTGCTGGCACCAGTGGGCGGTTGTAACGTTGAAGACGATACTAAAGATTCAGAAGTGGTAAGAGTGCTGCTTTCAGTGTTGGCACCAGATGGAGCATTGCCACCGTCACCGCCATCCCCGCCATCCCCGCCGTCACCACCAGGAGCACCAGGTGATCCATGTTGTCCAGGTGCGCCTGGTGATCCAGGAGATCCTGGAGATTCACCAGTTGCAGCTGGGGAAGCGTCACCACCGTTCCCTCCATCTCCGCCATCTCCGCCGTCTCCACCGTCACCACCGTCTCCACCATCACCTCCAGGGGCTCCCGGTTGTCCAGGTTGTCCAGGAGCTCCAGGTGCTCCGTCTTGAGCAACGAACAGTGAAGTCAAACTTAGGATAATAAAAAATATCATAAAATAAGACGACATAGTCGTGAGTGAGAAGAAAATCCAAAGTAAGTGAGTCCAAGGCCAAAAGAAAGGTGCTTGAGTTCAAGAAGGTAATAAATATCAGTAGTAGTCGAATGTGCATTTTATGTCTCAAGAGAGGGTAAAAGTCAAAATTACCAAGCTTTCAGATTGGTTGCGGCAGGTTTCAGTTGGAGTTTTAATTGAACAAATATTCACATGGAAACCAAGATGAAAAAGTATCATTTAAAAAGGCTCAAGGAAGTTTTACATGCATACAACGCTCCACTCATTATCTAATTACAATCCCGTCCAAAAATCAGACCATGGACAACTTCTATGCAAGGATTCGTAACTGTGGCTCTGAAAAAAAAAGAGCAAACCGATTCAAGCTGAAAACAAAGAAACCTTCGATATGTTTTTGAAAGTACTAGTGGTCAAACATTTTTTCTCCTCCCTTCTATTTTTTTTTCAGTTGTCATCATACTTTTATTCCGATTCTATTACAAATAAATCTATCCAGTCATTCTTTATTTTTTCAATGCTGTCTTCTTCACTTTTACTGCCGTTCAAACTTTTCTCTCAATAATATAATGTATTGTGTGTAATTTTGTTGTTTTTCCGTGTAAATGAAATAAAGTTTTATTGGTTGAGCTATTTATCTTTTGTACACTCTGAATTTGAACTGCGAACAGCGACTTTTTAAGGCGAAAACTGTTATAATGATTCTAGAAAGTTGTGTAAATTTGACGAGTTTAAGCGCGTTTCCTCAACAAAATATTGACAACAATTGGAGAAGTCAAATCAAAGACTACGGTTTTTTTGAAGTCCGCAGTTTTCACGTGATGGTGTTTGCACAGCTTATCAAATTTTTGAACATCAAACTCTTTCTTTTCAAAGGTCAGTTTTCGTGTGCACTTCTCTCACGTTTTCAACGATGCTAAGAACTTTTCCCAGGTTTCTCAACAATAAAGACAGAAAATATCAGAACTTCCGGAAGTAAAACAAATTTTAACGATGAATTGTATACCGTAAACTTGAAAAACAAACGTTCATTTAAATGAAAACACAGGCGGGGAAAATTGTTGGTTTAGCGCGAAAACTGGGAATCGCTGATCGGCTACAGCTAAAAATTTTTCATTCGTCTTTCTCACCTTTCTGCTTCATTACTTTCCTTTCTCGCTCCCTCTCTCCCTTCCTTTCTCATTCCAGATTTAACGAGGGCCGGGCCGGCGCCGGCCCGGTGCTCAACGCGCTAGGCGATGGAGCACGAAGGAAGCTGCGGCGGGCGCGAAAAATCGGGAAAATGAACAGAATACGGGAATGGAATAACTAGAAACAACACAGTAACAATTGCTTTCAGATCCTTTCGGAAATTTATTGAGCAACTGCCGGACAACGAATAGCTATTCTATTTCCACATGTTTCTGTATCTGTGGAAAAAGAAACGATGACATACGGAATTTATCGATTTTTTAGGAAGAAGAATTTGAAGACTTCCGAACTTTAACAGCCACCGTGTCATAGACCAATTTGATGTGTCGCATTTCTACTCAAAAATCAAAAATTTGTCGCATCTCAATTTTTCAAGCAAAAATTGAAGATCTGAACTTTTTATGTCAAGAATTACATTTTCCTATTGAAAAAAATATCTCAGAAAAAAAGATAATTTTTTAGAACTAGCCATAGAGCGCATTAGCTCAGCAGTTTGTTGGCGGTTGTTCAAATTTAGTTAAAACAAAGCAGCATTTGCGCAAATAAACAAATGATGTGTTTTTTTCAGAAGAAAGTTTATACGGAATAGGAAATTAATTCATATCAAAATGCGAAAAAAATCGGATCTGATTTCATCGGTTTTCAATCTTCTCGAGGGAATTGAGTAGACCTGATAAGAGATTCACCATAATAGAGAAAGATGGTTTTTAGCTTGTGGATTTTCAAATTCCGTTTGATTGACCAAAAATGACAGTCTCACAATTTCAGAAAGAGATGCTAACGTTACAGATGATGTTTCTAAATTAATTTCCATTCCCGTATTCTTGGTTTTTGAAAATACTAGATAGTACTAAAGGATTTTTTAGAGGGATACTTTAGAATTCATAACGACGTTTTCACTGTTTTCAGTCAATAGATTGCTTAAAGTTTCAATTAGCCGATTCATCAGAATCAAACAGTGAAATAGCCGGTTATGGGGTGGGACTCGGTTTTAGAACTGCACACAACATGCTGTCCATTTGAATACTTCAAGGGCTCACAGAGTGGCCTGTTCAAGCAAGCGTTTTCTGTTGCGAATATCCCGTTTTTCGGAAGCAATTTGAGAGTTCCGTAGTTTCAATATTGCTTTCTGATGAAATTTTGGTTCGTTCATGACGCAAAACAGAGTAATGCACATCTCATGTTCATATTATGCAAAATGCAACAACAGTTTTTGTATCTACAGTTGTACTTGTGCAGTTCTAAAACCGATTGCCGCCGTTGACTGATAGGAAATAGTACTAAGATTATTCGAAGAGTGGGGAAAACAAGTGAGCTTCCAGAGATTAAAAAAAATATTGCAGGTCACCACAACATCCAAACAGCTAGAACAATGACCCCGAGTATTCGCGAAGCAACGACTCCAAGAATTCGCCGAAAAAATGAAGATGACATTTTTGGAAAAACTCTTTTTTTTTAATTCTAAATAACCATTTGAACATGCTCTAGAGCGTAGTTACGATTTTGGATCCAAAATTTTAAGAGTTTGTAGGTGTGAGAGAAAAAAATTTGAAATTTTGAAAAAAAAGGTAATAACCTCCGGTGTGTTGAAAGGTGCTACAGTGACGATTGTGTGCTCCAACGATGAACTTAAATTGTCAATGGAGCTCGTTTTTCTCAACAAAGTCTGGTGAATAATTTTCAGGCATGCCAGTTGCGACAAAGCTGGTTTCAAATTTAAAAAAGTGAGTTATTATATTCTAAGTTTTCCAAAAAATCCAAACTTTCAGAATCTACAGTACACCACTTTTTGTTGCAACATCTTTTACGTTTCGATATTCGGAGACTGAACATTGGAGACATTGAAAGAGGTAAGAGATGATTTCAATTTCGAAAAAAAAATTGAATAAACTTTTTTCAGTCAACGACATCAACTACAGTATCATCAACTACCGTATACCACCGATTCAAGTATCGAAGAACGGGTTTCGTTAATTGAAAAGTGAGGAAGGTAAGGGATGCGTTTTCAAATTATTTTAAGCCAAATAAATATTATTTCAGCTGCTGACAACATCTTCTACGATTCTACAGTACCACCACCACCTACAGTAACCACTTCGATGTACACAATGGAATGTTTCTGATGGGATTGATGCTTCTTTTTTTCCAAAATTTGGGAACTATTTTGTATTTGGGTGTTTTTTACAAGTAATAAAATAAATGTAAAAATTTAAAAACCGGTTTTATTTTTGAAAACAGAAAACCTGAAACAGAAAAGCACTTTCCTCGATTTTTCATTTTCATATTCCTCCGAATTGTCAAAAATTGAAGAAAAACGAGTTTTTCATGTGTGATTACGGTAGATTCATTAACTCAATTCCGCATATTTGGATTAGTCAATTTGAAATTCAGAATAATTTTTGAACTGCTATTCTGCTACACTTTTGCAAATAAAGGATTTCTGATCATCAATCATTGTGCTTTCAAAGGTGGTAGAAAATGAAAAAAAAAAGTTTTTCTGAAATTACAAAAGTAGATACTTCTGGTGGGTTCGAACTCACGGCCAGGCTGGCGCGTCACCAAACGCGCTACCGGATGCGCTATCCGTGCGGAAAGACGTGAAGACCAGGTTTGCCTATAAGTGCCGGGGGAGAAAAAAGTTTTTGGAAAGACCCCGTAGACTTTCATGTTCCACCACCTTTAATAGCTAAAAACGAAATCCAAAAAATTCCAGAAACTTCCAATTTTCGGAAATAGATCCAGTAATTTTCAGAGTACTATCATCCATCATCAATATTCCGGAAGATCAATGGACCAAGCCTCTAGAATTAATTGAATATGTTTTTTGTTCAGATTTCATACATGGTTCCGTTTTGAATTGGTATTATCTTTTTATATGCTGTAACAGAGAGAAAACATTAGTTGATTGAATAGACTTTCAATAAAGGCAGAACGTTTTTTCTTCATATTTTTGATTCTCAACGAGCCAGTGCTATAATGTTCTGAGAGCGTATTTTTTGTTTCAAAAGTTAATGAAAACAATGTCAGGTTTAAGGACTGGAATGAAAGCGCTGTCGATTTTCATCCTCCTCTTGTTCGGAGTTCTGTTGGCAACATGCGAAAAAAGTTCGACGGATGCGAATGAGACTGTGGAGATCATCGAAGCAGTTAGGGATCCGAAGCCAGTCGACAACAAGAAAGGATGCACATATGATGGAATGGTAGTTTTGGACTACGGAACCTTCGTTGGGATCCTGATGGGAAGCTTTCTTCTTGGGATGCTCGCTTCATACGGTGCTGCATTTCCATTTTTCAACTTCATTGTTCTCCGAACAGTTCATGCGAGAGTTCTTCGTTCATTGCTTACCAGACTCAACAGACAGAGGAATTTGAGGTTGGCCGCTGAACTTCGACTAAGGGAAGCCGAAACCCAAATTCGTGACACTGTTCGAAGAGAAATAGATCATCCACGCCGTGCCCTCAATCAGATTCTTGCAATGTTTCCATTGGTGCCAGCTTGCACACGATTCAACATGTTTGTGATGATCTCCTCCTTCTTTGTGTTTTCTGTGGGAACGGTGGCGGTCGCTTGCAACATATTCAATGCTGAGAACATCAGTAAGAATCCAGTACACAACCTCCTATTCGCTTCTGGGTATATCCACATTTCCAAGCCAAAAAACAAAAACCTTGACTTCCAGATCGGTCGGATTCCCAAGCTTTGGAGCCGCGGTCTATGCAATTTACTCAAGAAGAAGTGAGGTAAGACTTATCGTGGATAGGAGAGATGAAAAAAAAATTACAGTTTTTCAAAAAGATTTTCACATTTGGTAAAGTAAGTTAGCATGTGTTTGAAAAATTCTTGTTGAAAAGTTTGCATGTTTCCCTACTAGTAGGTTATGCATGACGCTATATATGATCTGAGGAAAGATATACGAATCATAAAACTTGTACATGCCCCTCTAATAGTAGTGCACTCTCCGGGTGCCTTGGAAAAATAGTGTGGCATGCCCTTTCATTTAGAGTAAAGAGCTTTTTTTATTTTCAGGGATGCAGGCGCACGGTTCTCAGCTTTTTCCTTATCTTGCTCACATTTTGTTACTTCATGACGGTAGTCATGGACAAAAACGAATGGAGAGCTGAATGGGTCAACGACGCCAAGATGTGCATGTTGGATAAACTCAAAAAGATAAATCTGGCTCTTCCTGACATTTTGAGCTTGACAAGGAAAGAATTCGTTTTCGTCATTGAACAAACGAAGCTTCTGGTGTTCGCCATTCTGATGTGTAATAAATTCATTGAAGATTGAGACTAAATATTAAAAAAAACATGTTACAGGTGATCTGTTCGGCAGAAACCTCCAACATGAGGCAAAAGCAGAAACTCTGTATTCAATGGTTCTGATCGTACTGATCCTTGTCATCACAGCTATTGTCTCAATTCGCGGAGCTATCAACATTCCCATTTTATTTAATGTGGGATGCTTCATTTTGTCTGCATTGTTTGTCATATTAACGCAAGTAGTTCCTAACTTTTTCTCTATACAACTTATCATTTTTCCAGGTGTCTCGGGGGACCGTCTGTTCCAGCCTAAGCCGAAATCATGTTCCACTTCAATTCTCTTCTTTCTTGACTTTATTTTTATATTTATCCATATTTTTGTTTCCCACCATCTGTATGAAAGTCAATGAACATCGTAACATCAATTATTATTTTCTCTTTTTTTTCTTTTGTATTGGTCATTTTAAACAAAGAATGCAGATTTTTCAATAAGATTTTGATGATCTAACTGTGGACACAATACAATTTTATTGGCATTGAATAGTTTCCGCATTATAGTGACTTTTCGATTAATTTCTGCTTGTATGTGTTAAATATAGGTTAATTTATAGTTTCTCTATATTACTTTTTGTTCAAAAAATGGAAATCTTATTGAAAAATCTGTGTTCTTCGATAAAAGTTGTCAATGTACAAGAAAAAAGAAAAACAAATTATGTCGATTTACGATAGACACCGCGCGCCTCCCGGAATTGCGGAGTGTCGTAGCGGTTTATGGTACCGCGATCGTGAACTCTCAAGAATGCACGCCAGCTGTCTTTCCTCATTGATACTATACGCGTCATTCTTAGGCTTCTTTTATCGATCTATCTGTTTGTAGATTGGTACGCTCTTAAGCTATTATGATTTTTTTATTTTTTGATACGGAAGTATTGGTTTTGCTATTGACGCAGGTACTTGCTCTAACCTGTGGTTCCTTTTGGATTTGTGTGGAATATCAAAAAGAGCTGATAGATGATGAACAACATGAAAATATATTGTGTATTTTGAAAACTTTCGGTTCTGTTCTCATTTTGAGTATTTCTTCAAAACTATGGATCGATAAAAAAGATTCTACACGTGGAACAGGGATATTGGAGAAATGCAGAAGAGATTATAAAGTGGTATACGGAGTAATAACTGCATTTACAGTAATCACTCATTTCGTCATTTTGATCTGGAGTCGGGATGCAAATGTGAGTTGAGAAATAGGCTCAGAATGGGGTTTTTAGACGATTTTTTCCACGAAATTTCCTAAACAATTTTCGGGAAATCTGGAAACTTTTTCATGAAAATGATTGGATGCACATTGAATTTTGAAGATTTTTTAGCACTTGTGCTATGGATCTTGTTCCATAATTATTATTAAATTTTATAGCTTCTTTTCTTTAAGAACTCCAAGTTTCGGAAAATTGGGACATAGAACAAGATCACCCCATAGCACTTGAGTATTTGTCTTTAAATTACAGTAATATTTTAAATCGTGTCAAGGTCTACACGAAACAGGTGATTTTTTTTCCAGATGATACTGTATATAACTTCCATATGCCTATGGTCCTCTTGCATTCTTCAGTTGGCATTTATTGCCGATAATGTAACATACTCGTATTTATATCCTTGCTCTATATTCCCATCATTCAACTATTCCATTCATTTCATCTTTATCATACTCACTTTTGCATTCAAAGTGAACACTGACTGTCATTTCTATCAAGTACTTTTTGCCCAATTATTATTGACAATCACAAATGCTCCATGTATTTCATACTATTATGATGCTCTGGAGAATAGGGTTGAGTTATTGAGAAGACATGAACAGGAAGAGTTACCAAGAACAAAAGGAGAAAAATCTAAGTTTGAGGATTCAGATTCAGATGATGATGAGATTAGAGTTCTCAGTTATAAAGAATCAAAATGCAGAATTTGTTTTCTTCAATTCAATAGGAAATCCAAGAGAAGAACACCCAGGATTCTTACGGAATGTGGACATTCTGCATGCACGGGTTGCCTGAATTCTCTTTTGCTGAATGCAACTTCCCAAGGAGTTTTGCGATGCTCAGTTTGTGGAAAGTACACATTATCAGAAGGCGAGTCTTTTTGGTTGTTCCTACAAATATATAAACAAAATGAAATTTCAGATGACACTGCTGAAAGTCTGCCGAAGAACTATGGAATTATTGGGTTACTTGAAGAAATTGAGAAGGAGCGGAGGGAAGCAGGTCAACCTTCATCGAAGAGGCGTCACAGTTTTTAGTCAAGTGGGCATCCGAGATCAACTCCCCAAATAATTTTTGAAATACATTTTTTGATGATAATCATTTTTCTATTATACTACCTTATTATAACATTTCTGAAAATAAAACTTTTTGTAATTCAACCATCCGTTTGATTCTAATATTGATATACAACGCTCTACTGACTTCCTCATAACAATCCTGTCCAAAAACAAGACCATTGACAACTCTTGTGCTAGGGTTGGTGAGCGTGGCTCGATGCTGTCTTCTTCACTGTCACTGGCGTTCACACTTTTCTCCCAATGATAAAATTTGTTAATTGTGTATATTTGTGTTGGTTTTTCGTGTAAAATGGAATAAAAGTTTCATTGTTTGCGTGATTTTGTTTTTGTAATCTCTGAATTTAATTTGCGAACAGCAACTTCGAAGAAATTAAATCAAAGACTACGGTATCTTTGAAGTCTGCAATTTTTGCGTGATGGTGTTCGCACAATTTATCGAAAAGTTGAGCGCCAAAATTCTTTCTCGGCGGCAAGCTGTTGTTTTTCATTGGTTTTTGTCATAAGCGACCCCAACCGCTCGCAAATCTTCGCAGTAAAATTCTCGCAAGAACCTGCTAAAGCAATATGCTACGCCGTATCAAACGTTTTCTTGGATTTTCGGTAAGTTTCTCGTTTTTCAAAGTGAGAAATAAAGTAAAAATCGTTCAGGCTCATGCGTACTTCCCGAACAATGAGGTGGCACCGACAGCGGATGGAAGTATCCTCAGTCGAAAATCGACAAAATCGACGAAATCGGAGAAGAAACAAGCGAAAAAAGACAAAAAGAAGAGTCCACTGGCAGACACATCGGCTCCTGCTATCTTCCATGGTTAGTTCAGATGCATTTCTTTTTTAGGACAGAAAGGATTCTCCAGATTTCCAATTTTGATTTGTTTCAGTTCCCACTCCACCAGCCGAAATCGTTGTTGGCGGCGAGGACACCATCGGTTGTTCGGAATCGGAAACCGATCGTCAGACAGTAATCACCGACTCGTTGCCGTACAGAGATCCCAGCGACAGTTAGTTTCGGATAATACTCGAATTCAGCTAAGTTTCATTTTTCAGAAGTGTATCTGGAGTCACCACCGAACATCGCCGTTCCAGGAGCGCCGGAGAGCAGTAGCAGCACTCGCAGCATCGTCGGATCTGATTCCATCAAATCACGTATGAATTCAGTGATAATCGATGCTGGATCCACTGTGACACTGCCAATTGTGGGATCCATCGCTGAATCAGTCTACTCGGTAGACTTCTCTCAGGATACGGATTCGCAGAACTCTCAGTTGTTGTGTGATTCGAAGAGTCGCGAACTTCCAGTTGATTGTGATATTCCGACTGATAAACCCCCGATGGAAGTGTCTCCAATTCCGTCTCGTGTATCAACGACGTCTTCTATCTACATGAAGTTGCCAAAGGAATCGATTCCAGAGGATCCAGTGGAGTTGGGAGTGAAACCGGAAAAACACACTGCATTGAAGAAATTCAACGATGAACTTGATGGTCTTCTGAAGAAATCGGCTCCGCCATTCCAAGTGTCAACTGCCCGTCTTCCACCAATGCTCAAAGAACTGCCACCACCGGCAACGGATGATTCGATGCTCAGCGGAACCGACGAGTTTGATGATTCGAAAAACAATTCGGTGGCGCGTATTCTCAACGAAACACATGAGTCGATGATGCGTAGCCCGGAGAACAAGCATCTTCGTAGCTGTGGATATTAAATATTTATTTACTGCATGGTTGTATATAATTTGATTGTCACCGCCCCGCCCTCTTTTACTTGTAAAATAATTCCTCTACTTGCTTCTCTTCTAACTTAACCCATGTGTATGTTTATCTAAATTTGAAAACTTCAATTTTGAAATGAAATCAGTGTGTCCTATGCTTTTCGGTTTTTAATATTTCTGATTTTTGGTAGAAATAGATGGTTTGAACATCTTACCATTCTGTTATATAAACTGGTGGGAGGTTCTCAGAAGTCAGTCAGCTGAATCGGTCTTGAAGTGCTGCAGGTTTTACGAATCAAAAAGTAAATTTTCGGTAAAATTCCAAACTTTCCGGGCGTGAATTTTTTCTCCAAACATTGAAAAGCTGAGAAATCCTTGCTCATTTCTTTCAATCTTGGCAGAAATTCAGCGCTATAAAAGCTGATTTTGAGCTTAAAAGCTGCATTTCCCCTCCAGAATTTACCACATGTTTTTTTCAGCATCGCCATGGATTCCCGCCAATCACTCTCGCCAGTATTCGATGCAAACTACATCTTCGACTCACCATCGACTGTCTCCACGTGGAATCCAAACAACTTCAACACTTTCTATCCAACTTACCCTACTCACCCTACTTACCGCTACAATGGCAACTATTTATGCTTGGATTATATCAATCAATGCAAGCAGTTTACACTTGATTCATCTACTAACTCAGCTCCTTCTCCGAGTTCATCCTCAACGTCTTCTTCGGCAAGTCCATCAGAATCCACAAAATCCGACGGATTGAGAGATTTGAAACCGAAAATCTCGCGGATCACTTATACCACTCGAAAATGCTCGAATTGTGGGTCAGATGAGAGTTGTAAATGGAGAAATATCACATCGAGAGACGGAATATTGTGCAATGCGTGCTTCATTTACCGAAGAAAATACAAGAAGAATCGTCCGACAGTTGTTGCTGAGGCCTATCAGGCTCGTCGCAAGATCAAAATGCAACAAGAGAAAGAGTAATAATTTATTGTGTCATTTTTTCGATTTTTTCCATGTAACATGTCTAAAATCTTCAGATTTTACTGTTCAATAGCCTTAATCAATTATAAATAGAGTATTTATTTGTCAATTCATTTGTTCTATTCTGTTGTTTTTTAAAGCGGAAACTCGCGAAGTGTACTTACTCTTGTAAAATTTAGTATGACGGAAATGTAACAACTGCACCCCATGCGTGAAAAAAAAGAAGAACGCAAGCGGCAGTTTTGAAATCACATTTATCGACGTTTCCCAGTTTAATGGTTTTGTGAAGTTCAGTAACTCGAATCCGGCTTTCCGTAAAAGACACTTTCGAAGTTGCTATAGTTCCGTAACAAAAAACTTTTCAGAACAGGTTTTTTTTAATCCAGAAGTAAACCGGCTCCTCTCTCTTAAGAGAGATACGTATTTTTCTAATTATCTAAGAAATAATTTTCTATTTGAAAAACAATACTTTTCTAAGTGAAATATCTTTAGCAATATCTTTAGAATTCCACTTCTCTGATCCAGCTGTATTTGTTTGCCCTACTGATGTGTTTCCACGTGTTAACTCTTTTTCTCTTGTCAAATTCCTTTTTTTTTCATTTTCAGCATAAAACAAAATGGACTCCATTGAAAACCGAAAAGAGGCGAAGTTGAAGCAGCTGGCGAGCCGATATGGTGAGTGATTGACTTTGAATTTTGATTTCAAAAATGGTTGCTATCATTTTAGAAATTCTAAAATCGAACAACCAGAATCAGACAAAGAAGAAAATCGATCTCCGTGCCACTAAGAAAGCTTTCCTTGACACAAGTCCGACGTCAATTAACATGAAAACTCCCGTGAATCCAAACTTCACTATTTCGGCCGAATCCACATCATCGTCCCCCATTCTCTCGTTTGATGAGAAAGCCGACAAACAAATGGTTGCACTCGCCACGTGGACCAACACAATGATAGGAATGGATAGTTCAGAAGAACTCGATCTGGGAGCGACTGCCGCAGAAGCTTGTAGAAGAATTCAGAAGATGTTGAGCAAGAAGGCAGAAGCCTCTGATGTGGAAAGTCTTCAGGCAGCAGCAGCACGTCTTCGTTATCGAAAAGTTTTTGAGAAAAACGATGCGGAGAAGATAAAGAAACAGTGCCGTATGCTGTTGGAGGACTCTGGAATGGAACAGAGTATTCGGGACTTGTTGTCGAAGAAATGCATTGCAATCAAGAATGAGATCGCGGTTTACAGTGATTTGTGTAAGTTATTCGTGAAAAATTCATTAAAAATTGAATGGTTTCAGCCCTCCAAACAACACTATTCCGCACATTCCTCTGCTTCCATCCAGCTTGGCTGAAAGCGGCGCTCGAGGCCATTTTCAACGCCAAAATCAATGCGGAACCGAAGTTTATGATCCGTGCTCTCTCCCAATTCTTCATCGAAAGAGTTTTCTCGAATCCGGCAATGTTGAAGAACAAGAAGTTCGCCCAAGGATCCGGAGTTCCAATCATCACAGCAGCCGGAAAAGAAGCTCTTCATCGGCACTTCTTAGAGATCACTATGAAAATGCTCTTCCTCATTGAAACTGCTTACGCTCATCGCGTGATTCCAAATCAGACACGAATCTTTACGAAATCATCGCATTTCAAATCGATGAATGAGATTTTTAGTGAACTGACTCGTGAACTTCTCACCGGCAGTTCGGCGGACTTCAAGAAGGCGTTCGCGAGAATCGGATTTCAGTCCACCTACAAACAGTCATTCATCGAAAGCTACAACTATCAGGCGAAAGGATTTGAAGATTTTTCTGATGGACTGATTCTAGCGTAAGTCACTCTTCAGGAAACTAGACAAAAATGCATTTTCAATTTTTCAGTAAGCTCATCGAAACTGTCGGAGAGATGCCTCATGGAAAGCTTCTTCTCAAGCTTCGCGATCCAGCTGGAGACCGACTTCGCAAAGTGAACAATGTGAAAACCGTGCTTCAGGAGATGACTGCCATCGGAATCAACACTGAAGACGTGACGGCTGCTGCTATTGCCGGAGGAAAAAAAGACGCTATTCTGGCTGTTCTGTGGTCGATTGTCGGTGTTCGTGTTGCCAAGGAGAAACGGGTTCAATTCTTGAGAACCAAAGATGCTTCGTATGAAGGTAAGTTCTGTCGCAGTAAAAAAAATATAAAAAATAATTCAGTTCCAGATCTGACAACACCAAAGAAGAAGCGACGATCCGGAGTACACGATGATATGTCATCTGAAGTGCTCAAAACTCTAAAAGTCATTGGACGAAGTCTGCAAATGGAGGTACTCGATTTGGATTCTCTTCTCGATGGACTGCTCCTCGATAAAATTTGGACGACGTACGTTCCAAATGGAACTCCAATCAAGTCGTATCCTGGAGACGATTTATGGGCAAAGGTTGTCTCGTTGGCCGAATCGGAGCTTGCCATTCCACGTGGACTCGATCAAAACGTGGCACTCTTCGTGAAAATGTATCTGGAAAGAGTACAAATGGTGCAGATATACAATGAGAAGGCGGCGAAGATTCAGAAGATGTGGAAGGCTTATTTGGAGAAAAAGAATAAAAAAAAAGAAAGTCACCCAACTTTGTCTGATATGCCAGTCGATGTCGTTGGATCGATCATTGATAAATTGGATTACAGGCACCAGTGAGTCAATTCGAAATTGTTCTGAAGACCTAAATTAGAGTTATTTCAGACTGCGACTCCGTAAAGTTTCCAAGTCTCTACGCAAACTCGTCGACGAAATGAAACCGGCGTGTGAATCGATTGCTGTCATTTTCGAGGACGAAGGCGTCATGATGACAATCAATCCGACGACAAACGACGATGATGTAGAGGAGTACGATGTCAGTGTAATTTATAAAAATGAGATATCTACGTTTGGTGATGAATTCTCGTGTTCCGGAGATTCGATTACCGTCATAAGAGACGATTTCGAGAAAGCTGCACTCGATGATTTGGCTTCCTCACTCAAAAATCCGAAGCTTCAATTGGAAAAACTCAATGTTCGCCCCGGCAAATCTCAAAAGGTGGATAATGAGAAATACTGCAATGAAATTCGGAACGTATTGGAATCTTTGAATCATCCAGTGTCCGTCAAAAGAATCTGGTTCCTAGAATTCAGTACTTCCTGCATACTTTCCATTTTACCATACTTAAAACCAAGGATGTTGGAAGATATCACACTTAGTTTTTATGGAATGGATTCGAATACTGACTCAACTGGAATCGATCAATTAGCAGTTCTCGATCAGTGGAAAGAAGCCGAAAAGCTGGGATTGTGGAGTTCTTTCGATGGATTTCCAGTGGAACATGCAAGACATTTCAAACAGTTTTACATTTATGAATATCAATTGGATGGCGAGAAATTTATCCGTATCAAGGATGTAAGTGAGTTTCTAAAATAAGCAATAAGAGTCATATTTCAGTTTCTCTCGAATCTTGAAAACTTCGAGCAATGTATTCTGTGTTGTTTAAAATTTTTCTACCCTGATGAAGTTCACGAGTTGCTAGGCACACCGGTCTCAAGCAGTGCAGTGGAAGAGATTTTCCATCACCCAATTCCCGATTCAGAGTATTATTTTGAGTTGAGTTGGAAAACTGAAAGTGACGATGTGTATATTAAGAAAAAGAAACTAGAAAGTAAATAATTTTGTTGTCTGTCATATCCTAATTTAATTTACGAACTTCAAGATATCAATAAATGTTTTTGTTTCTCTTCCAATTGTTGGTTTTGGTTACCTAGCATTTCAAACGTTTCAAACATGTTTTTTTCAATGCATTATTTAGTTTCTGCCAGTTTACCGAGGGTTTTCGACGTTAAAACCATTCTTTGTTTTCTTTTTGATGCTCGACCTCGCTTGAAGCTAAATTTTATCGAAATTCCTTTCACATGCTACTAGATTTTAACTTTTTCTAGCAAAATTTGGAAGGAATTTCGATAAAATTTAGTTTCAAGCGAGATCGAGCTTCAATCAGAAATAATCGACGTACTAAAAAAAGCAATGTGTGTTGATAGCATGTGTTTTTTCAACTGAAAATATAAATCTCAAACCAGAGACGGCCACATTTTATGGAACTGAGTAGTTCTCGGATGCGGGCATATAGCATCAATGAAGCGTTTTAATTTTCAATGCGCTGCTTCAATCATCATCTGGATTGTGGATACTTGAACTGTACTACAATGCATTGCTCTTTGTTATTTCAGACAGAAATCTGTTCAACATTTTATTGAGTAGAAGATCTTTAAATCAATCATTACAGAAAAAATAAGATTAAGTTATATCCCAAATTGTACCATATCGTTCAACAAGTCCTCAGTGAACACCGTCGTTTCTCCAGAAACTCGTCTCCATTCTCCACATCACAACTTACTGATAATTTCGTTTTCTTTCTTTCAGAATGACTGAAAACGAATACAATTTTTATATAACAGTTTGGTGAAAAGCCAGCAAAAACGGAAAAATCAAAATTCAGAAAAATCCCAAGCACATAGAGCTCCTTCCAACTTCTCGTTACATTCTCGTGCTACGAATGTTCTGTTGGCCACTGCTAAACATGGATTGATGATTTCAGTTCTGAAATAATATATTTGTTATCAACTAACAGCATATGCAATTGGTGCAATTTTATCGAAAATGTTAAGAAATACCTACTTGACTGTACTGTTCCATATCGACCATCCATCTGTCCAAATGGTCTGAATAATATAGAAACATCAAAAAATCAGAATGTTTTTCGAAAACTAACTTTACATTCTCCATTCTCACAGTCAGATCCTCTTCCTCCTAACCAGAAAACAAACCCGTTATTGGCAATTATTTCTGAAAAAAAACAAAACATATTAGGAAAATACGACGGAAGACTATGATTAGTAGCAGACGGCACCATCAACAAAATCGCTGGCTGTACTTTTCTAATAAAATGACAGGACATCTTCAAAACTAACCTAACACTTCTGGTAAGTTGGTTGGTACCGTAATCTCTACCATCCTATCAAGCCCAAGAAGAGTTTTGTTTTTAGTCTCACAAAACTTTATTGCTTCGGAGTGATTAAGCCCACTTGCCAAGTTTTCATCTCGAGCAAAACTATACGGTTTAAGGCACAAGTGGAATGTTGTATTCCGTGATATAATTGCAGCAGAACACTGTTTCATCATCCATCCATTAGATGTTTTCTTCCAGTTGTAATTTACATATCGATTGTTTAGCATACGTTTTGTCGGTACACTTCCGTAGATATTGTCTTCAAGTGAGGGGCAAATATCCGATGAAAGAGAGGTCTGGAAGTCAAAACTATCATGGGAGAAAAATGAATCACTCATTACTTTCACTGCTACAATACCATTTGTATCCGAACTTGATTGCTCAATAGTAATCACATGATCTGACTGATTGTAAGCCAACACCACTTTGTAGAGTAAGCAGATGTTATCAGTTGTCCAAGAAGCCGCGATACATTCCATCTCATCCAAACATAACTGCGTGCAATTAGTCTTGGGTAATAAGACTGCTTCTTCAGATTTCCCAGTCAACGTGCCATACATAATCATCATTTTTGTAATATCTCCATGAGAAATAGGTAAATACAAGAACAAAATACTGATGAAAGAGCGGGACATTTCATGTGCTTTGAAATTTTTTGAGAGATGGGGCTATGAACTTTAAAGCCATCACTGACAGGAAACACTCAGATAGTTAATGAACCGAAGAAAATTTGAAAGGTCTGGTAGATTTTTCATGAACTTCTGAACAAAATAGGGAATAAAACACAACATTTGAAAATGAAGATGTAAAATGTTATGTAAACTTCCAACCACACAACGCTCCTTTCATTTTTTCATTGCAACTTCGTCCAACTATTTCACCATTAACCACTGCTATACATGGGTTAGCAACTGTACTTCTGAAAGTTTTGACCTACAAAACCGAATCAGACAAAAACTCACTTTATGACTTCAACCATGGTTAACGACCATCCATCTTTCCATGTAATATTCTGAACAGAATACAAGTTCAGAATAATATCCGAGTTTTGAAAACTTACATTACACTTCCCGTTTGCACAATTGCTTGATGTCCCACCCAACCAAAAAGAGAAACCGTCCACTGAAAAATATGAGTATTTGGTTACAGTTTTGACAAATTTATCAACATACTTTGAGTATATTTGTTAGTGACTGAATCGAGTACCAACAAAGATTCTGAAATTGATAGCTAGAAACTCGAATCCTTGTTAGGAGAGTTTGTTTCCGTTTTTGTCGTGAAACAACATCTTTCAAACAAACCTGAAACCGGTGTAGATTTTCTGAGAAATTTCAATTCTTCCAATCCAGTAGTCCCTAGAAGTTTTCTGTTGACTGTTCCACAATATCTTGCCGCTTCGGATTGGGTAAATCCACCATTAGACTGTTCTGATCTATACAATTTCACACATAAATGAAGATTTGCTCTTCTGGATGAAACAATAGATGAACACTGTGAAATAGTCCATCCTTCTTCAGTCTTCTTCCAACTATAAGTTAGATTCAGGTTATTCATTCGCGAGTTTATAGTCACACTTCCATTGATGGAAGTGTTTAGAGTTGGACAAATGCCAGAGGGAACGAATGTCTGGAAAATCAAAAATTAAGAGAGAATTATTAGAATATATGGTTAACAACCTTCACTGCAACTATACTTTGCTGACTCGCCGTCAATTTTTTAATTGAAATCGACTGATCTGGTTCTTGATACCCCAGAACAATCCTATAAGTTTGACAGTTATCCTTAGGTTTCCAAGAAGCAGCAATACATTCTTTATCGTTCAAACAGGTCGAAACACAGCTATCCCTGCTAAGTGACAGGGTTTTCGATGGTTTCCCAGTAAAAGTGCCGTACATCACCATCATTTTCAGAATGTTTTCGCAGGAAACTGTGAGGGACATGGATAGAAAAACAAGGAGAAGCCGAGGCATGTTAAGAACGTTTGATGATTTTGAGCAAAATGAACTTTGAGGCGGTGAACTCTGGTAGTTGATTGACACATAAAGCTCAAAGAGTTAATGGGGTATTAAATAATGTCAAGAAGATCTTTATCTAATATGACTTCCTGATTTTTTAAAGTTTATAATTAATGAATCTGGCAGTTGATTGACATTATACAGTAAAACACGAGACCATACAAAATTCTGACTCAAAATCAGGTACAAGGTAGTAACCTTTTATCAACTTTCTAATGTGATTTCTGATTTAAGTCATTTCGTCTGTACCTGAAAAGTGATGAATTTGATCTATTTATTACGAAAATAACCATATTTCTAGCAAAGAAGACACCATAGCAAATGAGAAAATAGCAACTGAGCAACTTCATAGCAAAATATCAATTTGGAATCCAATTTTGTAATTTTGGGTCTATTTCCAGTCATTTTTTGGTCAATTTTAGCCGACTTTGAACTTTTTTTGATCATTTTTTCTCCAATTCTCACCTATAATTATTTTCAGCAACTTCAACAAGAAGCACCCCATTTTTTAAAAAAACAAGGACGTTTTGGACCTACCCTCGTCACGTTTAAAAACGAGGACGTAGTGGAGATCCAGATGGTGATAATGATGATGATGCAGAGACAGCTGAGCCATCGAATCCCAAGAAACTCAGACTGGTAACATGATTTCTCCCTTTTTTTTCCATTTTTCACAGGATTTTTTTTTATTATCAAACTTGTGTTTTTCACAATTTTTCTCGCTTTTTCTCCTGGTTAATTCTCACTATTTTTCGTCAGATTGACTGTCAGAAGGTCCTGCATTAATTTTCTTGACTTTTTTTTGTAAAACTATTGATACTTTCTCATTGATCAGCTCAGCTCAATGTTCCGATTATTCGGTTTATATGAAGTTTTTGTCTTGTAATTTTCCGCAGAAACACCGGAGGAACACTGCAGAAACAAGTAATTATGGGTAGTGGAAGTAAATGAGCAAAGGTAGTATATGAGTAGTTGATGATGAGGTAGTAGATGAGTATTTGCCTCCTGATTGTCTCTGGATAACCAAAAATGTTCTCAGGTTGACCTCAAGACAATATTAGGCATTAATTGTTGTATGACAGATGTTGATGCATATTGTTCATTCATTTGTTTCTGCATCCCCTTCCCTACATACACACATATACCAACTTACCATACAAAGACGACCTTTCTGTACGCTTCTATCGATTTTTGCTGTTCCATTAGTTTTTTGTGGCAGAAACGAAAGAAAAATGAATGAACCACAAGTTCCCCAATGCACAGATACGCAGTGCCCTTTTGTGAGTTTTTTTCAGAGCTTTTGAGCGAAAAACACACAAAAAAAAACTAATTCGAATTTCCCGCAATTTTTGTTTTTTAAATGCTTCCAGCGTCTCAAATTTGTATCCATAAGGTTCTCGCCTTATTCAGCTAAAAAAATTTTTGATCCACCCTCTGCGTCTTTGAACTATATATTTCGTGGCGAGATCCAACAACTTTTTTCGGAACAGGTCATGATAGCGCTATTCTGAACCAAAAAAAAAACAAGCTGAACAAGAGGATGTTTTCGCCGCTTGAAAATTGAGTCTGAAAAGCTAAAAAAAATTCGAAAAAAAATATAAAGTTAGTTTTTAGCGGCTGAAATTGCACTTTCACGGTTTCTGATATAGGAATTTATGCTCGCGAGGTGCTGGTGGTTAAGAAAACTACCGTTATGTCCTATCGAATAGTAAGCTCATTTTGATTTTGGACCTACCCTCGTCACCTTTAAACCAAGAATTTCGTGCCGAGATCCAATTTTCTCAGAAAAAGGGCTTGACAGTACTTTTCTGAACCGCCAAGACCTCCTGAGTACGAATTTCGTAGTCTCAAAATGTGAAAACTACAAATTTCGCATTTAAAAGTGCATAGGATAGGCCAAAGATGTTTTCCTGAAACGGGTCGACCTCCCGGTTCCAAATATCACTATAAATTTCCAGTACACCTATCGTGCCCAACTGTACACAATGGTTCTGAACCAATTCAATGCGAATAAGTATCGTGGAATGAGATTGTACCGTCATCAGGGATGGAGTTTTCCGACTCCGGATTGGACTTCTGACAACTATGAGGAACGATTGATGCAGTGTAGTATATTGAAATTAGAGGAGTTGATGAAGGTGTACCTGGAGGGTGCATGTGAGTTGAATCGATTAGAGAAACAGTACGGAATACCGAAGGGATCGTCGGGAACGACAAAGAAAGCTGATAATACTTCTCGAAAGTTCTGGAAGATCATCAAGGAGAAGTGTTTGACTGTTAAGAAGAAGGTTTTTGAAGGTTCATAATTTCAGATGATGGTTTTTTTCAATGAAGTTGTTTTTTCCAAATTGTTTTCTTTTCGGCGAACTAGCTTTTTTCCCCGGCAAAACCAGAAGGTTTTTGCTGCATCGCGGTTTCGACCTTCTGGGTTCACGTGAATTTTGAAAACAGTTCTATTCGTGAAACTTTTTTATTGAGTTTGCGCCCTATCTTAGCACAGAGGTCCCTCGGGCTCCAAATGAAAAATGAAAAACAGGGGAAAACACTGGGAAAAAATGACCGTTTTTTGAGGTTTTTTTTTTCATTTCGCGAAAAATCGTTCACCCCTGCACATTCTATATTTAATGGAGTAATAGGATTGTTTTTGAAAAAGGAATGTGTAAAAAATGTTCACTTTTTTTTTGGATAAAGAGACAAGTAATTTCAACCCTCAGGCCTGAGGTCAGAACTATTTTTTTTGGAAAAACTGATGTCGAACCAATTTTCGCCAAAAAATTGGTCATTTTTTTACTTTCCATTTTGCTCCGATTCGTATGAGTTTCAGTTCATTTGGTAGCCTGTTACGAGCTACATATCCTCACAAATTTCCACAATACATAAACTCATTGAAAGTGAGCCATTTAAAGTTTTTAATAGAAGATATTCAAAATTTTCATTATGTCGTTTTTTGGTCATTTTGGTCAGGTGCAAAAACCTCATTATCTTTAAAGGTGGTAGAACATGAAAGAAATAATTTTTCTGAAATTACAAAAGAAGATACCCCTGATGAGTTTGAACTCAGGGCCAGACTGGTGCATCACCTAACGCGCTACCGGCTGCGCTATGCGTGCGGGAAGGCGCGACGACCGGGCTTGCCTATTAGTGCCGGAGGAGAAGAATAAAATTTTTTACTTCCCAAAACTAGCGCCAAGAAGCCAAGATGATTTTACAGCCGCCCTAACAATTTCAGCTCAATAGCATTCAAATTCACGAAACTGCAGTGATCCAAAGTTGGAAAAAAAAATAAAAGGGTCAAATATTGGACATGCACTTTCAAAGCTCCGCCCACAATAGGGTATTGTGAAACAAAAGGTAGATTAGACATTGGTTTGATAACCGACGGAAGACAGAGCATGGTAAACGAAATGATTTAGATTTTACGGGGGCACTCCATGAACTTGTGAAAAATTCAAAATATGTTTTTTTTTTCAATTAAAAATGTTGTGGAAAATTTTTGAAAATTAAGCATGTTCTTTTTTAATGCGTGAAAAGCCCTTAAACTTCCACGTTCAAAAATTTTTTTTATTGTCATTATGCTGTTGGATTTCCCCAAAGAGTTAATATTGCAGTTTTTCTTCGGATAACCTCGAGTTGTGTTTTGTTCTAGAATATGTCATATTTTGTGCAGTGTTACAAATTCAACGAGTAAGTCAAAAAAACCTTTTTATACATTCAAACTATTATTCCAGGGTTCTGGGGGACTTCTTGAGCAGCGGCTCCTTCGGCTGGTCCCGGAGCTGGCGGATGGTAGTCAGCACAGCACAAATAAGAGAAGACTTTGTCCCACCATGTTCCATCGCGTGGATTATTTTCAAAGCATTCCTATAAGTCAATTTTTAAGAATTGTTCTTGCTTTTATCTTACTTTTATTTTGGGCCAAGCCAACAGAACGAGGGCAATGATCCCAAAGAAGAGTCCTATGCCAAACATTATCACTCCAAAAGTATTTTGAATTCCCACGACCCCCGCTGTTCCGAGGGAAAATGCGGAAACTCCGCCGTAGAATCCAGCGGCGATTCCGAGATTATACTGAAACATTCAACTCAAACAAAAATTAAAACTTTAAAAATCTCGGCGGGGATTCAAAAATTTAAATTTTTAGCGGTAAATACAAAATTCCAAATTTCGAAAAACTTGGCGGGGATTCAAAAATTCCGACTTTTGACGAAAACTCAAAATGTTCAATTTTTGGCAAAAATTCTGGCTGAGACACCATGAAGTGTCGTAAACCGACTAGTTCCTGACTATAATAAAATTGAGATTAATTTCAAAAAACTCACTATGAAGTGGCCATTTTGGACACGCAGCAAATTCTCCGGTTCCACAACAATTGGGACCCGATGGACACGAGGTGGAGGTGGTCTTCTCACAAGTTCGACGTGCTGGTTTCTGGAATATGCATCATCTATTCCTTTTCACACCAGTATTCCACTTACAGAGCAGATCCGCGGTGCACTGTGGAGAGGTGATGGTCGCTGAAAAAAATTTTTGTTTTCTGAATTGAGTAAACATTTCTTACAGGGCAGTTGGTTGGTTCGCGAGTTGATTCGAGGATCTGGCGTTTCTGGAAAATCGATGTTTTACCAGAAGTTAAGAAGTTCCTATACCGTAAAATTGACGAGTCTCCTATTTATCCATTTATTATTATTTTGGATAAGAAAAGGTAAACATTAATTAAGTGCATGCTAATCGATTATTTGAGAGAGAAAGTGGTTGGAAAAAGTGATAGTTCTAGTCGAAAATTTCCGTATGTGCTCTAATTGAAGTGCATGTTTCTGGAAGACCCTCCCGTTCAATTTGCCATCACCATGCATTTTTGCCTATTTTCAAGAAAAAAGTACCGAGTTTGTGGAAATTATAAAAATAATTCAATAATGAGTTGTTTTGTAACGATTTTGGTAGTACTTCAAAATAATATTTCAGAGTTTCAATCGAAAGAATTCCATTTTACCCAAAAGTGGCAAACTTTTGTACCCTGAAATCAGTAGCCTGTCTTAAAGGAGGGGGGAACTCAAAAAAATAAATTCCCTAAAAATTTGACAGTAGATACCTCTGGTGAGTTTGAACCCACGGTCCATTTCATAGAACACCAAAAGCGTTACCGGCTGCGCTATGCAGCCCGGAGAGCGCGCCGACTTTGTTTGCCTATAAGCGCCGAGGCCTTTTTTAGTCTCGATACGAGTCTCAATACAACGAGAGTTCCCACCTCCTTTAAGAAGGGCTTTTAACGGCGTTTTTTGCCAGGTTGCCCTCTAGGGTTCCACGAATCAGGATTGTGCGGGAAAGACGCTTCAAGAATTAGTTCAGGAAAAATCTTTCCCGGTCAAGAATTCGAAAATTGTCTCCTATTCCGGGATTCTCTGGGTTTTAAAGCTATTTTTCAAAAAAAAAATTAGCGCTAAGACAGCGAGATCTACAGATTACCGGGAATTCGTTCAGTTTTTTTTTGGATTTTGCATACAAATTGGACATTCTTGTCCTTTGATTTGACTCTAGTTTGTAAGTGTGTACGATTTTTTAATAAAAGAGCCAAACAATTGAGAAAGCACCGTTGAAAAACTTTGAAAAGGACGAAATACTTCGAAGGAATCGGGCAGGTTTCTAGAAAGTTTTGAAAAACGGTTTTCAGATAAAATGGTGAGTTATAGCGATATTGCGTGCCGAAATAAGGAATGGTGATGAGTTTTTGGTAGAAATGTTGAATAAAATTTTAAGAAATTTTATTCAATTCCACGCTGTCATTTCTCAAGTATGGTTTTTATCGACTCTATTTCTACAAATAACTCCATGCAATTGATATCTGACACAATGGAAAAGGTTTCAAGGAGGTGAGTATAAAACTGTATGATTCCAGTCTGAAGCTCTGCTCTATAACCCGTGTTTGCACCCCCTCCCCCTTTTTCAAAGCAAACCCGCCAGTCCTATCAAAACCACTGGATTTCATAACTAACGATGGGGTGTCTTGAGGACGAAAAGTTGAGTGATTCATGGTGATTGCTCGGAACGTTGGTTCAAAGAGAAATTGAAAATAATCATATTTCAGAAGTTCGATTTTACATCAAGATAGGCATCTCTTAATCATCACGGTAATCTTTCTTGTCCTGAAGATTGCTTATCTTTGATTGCTGAAAAAAATTGGCACCTCCACGCGGCGTCGTTATTCAAATGAGATGATCATCATCATCATCAGAAAGTCATCAGAAACTTCTGATAACTCTCGGATCTATCTGAATGATCCTCAAAGAAAAAAACCCTCAAAGAAAAAAACTGGGCTCGTGGAAACATCCGGGACCCAGAAAAAATAGTCGGAACTCATATAGAATACCCGTTACCCTGAGAAAAAATGTACAGTGGTACTTTTATGAACCGTCTTGAAGAGCTATGAATTTATGAATGATGTTTTATTTTAATTCCCGAAAAATTGGGTTTAGGCGAACTTCTGAAGTTGAAAATTTAAAAAAATCGAAACTCAGTTTTGAAAAGCTCACACTTGATTTTTATGAATTCTAAGTCAAAAATTTGTGTTTAGGAAACCCTGAAGGTTAAGAAAAGTACCCACATGAACTATCCGGGCTCATTTTCATTTTCAACCTACCTTATGTGCTTTTAAACCAGGATTTTCGCTTCAAGACCCAAATTTTTCGGAAATTGGTCGCGATGGTGCTTTTTTGTACTGCCAAGACTTCCTGATAACACATTTTCAGCCTCGAAGTGACAAACTGAATTTTCGGATTTTTAAATTTTTTTCTGTACAGATGAATAGAATGTACAGTAAGCCAGTAGATCAAAAATGGTTTTTGAAAACTTCTCGTAAAGACTGAAATTTTATATTCAACAGTGAACTGAGTATACAGTTCCAATGTTTCCGAGATCATCATTAATGAGTTCTCTTGACCCTGAAAATTGAGAAAAATACCCAAATGATCAATTCTGTTTTTCTTGGCCGAGCCCATGCGCCTTTAAATTCTGGTTTTCTTGATGGGAATCATTTTTTGAAAGTGGGTCTTGTGGGTAATTTTCTGAACCGTGTGAACTAGCTGAACAATAATATCCAAAATAAAACCAATGAAAAAGAAAAATTAGAAATTTATTACTCTCCATCATAATAAAAACTCCTCAAAATAGATATCAGTCCCATCGTTAACTTGCCGGCTTCTGGGTTTCTAAGTTGGTTTTGGAGATCCGAAAATCTTCATTTTCACAATGAAAAATACATTTTTTACTATATCCCACAACGTTTTTCTCTGGATTTCTTCCTGTTCCTCGTATTTCCAGATATACCATTTTTTCCGCCAGATCTTTGAGATGTCATAGACAACCTGCCTCTTGAAACTCTCGGTGAGCTTCTCGATGAATCGGTGGCCTTTCTGAAAAAAATTTTATTTGAAAATTCAGATTCAATCCAGTAGTCCCTAGAAGTTTTCTGTTTACTGTTCCACAATATCTTGTCGCTTCGGGTTGCGTGGATCCACCAGTCAGTCTTTTGTTGAACTGTTCTGATCTATACAATTTTACACACAAATGAAGATTTGCTCTTCTGGAAAAAACAATAGATGAACACTGGGATATAGTCCATCCTTCTTCAGTCTTCTTCCAATTATAAGTTAGATTCAGGTTATTCATTCGCGGGTTTATAGTCACACTTCCATTGATCTCGGTGTTTAGAGTTGGACAAGTGCCAGAGGGAACGAATGTCTGAAAAATCGGAAAGTAAGAGAGAATTATTAGAATATATGGTTAACAACCTTCACTGCAACTAAATTTTGATGACTCGCAGTCAATTTTTTAATTGAAATCGACTGATCTGGTTCTTGATACCCCAGAACAATCCCATAAACTTGACAGTCATCCTTAGGTTTCCAAGAAGCTGCAATACATTCTTTATCGTTCAAACAGGTCGAAACGCAGCCATCCCTGCTGAGTGACAGGGTTTTCGAAGGATTCCCAGTTAAGGTGCCGTACATTATCATCATTTTCAGAATGTTTTTGCAGGAAACTGTGAGGGACAGGGATAGAAAAACAAGAAGAAAACGAGACATGTCAGGAACATTCGATGATTTTGAGCAAAATGAACTTTGAGGCGATGAACTCTGGCAGTTGATTGACATTCAGAGCTCATAGAGTTAATGGGGGATGGATTAATGTCTAATATGACTTCCTGATTCATGAAAGCTCATAATTGATGAATGGAAACATTATACAGTAAAAAACGAGACCATACAAAATTCTGACTCAAAATCAGACTCACACCTGATTTAAGATTTCTGACTCAAATCATTTCTGTTTGTACCTGAAAAAGTGATGAATTTGATCTTCTAATCACGTTTTAATATTTGATCTTACAAGTTTCTGGGTACATATTATTTGAATGTCAAGAAAGATAATTGCATGGTTGGGAATTTGAGTGCAATTAGATTCGAAATAACAACTCTTTTGAAAATGGCTAAATAACTTGTTTTTCTGGCCAAGATCAGACACAAAAAAGGAAATTAATACCTTTGGTGTTAGACTGGCTTGTTCTACCAGATCACTTTTAGAATAGTTATCTCGTGCTGCCATGACTTGCTTTCAGCCAGCCCCCGACTTTTATGTGTAAGTGGTCTTTTTTAATATAAAAAAATGTATTTTTAGCAAAGCTTCAAACATCAATTTTTACAGATTCGTTATGCACAACTTACATTTTTTGAGTACACCCGTTTACATTCTTGCTACGGTTGCATTGTTTCGGGAGAAGTCTCAATTGTTTAGAAAATATAAGTATTATCTAATTGTTCATTTGATAGCGTAAGTTGTTTTTGAGAAACCCATAAAACATGATTGCTTTAGGAATTTCTTGTCAGAAGTGTACGTAACATTCTTGTGGCTCCCAATGATCCATCTTCCTTATGAAGTGTACATGACAACTGGATGGTTGGCTCAATTGAATGTCAGTGGGATCTTCCAATTTATGACTTTAGGCTTGTTTATTAACTGTGAGTTTCTTCTGAATTCTCAGAATTTTTCAAAGTTCGAATTCAGTGATTGGTGTATCTATTCTGGAAATGTTCTATCATCGATTTCAAGTGGTAGTTATTCATAGAAAAGGGTGTTCCATGAAACTTCCTGCAATAGTGCTAACCATTTTTCGTTTGCTTACGGTTGTGCACATAATTGTTTTTATTTGGGGATCATTGGACGGTCGGAGATTGGTTTATCAGCAGAAGAAGAAGGATGCAATGTATAAAGTTGGTTTTTATAATTTAGCAGGGATAAAGTACAATTTTTTTATTTTTCGTTTTTCAGAAAGAACCCGAACTCCCTGCTGAAATTCTTTGTTATACTGTTGTAGTTTTCGTTGCTGAAGACGTGGCATTTATTGTTAGTATCGCTGTTTGGGGAGTATTAGTTCTACTCGGACTATTTTTCATTATTATCACTGTTGTTCTGATAGATCTATTTCTGAGAAAAGCACGGAATCTGTCAAAACAGACAAAGAAACTGCAGAGAATGTTGGTGTGGAGTTTATTGGCACAGGTATGAGATTTGGGAAAAAAACAAACATCATATTTAAGAAAAAAGACTTTTAAAACTTTTTCTAATTGTTCTAAACTACAAATAATATATTTGAATAATGTCATTTCCGATTGCCAAATGTCAGGCATCAATGATTATAATATCAAAATTGTTCTCTTTCGAAAATAGAACAATCATTTGACTTTATAACTATTTTCCCCAAAATGATCAAAGTTTATTTCAGGTTTCAATTCACGGATTCATGATTGCCCTTCCAGTTTGTGTCCAAATTTATGATTGGATCTTTATTATCTATGATAATAGTGAGTTCCTTCTCTTCCCCTTCCCCTTTCCATCTCCCATTTTTTCCAGATTTCGGAATGCTGATGCTCTTCTTTGTAGCCTACCACGGATTCTTCTCCACTTGTGCTATGATAATTTTCACTACACAAATTCGTCGAAAAGTCATAGAATTTGCCAGAATTTTTTTTCGAAAAAAGCCAGTTTTTGTTGTTTTGAATAACCAAGTCGGTTTGAGTTCTACTCATATGGAGTCTACCGTTAACAACTAATTGTATGTTATGGGTGACTTATTGTTATCAAGATTTTTGATGAATTCTTGAAAATATGAATTCGAATGGCAGAATTTCGAAACTTTCGTTCGGCTTCTAGTCAAAAACTCGGAGAAAAACTGGAAACAAAGACTGTCAAAATCAGTTTTCAGTGTTAAAGCTGCCTATAGTCGTGATATTGCCCTCTTAACAGCGCACATGAATAAAACAAAAAACCGAACGAATCGCTCCCCATTGCGGCTCTCCTCGTCGTGAATCACTGGGGTCAAATACAAACAATCGATTGGAGACGCAGTCTCCACACAGCCTCTTCATCACTTTGCAATACTTTTTTCATCCTCATTTTCCATCGCATTCACTTCGTAATGGTTCGGAAAACTCGGGCAAAAACTGTGGATTCAAATGCTGGTAATCCAGTAAATTCGGAGTTTGATTCTCTTCTGAAGAGCATGGATGATTTTTCAAAGCAAATCGAAACTGAAATCAAAGGAATAAAATCCAGACTGAATGAATTGGACGGAGGTTAATCAGACAAAATCAATAATCATGTATGATCAAATTTATTTCAGGAGTTGTCACAGTCAAGTTCAGAGACTTTCCTCGTTGTAACTGCCGTCGTTTTCGGAGTAAAACGTTCAACGGTGTGGGAAGACATGATCCACTGGGCCCTCTCATTGAAAAATTCACATCGCACAGGAGTGGAGAGCGGTCTAATTTACGGTATGTGATAGTGGTTTGTTTCCCACTTCTATGCTTGACAATTATGCAGATTCTATTTTAATGGAAGGAGAGTTAGCTCCGAATGTACTCTGGATTCATTTGGCGTGGAACTCGATGAAGAGGTTGTGGAAATTGAAGTCTATAGAGGACAGCCATGCTCATTTTGTTTCAAGCCATAATCGCCCAACATTTCTTGATAACTGTTTTTTTTTAATTCAAAAACAGTAAAATGTCACAAAATCTGGAGCCTATTTTTGTTTGTTTCTAACCGCAGTAAAAATGTCAAATGTTCTACTTTACCTGATCTACAATAAATAGTTTTACATTGTTGAAAAAAAAAAGTTCCGACGGGTGACGTCACAAGCTTTTGTCTGCGTCACTCCCATTTTTTTCTCTTATCAATAAGTTTTTGAACAAAGGAAACATTTGTCGTTAATTATCAAGATAATTATTGTCTTTCAAAAAAGAATTCGGCTTTGCACACATTCCGGGCGTGTCAGCAACCGCTACGTCTCTTCTGGTGATCAGAAGAGACAATAGATAAAGAAAGTGTGGAATGTGTTCCAGAGCACTTCTCAGTCTTACATAGGTTGAGTACGTCTTGTGAGAAAGGTCTCGTTACTTATCACGGCCCCATAACTGTTAGAGTGACAAATCAAATCGACATATTTTCCGCCATCTCGTACTGAACTTTCATAATGTTTATCAAAATGTTTGAGTAAATGAAACACATTCCAAAAGCAATCAACTCCTATTTTTTATGGACGTTTTCCAATTGGCCAATCTCTATGAAGTAAAACATATTCACAATGCAAATGATTCAGAATCGCTTTAACTGTTTGATCGAAATTTTTCACCGCTTTCTCTCCACATGACTCAAACAAAACTTTTTTTGTGCATCCCTTCAAATCCGTATATCTGATGCAACTATCCGTTGTTCCTCCATTGTTAAAATCATGATCTTCAAGGCAAGTGAATCCAGATAGAAGAGACGGATCGATGGATAATTTCACGATACATTTGTAAAAATGAGTGTTGTGAACACTGAACCAATCAAGTTCCCGTTGAAATTGATTGGCTTTTTTTGCAAGAGATGGAATTGACTTGAAGCAGCTCTGAATATTATGTATTAATATTGTGTTGATTTGGGATTCAACTTACATTCGTTTCATCGTACATCTGACTAACTATTAGCACTTCCGGGTCATCAACTTCTACTTTTGCCCAATTGACGAAGTTTTTCTTTCTGTCCACAGCTAATTTCATGGATTCACACTCTTTCGCTCTGAAGAGTTGTCCAATATCTTGAGAATAGTTTGTGGTAAGTGTATGAGAAAGTATTCTCACAAACTTCTGATAAATAAATTCATTCTTTAAAGTGAGCACCGCACTAGGTGCACATTGCTCAACGGTGAGTTTCAGGAAACAAGATTTTCCAGTTGTGTAGGCATCGTTTTTCAGTGTCAAGTAGGTCTGGAAAATTTGGAAAATATCGAAAATTAATAAATAAACTAACGGTCAGAAACTTATAGTTCTTCGAACATTCCGGCTCTCCATATAGAATTTCTTCCACAACTTTTCCATAACAATCCAGAACTCCGCTGACATAAATATCAAAATTTTCACATAATCCTTGAAACACTTCTTCTTTGTAAGCAAAAAGGTTGAGCTCAAAGTTCGATTCTAGCCAGTTGAAACACGACTGAAAAAGCTCCTCAATAAAACAGTAAGTCCTGATGAATAGCTTCACTTTTAGCTCCTCACATAACTCTACATTCTTCTGGAAACCTTCTTCTGTAACTACTTTGTTTGTGAAATAGTCAGTGAGGTTGTTGTACTCATTCACTAATCCAGTACAATTCCCATGATTTTGATCTTTCTCAAGAAATCTGTACCGGGATTCAGAATAAATGAATACAAAAGAAAGGAGAAAGAAGCACTTGATGGGCATCAAGAAAACATTTTCACTGAATGAATGTTCTCACATGATGAAAGGAAAGAGGGTAAAGAGCCACATCATGTGTTGAGAAGTCTAGATAATGAGATATTTTGAAAAATGAAGGAGAAGGAGAAGAATATGATAACGTTATCGGTTTGATAATCAAAAGGTTAGGCTGCCAAAAGCTAAGGGAACAATTTCAGTATATGAGTTTTATTCCAATAAAAAGTTTCAAAAAAGAGAACACAATAAAATGAAATCAAGCCATTTGAAAGGATTCTCTGAAATCGATACATATTCTCTTCATTATTAACTATCTTATTCCATTGTACTTGTAAACCATCCATAAATTCTACCAAAAAAAAAACAAGATCAAAAAGCACATGTCACGTTTTTTTCTGTCTTCTTCCGATCCGTCTTCCAAGTGATCGGGGAGTGCCACCTTTTTGTCAGTTGTTGCCAATTTGTTTTGATGAAATTGAAGATATCAGAAACAGATGTGAAGGCTCACTTTTATCAATTTGTTTCTCTTACGTTTTTAATTTATTTTTTCCGGTAATTCCAGAACTTTCAGATGAAAAATCGATGGATTCCTTCAGTATTCTTTGTTGTTCTAGTTTTTATGAGTCCAGTGAGCTCACAAAACACAACAGAAGCATCCACAGATGCATGTGATTCTGACAAGTGTTTGATGATGGTTGCAGAGATAGGACCTATAATTAAAACTCATGAAACGGTTAAACCGAAAGCAGAGGTGTTGAAGAAAATGAATGATTTGTGTACAGATATTAAGGTGGGTAGAGTGCATCAGAAATAAACTGAGAGGAATGTATTTTTTTTCAGAAATGCTTCAAAGCAGCCACTTGTAAAAAGGGAAAGCATACCTATGAAAGTATGAGGGATGCCTGTGAATATTTGGAATTGATGACTGGAAATGTGCAGCCATGTCTGAAGAAGTTCTATGCAGCTGTATACCATGATAAGTATAATTGTACTCAGAACAAGGAGTACTTAACGGTGAGTTTTTTTTCGTGGGAAAAAAACGGTCAAAACCTTGTGTCAGAGGCCGAAAAGGCCGAAAACTTCTTGGTTATTCCCACTGTTTCAGCAATAGTACTAAAAAAACGGACAGTGGTTTTAAAATGTATAGCGTACATTATTTTGAAAACTTCTATTCTCAAAACTCTATGGAAAATAATCTAAAGCTAAAAAAATTGAACTCATTCTTTGTAACCACAAAAAAAGTCGATCCCAATTTCACAACAGCATGTTTTCCAGGACGATTTGCCAAAACGCCGCGAATCCTACACCCTCGGTCGATTCTGCTTTTTCGAAGTGATCCAGAAAGAATGCTCCAGTGAAACCGTTGCAATCCTCAGCTCCAATTTCAACTATGACAACCTAATAAACGTCCTTACTACTCTTCCTGGTGGTCTCCAAGATAACTGTAACAGAGTCCATCACTCCTTCAACAAACTTCAATGTGAAGCTCTTGAAGAAAGTATTGTTGAAAAAGAAAAAAAGATCGATTGGATAGATGCACATACAAATGACACCGAATTGGTCGAATTCTTGCAACTTTTTGAGGATGCTGAGGTACTGAACTCTTTTTCATAAAGCTACTCAGGGAATTATCGGCAAGTTGCCGCGCAAATTTACATGCTTGCCGCTGACAAGCGGCAAGCATGTAAAAATGCACAGCAACTTGCCGATTTGCGCAGCAATTTGCTGATTTTCAAGATGGCAACTTGCCGATTGCTTGCTAAACGCTCGTTCTAAGCTGCCGATTTTTCGCTTGTTGGAGAAGGCATCGTTGCTAGCAGCTGCGCTATGAGTTTTCGTCCTAAAGGCTTTTTGGATCTTAACAATAGAACCGAAAAACAAGTAGAATAAGAAAAAGAGGTAACTGGAAATTTTTAAATTAAAAGTAAGGGGTGAACGTTTTGCGAGTAAGTGATCGAAACAAAGAAGACAACTAGAAAAAAATATGATACGGTTCGAAAACGATACTTTGCTTTTACTTCTTACTTATGTTCTCCAGTATCAACTCTTCTTATATTAACAATCAACTATTCATGATGGATCTTCTTTTGGATGTAGAGCTTGTAAAGTCGCAGTGGGAGTTGAACTTGGACGTGTTTTGATGGAACGTGGAGCTTTGTCTGTTGCGCTATTCGGTTGCGCGAGGGAAGCATATGTTTTTGTAGAGATAAAGAACTCATTTTCTGTCGCAGCACAGTGAGAATTACAATAATCGGCTCAGCAAGCAAACGGCAAGTTGCTCAGCCTACGGCAAGCGAACGGCAACTTGCGGAACGTGCCGCAAGCAAACGGCAAATTGCTAATTAGGCGGCAAGTAAAAAGCAAGTTGCTGAGCCGCTATTTACCCTAAATACTGCCATTTGGGAAAGCAACTTGCCGTTTTCCCAGGCAAGTTGCCGTTATTGCGAGCAACTTGCTGTTTCTCGCGGCAACTTGCCAATCGTCTAGCAACTTGCCGTTTGACTGCCGGAAATTCCCTGAGATATTTTAATGTATTTCTTATAGACGTGCATCTCAAAATCTTGCTCTTACAACGACATTCATCGGTTGATTTTCAAGAGCAAAAAAGATTGGTTTGAGCTGTATAGCACTGAATTTTTCATCTGCAAACGGAAAATGATGTTGGATAAACCGTCATCCTCAAAATATCGATGTCTTGGAGATCATAATATTGTGGGGTCGAAAAAGGAGGAGACCTGCGAGAGATATACAAAACTGAACAATTGTACAAAGAGTGTAATGGAAGCATCTTGTGGAAAGAAATCTATTGAAAATTATGATAAAACTGCAGAGATTATTAAGAAACATTTCGAATGCGATAAATAAATATTGTACATTTTTGTTATGTTATACACAGAAATTAATAATTAGGGTGCTGGCAACAGTTTTCCACATGCGACTCCATAAGCTGTGTCAGTATTACCAGTCGGCCACAGTTGGCTATTGCTAATATATAATCGTTCGGTCTTCCTAAAAGTTTCAGAAGCATTTGGATTTAACACTTCATAACTCACCCCGAAATCGTTTTGATTGTTAAATCTCCCAATGTGGTTGTATAACCGTCAGTCCAAGTGTAGCCAGAATTCTGCAAACATGGGCTGGAACAATCCGATTTCGGTCTTCCGTCAACCCAAACAACACCAGTAACTCCCGCCGTGTTTCCTGTTTGAACTAGAGTATCTAGTTCAAACTGGGACGAAATTCCTGTTACTTTGACACCTTTTTCTTCACAAAGAGCAATCCCAGTGTCAAAAGTTTCCTGCACTTTTTCGCCAAAACCAAATGTTCTCATACAGATGTAATTTCCATCAGCTCTTTTGATAATGTTCCATGGTGCTGGACATGGGTTAGTGAGAGTCCATGAGGTTCCAGAGGATGTCCACTGAAATGGATAGTTCGCATCATTCCTCCGATCGACGTAGGCGAAGGTTGTTGGAGAGCCTTTTGGGCACGCCATTTGACTGATCTGTATAGAGCATATGTGAAAGTCAAAAGAAAAATCTAAGTCTTTACTTTGAAAGCCACTACATATCCTTCGGTATTAGTAGTCGCTGTTACAGTCATGCCAGTTGTGGAGTCGAACGCCGAATATTTATAGTTAAGGCAATAGCCTCCTTTCATAAAAGCTAAAATACATTCCACATCATCGTAGCATGTAGAAGTGCATGCATTCTCATCCGCAAGAGTCTTATCAGAAGCTGTAGAAGGATCAACATCTCCCACTTTCCCATACATTTGAACCATCGTAGCCTCATATTGAGAAGATACTGTGGATGATAGAAGGAATAAGAGGAAAAATGAGTACAAAAACATGTTGAGAGCAGAGTGAAAGTGTGAAAATGAGCTTGGAGGGAGTGGAAAAGTCGTTGGCACATGGTTGATGTTGCTATGGGAATGCTAGGTGTAGCTTCACTACTGACTGGTTTTTTGAAATTGATGTTTTGGACAGCTTAGTTTTTGAAGAAGAGCTAAGAGTGGAGAGACGTCATTTTGAAAATGCAGTTGGGAAAAAGTTGATTGGAATGAAAAACTGAAACTGATGATCTGAGAAACAGATTCCCGATTCTCCTCCAAGGAAACTTCTCCTCCAAAAAAAAACTTTTCCCCAAATTTGTTTCTCAAAAAATCCAATGATCAACATCGGACGCACCAATAATGCACTGACTGTTCCGAAAAACTATGAAACAATATTTGACGTCACTGCGACGTCATCCTATTTATCTAGATGCCCCAAGAAAATGGTCAAAAACTGTCCACTCTTGCAAATTCGTCTCCGTCCGTTGACGCGGAAACTCGATCCGCGTCGAGTTTTTTTCGTGTTCGTAGTGGCGAGTGGACACACACACACACACCCAGTTTCTAAATTAATTTGACGTTGACCACAAGGTGGACATCTGGATAAACAGACAATCGATGGAAAGAGAATCATGATACCCATCTAACAAACTTTCGTTGATCTTCTGTTCCATTACGTTAAATCATCTAAATCTTGATTAATACAGTTCAGATTCATTGTGTTTATGACCCTTTTCAACAACAAAAAAAAAGGAGAAAAGAAGAAAGTCTAATGGCGAAATGTGAATGAGATGACATGCTAATTCGCATGTGTTCACATTCAGATTCAATTGGTACCTGAAAACGAAAAGAATTGGGGAATTGTTGTCATTGATTCTTGTTCTTTTGATGGTTTGGGTTTCAGAATAGGGAATGAAAACGGTTTTGTTTAGAAGGGCTTTATGTAGAATGGGGATTGGGAGGAGGACAGAGTGCTGTAGATGTCATAGAGACACTGGAATGTTAGCTGGCTAACCTTAAAATTTTCCAAAGCCAGAAAACTGAAAATGCACGAAATATACTTTTTGTCTCAAATGTGACTGAGAGCAATGTACATTGATTTTTGAATCTGGGGTCATAGAAGGGACTCGGAAGTCGTTTGAAATTCAGATTTTCGTATATTTAGAGCTTTTGAACATCTGGATAAAAATAAATGTTTCTGGAAGTTTAATCCTCAAATTCAATAAACTTCTATCCATATTTACCCAATCCACAAACTGACAAAATGCTTCTTCTTCATAGATGACGTGAGATAAATCACACCTCCTCCAATTCTCCCGTATTCTCTCTTCTCCTCTCGTCAGAATACCGTCACGCGTCGTCTACAATGCAATTTTCCACGATCGGCTTCCGTCATCCCTTTAGCCATCTCTTCTTTTCTCTCTCTTCAGAATGACACTTTGCCCCCGATATTCAATTGATCGGGATATATGTATTCTCTCGTGTACGTTATTCAAATTTTTGACATTCAGAAAACTTTCCATTTTTCTTTATCCTTGGATAGTCTTTGAACTGGGATAGTAGAGTCTTTCTGGAGTACAAAATGTTTAGAAACGCTCCGCCCACTTTTTGAAGATTTGGAGATAAACCGTTTTACCTTCACAGCATCGCGCCAGGACTGGCATTGAGAAATGGAAATAGGCTCCGCCCACTTTTCTAGAAGCTCTAGTGCTGAAAAAACCGTACGTGGACAGATCATTATTTCTTCAAAAATCCCGTTTTTCTAATCAAAAATTTGCTGATTTTTTTCACTGGAAAAGCAAATACACCGAAAACTATTTTACTTATCAGCAACTGTTTCCTCCCACTATCTCTCCTTTCCCACTTGAATTCTCTCACACTCTTGAATGCCCTCCTGACCTGTCGGCGCTCGTCGGAGAGATGGCCGAGCGGTCCAAGGCGCTGGTTTAAGGCACCAGTCCCTTCGGGGGCGTGGGTTCGAATCCCACTCTCTTCAGCATCTTTTTTTTTTGCTTTTCTCAATCTAGGCTAGACACAAATCTCGGATGGTCATTATGAGATTGAGCAATTAGTCGTCTACACACCTTGACTTCAAGAAGGTAATCCAAAAGCAAAATGACACTTGTATGAACAAGAGGAAAGGGGAATATAAGAAAAAAAGCCAATGTGTTCTCTTCATGCCATCTTCTTCTTCTTATTTCTTCCAAGGGAGACCAGTTCCCCATCTCTACATATCCACCAGCAGCAGCAGAAGCATCGAAATGACGTGAGGGGAATGGAAATCACTCTGGTTTTTTTCCTTCTGGCGTTTTGGACGATCGTGTGTGGGGTGTCGTGAAGCGACGCCCGGCGGTCATTTGCGGATTTGAATTGTCCCCCTGGTCTAGATCTCTTTGGCTTTTCGATGATGGCTTTAGGCTTCTCCTCAAGGGTTAGATTCGTAGTTTTTTTTTCTGTTTCGATGCTGGTTGAGTTTTGAGATGAGATCCGGTCGAGGGAAAAGTAGACGGTGGTTTTTTTCGAACGAGAGGATTCCTGGGTTTTGGAACTTTCGAAAAATTTGAAATTCTTATTTTGTTTGATCCCATTTATATGAAACCTTTCTATGCCAGACAGTCTAACTTCCATTCTGTACAATTTTTCCATTCTCAATTCCCAATTTTCTAATTTTTTCCCATTTCCAATATTGTCTGTTTTCCCCCATTCTCCAATTTTCCCTATTCAGTTTTTGTCCTCCTCTCATACAAAACATATTGATATTTGCCTAAACTTCTGTTATAATTCCTTCATGTTTGTTGATAGTGTTTTTTGAATTCCTGACAGAAGTCGAGAAAAAAAACATTGTTTGCTTATATTAATCTTTACAATTTTTTTCCATTGTGATGAGAACTGTTTTCATGGGTTTCCATCAATGCCTGCATCTTTAATTAGAGTATTGGTTTTGTCTCGTTTTTTTGGAACAGAATTGGTTCTTAGAAAGAATAATCGTGAACATGGCAGCCGATAATTTTCAAATGTTTTTTTTTCATAAAAACACTTCCAATAAGCATGCGCGGCGGCAAAGATCGCATTAATAAATTCACACCAATTTTTTGGTCTTATCTAGATTGATTTTTAAAAATATGAACATGTTTCTGTAAACATTTTCTTTTTGATACAAAGTGTCTTGCAAAAAAAAAGTTAGGAGATGTTTTTGAAGATAAGGATCAGAGTTAGAAAGATGATGGAGTTTTTTTGGTTGGAAAAGCTCGGAACCCTTTGAAACTTTGCATACTGGGTGAATAAAGCCACCTGAGCACAATTTTGCTGTCATTTCTTGGCTCCGTCTTTCAAAAACTTTCAAAATGGTTCAGAGACCTGTGTGCAGTTTTAAACTTCGGGATTATTTACAAGTTTTAGCTTAAGTTCAAGTTTTTATCCTGCTTGTTCTAGTCTGGAAAGAATCGAGATTGGAGAGGTTTCACGGCTACAAAACTATTTTTTGGATTTAGAACTTTGTAGTTTTTTCTTACAGTTTCTTTTTTTTTTCTTTGTTAAAATAGATTTTGGCTTGAAACTGCTCATTTTCGAAGACGTTTTTTTCGACTTTCCATGCTTTTTTCGAAATAACTTTTGTTGATAGAGGTATTTTGGCGGCTTAAAAAACATACCCCCAAAGTTTCAGCAAAAAAAAAATTGTCTGAACATTCGAGTGAGTTAAAAGTATTCTAGCCAGAATCCAATTTTTAGAATCCCTAGACCTTCACGATTTTTCCCTCCCACCAACTTCCCTCTCCCCTTTCCCCCACGATTCTAGACTACAGTACTTATCAATTTATACCAAATGAGTTCATCGAGACAATACCAATTTGAAACCATCCTCTTCCCCCATCCCCTTAAAACCACGCCCCTTCTTCTTTGCATTCCTTCTACTGATTTCTTCGTTTTTCTTCCATTCAAGTTTGTTTCATCTATCTGTTTTCTTCTTCCTCCCCTCCTCTTTCGGTTTCTTTTCCTTTTTCTTCTTCATCAAAAGAACCGAAATTCTTGTCTCGAAAACAGCCTCCCGAAACGACTTTTGTCTGTCTATACCTGTCTGCGTCTCTCTGATCCGTACACTCTCTCTGCTTCTCGTCCGTTTTGTCCGAAAAGGGGTGATGACCTCCTCTAAATGGCTGAATCTCGAGAGAACGATTTGGAAGAAGAATGAGGAGAGAGGAATTGGAAGAGATTTCCATTTCTAATTCTCTCTTTCTCTTTTTTCGATATGGATATAGAGCTAGATGAACCTAAAAAAACTACAGAAATGGAGGTGACGTGCTGGTTTATTTGTTTTGGAATAATTTTGTTTCACTTTGAAAAAAGGAAGAGAATTGTTTTCAGTGAAAATAGGGAAATGATTAAACCTCCTCGTGACTGTGATTAGACTATGATTTTCTGATAATTTTTGGTTTTTTAGTAAGAGGGAGGTGTGGAGTTATGGTACTAGATACTAAAAATAGTTATCATACAACCCGATTCGAAGTCGAAAGTTGGATTTTCGAAACTAAAAAAAAGTTTCACCAAAAGCAATTTCAAGTGCAGTTTTATTAGAAAATGGCCTTCACTCTTGAGCCACAATCTGGTTGAATAAAAATATGTTGAACCGGGTTCGTTGGGTCCAGCGCGGGTCGAGCGATAATTTTTTTCAAAATCGAAAATTCGTGCTCATAGAAATGTCAAAATGAGTTTTTTCGTCAGTAAGCTTTTCATCACCGCCAGGCCAACCCAAATCTGATGGGACCTGCTAGACTTTTGGGCCTTGACACTACAGCCGGTCCTGTGCAACCAGTGTTGGTAGAACGGTGATACCATGTTTCTGAACGTTCAGAACTCACTTAGAACTTCAATTTGGTAGGTTTTTGAGCCCACAGTTTTGATTCTGAAGAAAGTTATTGAAGCTCAAAACTACAGTAACCTGAGCTTTTTTTCAAATTGAATTTCCATCAAAAAGAACGGAAACAGTTAATGTCCTAGGAAACTTTTGACACAAAACGACATCTTTTATCAAGATCTTTAATCCTCGGTTATCTCCTTCATCGAAATCTTGCGAAAAATTATAGTTTGTAGTTTTTATAGTCTCAGTGCCATTCTCTTGTTTTCAACCGAGTTCTTCTAGACAAGAGATTATTGATTAACCTGAAGAAAATGAACCGATTTTTAATGATCAATAAACAAGTTATAATCACTCGTAGTGTCTTTTTGTATTCTTTTCTGTTTCTACAGTGTGTTATCTTGATCTTTATCTTGTGATTCTTCTTTTTTTTTGTTTACATTTAGATCTTTGATTACAAGCCGGACATTTAACTTTTCAAGAATTCACTTTTATTTGTCATTATTTCAATTTCTTTGGGAGATTTGGTGCACTTTTTTCTTTTTCTTAAAACAAAATCTACAGTAATCCTTCCGACTTTCAGACAGTTGTACACAATTAACTTACTATCACATATCATAATTGCAAAACCAAAACGACGAGAAAACTCGTATTTAATTCGAAAGAAAAAGGGAGTGTATTACGGTGTTACTACTGTACTCTTACACAACATCTTCAATTGTTTATTTCTCTATTTCTAATGAGAAGAGAGAAGATGAAATTAGTTCAGTTTAGGGACTTGAGACCTGGTTTTGGATTGGCAAAACTAAACTGTAAATGGGGAAGAAGGCACTGTGTTTTGCTTGCAGTTCTGAACCTCAAAGAGGCTGTTTTTTGAAAATTCTACTCGATTTTTTGAAATTTGACTTGTGTAGGCTAAAATGATTAGGTTGAATGAGGTGCTTTATTTTAAGTTGTCTAAGTTTTGAAGGACGTTTTGGAAATTCTGTGTTTTGGTCTTCTAGCTTTTTTGATGGCGCAGACAAAATATTTTCATGTTGCCTTCATTTAGTTCCAAGCACCTAATGTTCTTCGGAATTTGGACCATAAGTTAATTGTATATCCAACCAAATTCTGAATGTTTTGTACTGAACTTCTCGTTTTCGACATCTGTAAGCACCTCCACAATCTATCGTTTTCAACCTTGATTCCATTGGTTTCCTGTTATTTTATTACACAAAATTACTCTTGACAGGATCAAAACATCAGATTCCCTTCGTTTTTTTTTCTTAACTGTTCGAAATGACCTTCCTTTTTTTGTGAACTTCTGAACCTCCCTCCACCCCTAGCACTCATGACATTTCAATATCATGTGTACCGAGAAGAATCTTGATCAACCTTTTTTTGGAAATCGAGATGACTTTTATAGCAATGCCAGAAGAAACGGATGCTGGGTTTTTGGAGCAGAATGATCCTCGGAGTTGCACAAGTTTAGCAATTAGTTTAAACCGCTCAAACCGAGAGACCTGCACTTGAATTACGGAGAGCTCAGTCTCTTGAAATTTAAGTATTTAAATTTAACTAAAAGTCTTTACATTTTGATTTCCAAACTTATGCTTCTCTCACACTTTTTGTGCTATCAGATCTACCCCGTACCTCAACATTTTGCCCCTAAAATCCATGGATCTTCTTCTTCGTCGTTTTCTAAATTATTATCTCTTGATCTTCCTTCTCCTCATGATATCATCACCCTTGTCTTGTGTCTAGGTTGATTCCATCAACCCAACCCCAATTCCATTTTTTTGTGTCTTGATTCTTTTCGAACGTGAATTAATAGTAGTAGTTGAGGGGAATTAGTATAAAAACCAGTTGATAACTTCTTCTTTTGTTTTTGTGTAAATATTGTATTGGTCTACTTAACCTTATAAGTACCTACTCCTAGCCCCCAAGTACACAGTACAACGTCAGAAGTTTCAAGTGCATTACTTGATTTTTGGCAACATTTACTATTTGTTATTGATGTAGCTAGAGACATCCGGGCATCCGGGGTGACAGACAGACTCAATGACATCACCCCTTTTCCTCACTTAATTTTATGCCAGTTTCATTCCTATCCGATTTGATTACCTGCAAATTCTTGTCACCTCCTTCCCCTTCCTCCCTTTAAAGTGATTCATTCTCTGTGTCTCCTATTTTCCCTTTATCTCTAATACCCCTGGTCCCTTTCGGTGGAACCGGGTCCCGGGAAAAGAATGAATCGAAACGAAAAAGAATAGGAAGTCGTGAAATCGTTCTTGACACTCTCTCTCCCAATATACACCCCTTATTTCAAGTTCTGTCTCTGGACAAATTGCGGTTTCCGCGCGGAAACCGCCTCTCCCTCTGGATTGACTAAGGGAGTACACCGCCACAAAAATTGTCTCAATTTTTTAATGATGAAAATTGTAGGCTAGAAGAAATTGGGTGTTTTTGTAGCCCTCGAAGATTGATAAGAATCGGTGGTTCTTTAGGTTATTTTGTACAGGTAACTGCTATCTTTGAAGGATCTTTTGGAGTAGATTGGCATCTTGTACTTGTACTGAATTACCGACTTTTTTTGTTATTTACAATGTTTTGCAAAAATAGGTTTTGGGTTGAGGGTTACGGTAAACCGGGAATAGGGGCCAGGGTTTGCAAAGTTCAGATTAGGATCTGATTGCAGTTTTTTGATTTGTTCAGATCCTACAAAACTGGACAAATATATAATTCGGTAAGCTGTTTTTGTACTTTTGGATAAAGCCTTGACTCTCGAAATCAGAAGGGACGTATCTGATTCTTGAGGAGGATTTCTATTTTACGAAGTTTTGAGATTTTCGAGTTCATTACTCAAGTTTCGAGCCTCTCCAGTGCTAATTCGGTTGGTGGGCTCTGCAGAAAAATCTTTTAACAACCAAATTGCTCTTCAGTTTTGGATTTGACAAAACTTGAGCTCTTAGCAATCCAGGAGCCAATTTTTCAAAAAAAAATCTTCAAAACTTGTTGCTTCGCTCGGCTGTATATCACCAGAGATGGTCGTTGCCAAAATATTATAATATTTTAAAAATCTAGGTCATTTTGAGAATTATTGATCTGTAACCGATCCCGTTTATCTGAATTCAATGAATTTTGAGATATGCGCATTTTCAGCTAAGATGAACCACGAAAATTGTCAAAGAATTCTTGTTCAGGGACCTAAAGATCATCAATTTTTGCACATTTTCTATATTGCCAACTTATTCATATCTCATTTGGCTCTATAGTTATCGCCTCTCAAAGTTTGAGTCTCCAAATGAACTTGCACATGGACGATACTGTATATCATGGAAGAGCAAATCATCAGCAAAACATATCCTCTTCTCATATAAGCTCTTCCAAAAAATCCTGACGACTTTATGATCTCTGTTATTTCCTCCTCCCTTTTATCTTCTTCCTGTGTGTGTTAACACCAACAATTTGTTGTCACTCCGTAGTCTTCATTTATTTTTCCATTCTTCTTCTTCTTCCCCCAAAATCATTCAACATATACACACCGGTTCCCCTTTTTTTCCTCTTTCCCTTATCACCTTATCTCTTCGGTGGTTTTGCCTCTTCGCCGTCTCGACCTGATCTTGGTCTCCATCTCTTCTTTCGTTTTTTCTGATCTGATGACCATTTTTCCTCCTATCCCTAATCATGTCTACCTTCTATACCGGTCACATTTTGTTGTCTGTGCTTTGTGTAGCCTAGAAATGTATACAGAAGAAAATGCAGAAATTCAAGGAGAAACGGAGAAAAAATCAAGTTAGGAGTGGTCATTCTGTAAATTTGCATATTTTGTTTTTTGGACCCTTTTGATGAGGGTCAAATGACCATTGTTGTTTATTTTGGAGGAATATATAAATAAGACACTTTGGAACATTTAGAAGGAATTTTCAAGAATACCGTAATCCTATTTTTCGGGAGTCCCTACTCCCGAAACTCCGTATTTTTCGGGAGTTCTGACTTGTCCTCAATTTCCAAAAACTAACAAATGATTTTCTGATTTGGAAATCCTCTTAACGTAAGGTTCAATCAATTCGACGAATTTGGTTCGGTTTCCCTAACATAAGATCAAGAAGAATACGTAATGGGAGAGAACGTTTTCATTAAACTCCTCTCGTCAAACCAAGAAAAGTGTGGTTAGGACAAAAACCAGTCGGTGGCGCCGCCTACGGCGGCTCACCTCCTTTTTGTTCGTCGCTGCGCTCCTCAATGGGGGGGGGGGGTTAATTTGCCATGTTCAAACTTATTTTTGATAGTTGGGCAGGGATGCACCTAAGCCTTCTTCTTAAGTGGCACACTTTGATTTTTTGAATTCCCGCCAAAACTTTTGAATTTTTGAATTCCCGCCAAAATAATTATGTTTTGACGTTTCCAGAAATTTCTAGAAGTTTCTGGAAAAAGGGAGAATGTTCTGGAAGGTTATCCATCGAGAGCTTGCCATTTGAGTTTTCGGAGTACCGTAACTACCGTAATCCTACAGTAATCTCCACCATTTTTTGTCGGTGTACTATTGGGGTCCCTAAGATAATGCATGCAAACAATGGAACGATTCTGAGCTCTTCGAACCGGTTTTCCAGCTATTGATGAGTTACCTGGTTACTGTAGCTACCGTAATCCTACAGTAACCCGTGCTCCAAACTTCACTGAATTGAAGCGCTCGGTGACCCAAGACTACATGCCAAATATGAGAGGAAACGGTCGAGGGGTACAAAAGTTATTCAGTAATAAGTGCGGCACACACACACACACAGAGCTATTCCTTTAGTATATAGAAGATAGGTATTAAACCTGAGATTCCTGATAGAAAGGTTCTTGTTTGCGGAGTTTCAGGAAAGTTTTTTTCCAAGTTCTGTTCTACGGTTTTGCATGAGTTCTTTGAACTAGAATGTGTTTTGTGTTTATCAATCCCAGAGTTAAATTTTTGTAGTTGCCAACTTTTGCGTACCGTTAATTCCAACACAAGATACCACAAACTGAAAAAAAACGTCCAAAACAAGTCAGAATTGTACTAGAAATCGTGTATTTCTGCATGTTCATTCTTCACAGGACGATATCTTGTGTTGAAAATGGATGTGCAAAAAGGTCGCTCAGAGCAAAACTGTAGCTCTAGAAACGAAAAAAAAAATTAATTCTGACCACTCATCTTACTAGGGTCCTGAAAGTTGAATATTATGGACAAGTTTTGACTGAAAACTGCAAGTCGCATATTTTTTTAGCCAGTAATGTATATGCAAGGCTCCATGACGTCAATTTGAGTAGTCATGGTTGCTCGGTGAGATTTCGAAAATAAAACTACAAAATTTTCAAATAGAACAATTAGGGTGCAACTATATAAAAGAATTTACGGAACCCTGAGTCATCCTATAAAAACTACACGTCTCTGAAACCGTTCTTGATCTGATTGCGTACCTGGATACCCGGTTTCCTTATTAGCTTCTTCATTGATGACTAACACATCATAAAAACATACTATTCTAGTTTTAAAGCTAAGTACAATTCCCTTTTCTTGTGATTCATTTGTAGTCAATGCTATAAGATTGACATTGAATAGAATTCGTGCCAATGTCAGAAACTTCTCGATTTTTTTCTAGGTCAGATGTCTTATCTCAAAAAGTGTCTATAAATTCCAGTTTCTTACGGTTTCTGCGCTGAAAATTTGAGAAAAGAGCCAAATTCCAATTAAAAAAACAATACGTTTTTCCACGTTCGATATCTGTTTCCACGCTACTTTCTCTCTCCCTACTCCAGCTTGTACCCACACTACCACCAGCGCCAATTCATATATATCCAGTTCCATATATTCTCTCTTTTTCTCTATCCACTCTCCTATAAATCAATGCACTCTAATCCTTCACTGATCCTGTAGTTGTCCGCCGATTTCCGCATATCCTCTCTCCACTGTTTCTCTGTATGTGTGTATATGAAAACGAGAATATGAAAAGAGACTTTTCCCTTCGGTTCTAGTCATTTTTCTCCATTTTCCTCCGTTTCTCTGGAACTCTCTCACGTATTCTGATCTCTCTCTCTATCCCTCACTCGTTCCAGTGTTACTGTGTACTTCGATATTAGCCTCTCCCACCTCAAACCACCTGGTGGTTTTTATACTATATGACGTTTATTATTATTAGTTTTTTAAAATTGTATTGGATTGGTTTCCAAACTCACTTTTATTGTACGCTTCATTGTAGTTGTTTGATCTGGAGAGATGGTTCAGGTATGGGAGCTGATTCTGAATTTGGTGTGGAGCACTTGAAGTTCCAGGAGCACTTTGCCGATTATTTGGTCTGTTTTTTTGAGAATGAATAAATCAAAACCTCTGAACTAATCACCAAAACTGAAGTACCTTAGGCAGTGAAAATTATAAGCTGATCCCCATGAATAAACTTTGAATTTCTTGAGTTTCCATGGTTTTTTTTGTCCAAAAAATCCTTTCTCACCCTTATCATTTTCCAAATTTTCTCCGATCTTATCTTATTTTGATTTTGATTGCGTCACTTCATTCCAAAACGGATCTGCCCAAATCCTTTATTTTTTCATGAGTGGGTGCAAATGCCGAACCGTATAATCAGATTATTCACATGTTACTTGTGACCACACGATTTCACTTTTTTGTTACCATTCTTCTGCCACAAACCACAATAATTGAGAGAAAATCACAGGGATCTGAGCAAGTTCCAAAAAAAAAACTATAAAATTTCAAAATCTGCAAAATCATTTGACGAACCTTTTTTGCAAAACCATTTTTTGTTGATTTCACATCTTCTTAGATATCCCTCCACTCAATATCAATATCTTCTAAATAAATCCCGTTTTTGATCACCGAAAAACTCAGAGAACCGGCTTCTGATGTCAAGGATACGTCTTTTTGATGTGTCCACTTTTAAATCAATTCTTGTTTTCTTCTGATATTGATGACATAAAATCACCCCAGTTGAGGTGTTCGTTTTAGAAAGGTACTTGTTGGACACTGATGGAAGTTGAAAGTGATAGAGCTGAAAAATTAGGAGGGGAATTCATCCTGCATTTTTGGGTCAGCGTGTTGGCACGGGATCAGCGTGATACAGTAATGGAAGGTCCCAAACACTGAGAGCTGCAACACGTTGACGGAAAAACTGCACGGAAAGCCTCTGAAAAGGCCCGTGAGATTTTCTGAACCGGGTCCGACGGATAGGGTAGCTAGATCCGTAAGCAGTTCTCATTTGAGAGTTTTTTGAATTTTGGGTCGATGGAGCTTGGAGAAATTATTGTCAAAAATAAATTTCAACGCTGCTAAACAAACCCTTGTTTTATGCAGTTACTAGTGGAAAAATTCAAGCCTAGCCTCTATTTTTGAGGTCTTTTTCTTTTCTATCACCTTTTTTTTTAATCTGATCGACCTCTTTTTGAATTGCCTCCCAATCTATTCTCGACCAGCCCCTTTTCTGATTTCCATCCCAAACATTTTTGTGACCATCATTTCTGATTTTTTTGTGACTTCTTCTTCAACTATTTTTCACATTACCCATTTCCAATCTGAAATTTGCAGCATTACCATTTATTTCCCCCCGTCCGTCCTTTCTTAAAAACCAGTCTTCCTTCCTCTCTAATCTGATCAAAACGTCTTATTACCCATTCCATTCCCTTTTTTGACCTCAAATTCATCATTTTTTCGAAAAAAATGAAATTAAAACTGAAAGAATTTTTCGTCTGTCTCAAACTTGTTCAATTTGTTTTCAAAACCCCTCTCTGACACCCCTCGATCATTATCTTCAGACGTTTTGATGATTCCTCCTTATTCTGACTTTTGACATTGTCTATGATTTTTTTTTCATAATTTGATATTTTCAGAAATCCACCATCACTCAAACAAAAAAACCAATTAAATCCAAAAAATTCACAAAAAAAAAGAAGATAGTGGGAGAAGCAGACAGTTAGACATCAGAGTTTTCGAATGAAGGTACATTCGGAACGGCCGCCTGGGGCGGATCGGCCTGGAGCTCTCAGACGGGTATGTTTTATTTTGAAGTTTCTGGAAGACCTGGGTGCCATTTTTCTTCCCGGGAATCCCCGAATGAAAAAAAATTCTCGATTTTATTCCCGAATCTTCTATTATCATATCACCCCATCCATCATCATGAGACAATAAATTCATTCCTTTTGTATATCCGATTTCAATTTCATTCATTTCAATTCCCTCTCAAATTCACTTTTCTTCCTAGTTGCTGGCTAGACACTAATGTCTTCTGAAGAGAAGACGAATCTACTAGTTGAGGCGAAACATTGCATTCGAAATGTTATTGATAATACGCAGATTAAGGTAAAAACATTAACCCTAGTTTGGAAAAAAACTAAAATTTGAAACTGTTTTTCAATCAATTCTAACCTTTTCAGTTCGTTGAAAACCGACTGATTGGAAACTTCGACTCGGAAGACTTCTCAGATGCCTGGAAGAAGAAGTTCTCACATGCGCCGACATGGTGTGATGCAGATATGTCACTTCAGCAGATTAATCGAGTAAGAGCTTCTATTCTAGGTGTACAGTAACCAATAAAATCACTTTTAGGGTAAAGCAGTGGGTAATCGAGTGGCCCTCTACTCCAGAGCTTTCTTCCAATTATGGCTATACAGGATCGGATGTTTTGTGCAGAAATATGCCTGGTGGACTATTTTAATAAGGTATTTGCACTCATTTGTTCTTCACATCCCAATATTTTCCAGTATGATTCTATACTGCCTCTGTTTGGGTGGTCTTCAACACGTTGTTATTGAAACTGATCTTGTCAAATTATGGGTGTCGGAAGGAGGAAGGTTGAATGAGGAAATGGAATACTTGGGACATGTGAAACATGCAAGGGAAACTGGACAATTGACTCATGTGCATAAGATAAAAAGAGAAGTTGAAAAGGCTACGAAGGCACCTCCAGTGAAAGCGGAAGTGAGGAGAGGTCCAGAATTGCCAAAGGAAAATGGATTGGGAGGAGGATTTCAGGTTAGTAACGTTGTAATTTGTGTAGGATATCAGTCAATGATCATTGGAATAATGATTCTGCTTACAACCTAACCAATTTGACCTATCCATTTTTTTCCAGGTAGTAATCCAAACTCCATCATTCGACGGTGAAAATGTTCTCTCAAAAGAAGCCCTTCAAAAACACACTAAACTGATGCAGGAGATTGCTTCTTATGAAGTTCATATGTTCAATGAGTGAGTACTCCCCTTACCTAAACTCTCCCAACTTTTGGAACTTTAATATTTTTTGTTAATTAATGAAAGGGTTTGTAGCCATTGATATTTTCAAAGTATGATAGATTCCTTGCAATGCTCGCAATGCTGAAAACGAAATGTGATGTGTCTGACAGCGAGAACTGAGAGATTTCTTGCGCTCGGCGAGCATTAATAGCGAACACTAATATCTATCAAAATCATGAGATACAATACAAGATTTCTGAAACTTTGAAAATAGAAGATGGGAAGGGACTGATAAAATCAGGAGAGAGGATATTCCAACAATTTGAAACACGATTTTATATAAGCTGAGAGAGGGGGTTTAGATCAGTAAAATAATTTTGATGAAATGAAGTGATCATCAACTCGAACATTTCAGGACCTGGACCCTATCCGACATCTGTTTCAAACCACCAGGCCCATCTTTCAACAGTGGACCACTTGCTGGAATCATGTCTAAACTCCTCGACAAAATCATTCCATGTATCTGGATCACTCCAGTCGATTGTTACTGGGATGGAGCCAAAGCTCTTGGACCAAACCCACCCCTCAATTTGGGACCAGAGGTTTCTAGTTTCATTTCTTCCCTGCCACCTGGAAATGTCACTTGGAAGAACTTGAATCCAACATCGGTTATCAAGGAGGTTGGAGCACTTTTCGATTTGGGACCAATTGGAAATTTCTTCGAAAGAGCTGGAATCGATGGAGCATATTTAGACCGCCCCTGTATTGATCCATTGGAAGAGGAATGCCCGAAATCTGCTCCAAACTATTTCGATAGATGTGCTGCTCTCACAAAGTTCAACGAATGGAATTTGGGAAAACCAATGAGCGAGCAAATCGCTCTGGATAGAAAAATACTTCCAAAGGATGAGGAGAAATCCGATGTCGCTGAATCAATCCTCAATGATATTTTCGGAAAGAAGAGAAGAAAGAGACAAGCTGAAGGAGAAGAGAAACCAGAAACCACCACCAAGAAATCTGGAGACTCCAAGAAAGATGAGGATTATTATGCTTATGATGATGATTATGCACTTCCGAATGCCACGGATGCCGGAAAGACTGAGAAGGAAGCAAAGAATGTTGTGTGCTTGGAGTATGGAGCATCTTTGTTGAAGTGGATGCAAGAGAATCCAACGAGATTGGGAGAGTTTTTGACAAAGGAGGAGATGCCACAGTATCCAAATTATGGAGATGTAAGTTATAATAGTTTTTTTGAAACTGCATTGTTTGATTTCAGGTCATGACTGGAGGTTGCAAAGGATTTGGAAAGAAGATTATGGAGTGGCCAGAAGACTTGATTATTGGAGGAATTGAGAGAGAAAACGGAAAGCTGGTGTCCGCTGAAGCCCTTCAGTCTGTGTTCTTGGTTTCAGGGCCATATGATGTCTTCCTTAGAATTAAGGTAATGAAATGATCTGGGAGTATCGAAGCTCTCAAAATTTTCAAATTGCCGCCACAACGTTAAAATTTTGAGTTCTATTCAAAAGATATGACGGGCTCACTCGACCCATTCCCAGGCCGCGGCGGCCATTTTGATACTATATAAAAAAAAATATAAATACATAAATTGAACAATTTAAAAGTTTCAGAATGACAAAACCGACAGTCACCCTGGCCTGAACCGTCACAACTTTGCACCATGGATGGCTGGAGAGATCATCACTTCCTGGCAGAGAAACTTCACCAAAAAGCTCTACACCCACGAGTCTAATGCCGAACGCCGTGTATTCCATCCCCTTGCTTCCACATCGATCGCTGATATGCTTGAAGAGTTCTCCCAATTCAACTACATGATCATTGTCATTGGATACATTTTGATGGTTATCTATGCTGCATTCACTCAGGGAAGATTCCAAGGATGGTGGTTGGCTATTCAATCGAATGTTGCTTTGGCTATCACTGGAGTCATCTTGGTGACATTCTCTTCTATTTGTGGATTAGGATTCGCTACTCATTTGGGTATCAATTTCAATGCTGCAACCACTCAAGTCGTTCCATTTTTGTCACTTGGATTGGGTATTGATGACATGTTCCTGTTACTCCATAACTACGATGAAATCATCAATATCTGTAACAAGAATGAAATTGGAATTCTTCTAAAAGAAACTGGAATGTCTGTCATGTTAACCTCCACCAACAATATTCTTGCCTTCATCTCTGGATACGTCCTTCCAATTCCTGCTCTTCGTTCCTTCTGCTCTCAAACTGCCATCCTTCTCCTCTTCAACTTGCTCTTCCTCATGTTTATCTTCCCAGCAATGATTGGAATCGATTTGAGAAGACAAAGAAAAGGAAAGAGAGATTTGGCTTACTGTAGCAGAGGAACTCCACAAATGCCGGCTAGCCAGAGTGTGCCAAGCAATGTTTCTAATGTAAGTTCAGTTATTTTTCAAAAACTCACCGAAAATGCACTTTCACAAGATGTATATTTATATAATCTAGATGACACAGATGTCATCGCGTGCCGAGTTGGCTGGATATGGAGCCAAACAGGCTGAAGAATTCAGACGTCATGAACCATGGTATACTGTAGGAGGATTCTTGAACAATATCTACATTCCAGCGTTGAAGAATAATGTTTGCAAGGTGAGCATTCTTGGTCACCTTTCCATAAAAACAAATTTCTGATTTCCAGGCCATCATCCTTATCGGAACTGCCACCGCCGTCGTCTTTGGTCTCTACGGAATGTACACTTCTACCCTTGGTCTTGAACTTGCCGACGTCCTTCCAGAACACACTCCACCAGCTGCTTTCCTCCGTGCCCGTGAGAAGTACTTCTCCTTCTACCCAATGTTTGCTGTTCTTCGTGGATCTGAAATCGACATTCCGAATCAGCAAGGCCTCATTGAAGAGTACAGACAACAACTTGGATCCTCGAAGTTTATGATTAAGGCAGACGGAAATCTCCAACCTTACTGGATGTCTATGTTAAAAGTATGGCTTGAATCCCTGGATAAGGCACTGGAGAAGGATTTAGCAGCTGGAAAATTCGATTTGACGAATGGAAATCCAATCAAGGTGAATGGAGAGAAGCCAACTCCAGAATCAATGATTGCTGCTAGACTTGTCTGCTCTTTTGGTAACACTTACAACTGTGATGGACGTCTTGGAAAGATGAAAATGGTTGTGAATGGTATAATCAATCCAGAAGGGTTTTACAATTATCTGACTGGATGGTTCAATGTTGACAATATGATGTACTACGTATCGCAAGCCTCTTTCTATCCAACACCACCTGGATGGGAGTACAATGAGAAGACTGCAAAGGTTGTTCCACCTGCTGAACCATTGTTGTATTCACAGATTCCATTTTATCAAAATGATTTGGTGGATACTCCAGCTATTGTGAAAATGATTGAAGAGATTCGTGCCACTTGTGAAGAGTACACTGAGAGAGGACTTTCAAATTACCCATCTGGAATTGCTTTCACTTTCTGGGAGCAATATCTTTCATTGAGGTTAGTTTCAATTTAAAATTTGGCGGTAATTCAAAAATGGATGCTTTCTTTTCGGCTTCAATTCGAAAGAAAATGTGTTTCCAGATTCAACTTGTTCATGGCTATTGTCATCATCGCCGCTGCTGTCTTCACTGTCATCTCCATCCTGATGTTCAACCCATGGGCTGCTACTTTGATTATGTGTATTGTCATCATCACAACAATTGAACTTGGAGGATTCATGGGTCTTATGGGCATCAAGATGAACCCAATTTCCGCAGTCACCCTCATCTGCGCCGTCGGAATCGGAGTCGAGTTCACTGCTCACGTCGAGCTCGCTTTCCTGACAGCTCTCGGAACCATTGATCAACGTCTTGAATCTTGCCTCCAGCATATGTTTGTTCCAGTTTATCACGGAGCCATTTCAACATTCCTCGGAGTCGTTATGCTCGTTTTCTCCGAGTTTGACTTCGTTGTCACCTATTTCTTCTATACGATGACAGTACTGGTGGCACTTGGAGTGTTCAATGGTTTATGTGTCCTTCCAGTCATTCTGACACTGGTTGGTCCTGAACCAGAATTAACACCAACAAGTGGAGACTGTGTATTACCTCCACCTCCACCATTGAGGCAGCAGAATGCTGAGAAAGATGGATATGGA
>GL379904.1:126003-176727 GCA_000143925.2 Caenorhabditis brenneri | reverse complement strand
GGGTTTACTTTTCAGAAAAATGGCCTCAATTGTCTTCCGAGAGGAAAGCTGTCAAAATGGCGGCCGCGGCCTACGCAGCCTATGAATAAGTCAGGCCTTGTCCGGCCGTCATATCATGAACACACTAAACATTGAACCCTTTATCAGGGTTGCTAGACTGCCGAAACTTTTGAGACTGAAGTAGCGGAATCCAGGATGCCCCCGCTGCTATTTTGACAGCTTTTGTCTAGGAGAGGCCTCAGATCCTTTGAAAATCTTAAGATCTCGAAACCCTTGTGTTACCTTTTTGATAGTAACAAAGACATTGATCTTGGTTCCTCCATTCTTCGAGTAGTAGACATTTCCACTAATGGATGACCGATCCTTCGAATATTGAGCACCTTTGACTTCCATTTTGATTGAGCGATGGTTAACAATGAGAGCATCCAACATGAGGTCGGTTTCTGGAACAGTAATTTTTACGATTTGAAGAATCCTGATTACTTACGCTTTTCTTTAGGAATCATCGTCTTCAATGCTTCCTTATTTCCTTCTTGAATAATCTCTTCAAATGTTTCCAAATGTTGTTCGAGAATCCACTTCGCGTCATACTTTCCAACGAATCCATGGATGGAGAAGCTGGCAAGAGTTAGGCCGAGAAGACCACAGAAGAATAGAAGGCGATTCATGTCGAATGAATTTTCTGAAGAGCTGTGTGGAAGGGACTATATAGGGGTCATAATTCGATTAGGAGGGGGAGGGGTAATAAAAATTATCATGGGAGCCTCGGGGAAACGGAAAAATAAAATCGAAGCACCATGAGAAAGTTTTGCAATAAAAATCTGCAGGAATCAAAGATTTGTTCTTGATCTAGTGTGTAGGTGTATGGAATGAAAGCAGAATTCAAAAAAAAAAGTTTATTTTTGAAAAATATGAATGATAAAAAATGTACACAAATCAGACTTCTTGGACTTTCAACTCCAAAAATCCATTATTTGAAAGAACAATATCCGCTTTTGTCCCGTTCATCTGTTGAATTGTGTACCCATATGTCATCATTCGTCCTCTCTTCTTTGCACTACCAGCTGGAATAGCATCAATTCCATCAATGACTTCTTCAACATTGATTTCAGTGGATGCAATGTGCACACTTTCCAGGTTTGACTGCTCTTTCCAGTTCTTGAGAAAATTATTCAAGTTTTGGCTGGTTAGAGCTGTTCTGTGGATGGTTAGTTTCGAGCAACCCAACAACATATCCAGACTCTCTACAGTAACCCAACTGCCGTGAGAAATATGAAGATGACGAGTGGACAATAGCTTTTCCAGGTTCAATTGGGTAGAGTCATTCAATGTTTCAACAAGTAGATGAAGATGTGTGGCACTCCCACAAACATCTAGAATCTGCTTGTAGAACTCTTTATCAATTGGATTACACTCAATTTGGACCTTCTCCAAGTTTGGTTTCCGGGCTTCCAACAGTTTGATAACAGTGGAGAGATGGGTTTTTGAGGCACAATCTATGGATAATAAGAGCTGAGGCAACAAGTTCAAAAAATGATTGATGAGCACCTCCACACCATCTACCGGATCGCTCCAAAAAGTAGTCATCGACCCGCATTTCAAAGAGTGCTCAAACACTGTGTTCACACTTTTCCCATGAAATTTCACCGAATGTACTGGCATTCTATTATACTCTAACTCTTTGACATTGGCAGTGTGGCAAGAAAGAGTAGTGCCATTTGGTGAGCGGAGATAAATCATGATTGCATCTTCGATCAGCTCAATTTTCAAACTGATTCGATACTTTTTGGTCAGAACATTTGAAGCAGTTGGACAAATTGTAGAGAACATTATTCTGGAAACAAAAAATTAGTTTCTGAAATAGGATGCAGAAAAACTTACAGTTCAATCATGTCCATTTGTTTCATTATTTCGGCGATTGGCAGAAAAGGAAGTTGACGGATAGGAAACGACATTTTAGAAGATTGGGGTGGGTTAAAAGAGTGGCATTGATGGGTAATAATGGTGGGTAAAAGAGCGAGAGGCCAAATGTGTCGTCTTTGGGGCAGCTCGTTGTGTTTGACGGGAGATAAGACGATGTTATAATTAGCGGTGTTCTCCAGATGGTCTATTGTGTGGAGTCAGGTTTGTGATCAATATGTGTGTGTTTGTCTGTTGAATAGACTACAAAAGTTTATATGGAGTTCTAATAGAGAGTTGACCTTTGTGGATTAAGGTACTCAATATTACAGGAGAAGAATTGCAAGATTTCAGGGATTTTTGTGATTCTCTCTACTTGGAAACTGCCACACAGCCATTTCAGAACGCTTCCCGAGCGTTTATTTCGAAAAACTTTGCCTCGTTACATCAGTCTTCCCGGTTTGCAAACCACCAAAACGTAGTATGGGTCTCTCTCTCTCTCTCTCTCTCTCTCTCTCTCTCTCTCTCTCTCTCTCTTCTTTTCCTCCTTTGGCACTCTTTCCGTAACGAAAGGCTTCTTTTCTCCCTCTCTCTCTCTTTCTGCGTAGAGAGAAAGAAGAAATTCTCTCTTCGTAGAAAGAGAAAGAGAGAGGGAGAGAGAGAGAGAGAAGAGAGAGGGAGAGAGAGAGAACACATTCACTTGCCTTTCTCTCTCTCTCCCTCTCTCCCTCTCTCTCTCTCTCCTTCTCTCCCCACAGGGCGAGCAGATGGACGTCTTCCCTCTTCTCATTCGTGGCCTCAACCTCCTCACACCTTTCCTCCCCTTCGAGAGACCCTACCAATTCTGCAGAATACATTTTTGATGGTAGAAAATAATCAATTGGAAAATGCATAATGCGCCTTTAATACAGTATTTTTCTAAAGCTCTTCTTGTGGAATTGACCGATTTCTGTGGAAAAGTCGGTGGATTTTCTTTTTGCATGTCAACTGTCTTTTTTTCAGCTCTATTTTTCTTTTTTACCTCCCCAATCGCCTGTATCAGTTCATTTTTGTTCTTTCAAATTTATGTATTATTCGGTTTCGTCATGCAAAATCGTTTTGTTCATCAGCCTCGTCATTTCTCTCTCCCTCTCTCTCTCTCTCTTTTTTATTTATTTTTGGGGGAGAGGAAGAGAGAGGGAGAGAGAGAGTATTGGAGAGAGAAAAGAGAGAGGGAGAGACACCACTCTCTCTTTTTATTCACCAGCTGCCCTCTCTCCCTCTCTCTCTCTCTTCCTATTTTCTCTCTCTCCCTCTTCCTGTTCTCTTGTTTCTTCCCACTTTCATTCTCCAAAACTCCCTAGTATTTTTCACACGTCCTATAACATTTCGTTCTTCTTCTACTGAGTTTTCGAAGTTTCAGCTGAAAAACGAACAATGAACCGTCATTTGAAATGTGTCGATTGTGCCGAAGAATCGGAGATTTATGGGAAAGTTGAAGACTTGGAAGCGCACATCGCCGGTCATCATCTCAACATGTATCCGTTCGCGTGAGTTTTTTTTCAATCGAAAAATTTTAGGATTAGGATGTGCAAAAGCCTAAAAAATTGGAATTCTCTCTGGAAGTTTTCGGCGGATTGGCCTGGATTTTATTTTGCTAAAAACTGAAAAGTAGCAAACCGAAAAATGGTTTCACTGTAAGCATAACATTTTTGCTGGCTACTTGCCGAGTTTGTACAGAAAATCACCGAGTAATCCCTATGAGTAAAAAGAAGTTAGTATGACCTAATTGATAGCGCAAGCGAATTAGGGATAAATCGGCTGTGCAGGGAATAATACTGCTAAATTCCGGAAAAGAGTGCTCAAATTGAGTAATACTCAGATTACTTTTCAAACGAACTGCCGCTAAAAAAATTGGCAACTTGCCATGCAAATGATTGTCACCTCTGCTGCAATTATTTGGCGTTCTCATTGTTTTGCGGGCATACCTAGCACGCCATATGAGCCGTGATGACTTCCTTTTACTTCTTTTTGTCTTTTTAGAGAGATAACACCCTGAAAAATGGCAATTTGCCCCGAAAGACAACATTATTTTACCTCAAAACGGCTTAGACGCTGAGAATTCCGGCTACGAAGTTAATGTTACCGACACTCTGTCTGAAAAACTGCCTGAGTATAGCTTCGAATCATACAAAACAAACTATAAAAGCTGCCCCGAAAAAAAATTTGACTCAAGCAAATCTCTGGAAACATTATGATTCTTTCCAGATGCGACAGATGTATCTATGCCAAATTCCCGACCGAGTATGCACTCGTCGCCCACTCTAATCATGATCATGGAATCAATGATTTCAAGGTAACTCGTTCCAAAACAATTCTAAAAATTAATATTTCAAATCATTTCAGATCTCATACCGCTACACACAAGGATTGCTTCTGAAACGGGAGGAACTCGCGAGCAAACTCAAGAAATGCCTCGAGCCAACAACAACGAATGAGCAGCTGCCGGATGCATTGAAAGCAATTGTTGAAGGCACTGGAGGAAACACCAATGACGATGAGCCGACGTCTTCTGAACCATCCACCACTCAGCCGAATGATCTCCTCGCCGCTCCGTTCATCAAGTTTGAGATGCCCGATGCGTTCGACGATCGGGAGATGATGTCAACTCTGGACTTCTTGAATTCGACAATGAACACAAGAGTTCTTCGGCCAAAGACGAGAAAGTCCTTTGCGGATATGTATGGAGATGAAGAAGGACCGATGCGTGCACACCGCCAAATCCAATGCCAACTCTGCTTTGAAAAAATCTCGAGGCAGTCCAAGTGTAAGATCTATCACGCCAACACACGTCACGGGAAGTTCGATCTATTTGAATGTGGCTACTGTCAGAGAAAGTTCCACTCGTACGCCCGATCCGATGTTATTCGCCATGTGGAGAAAAACCACACAGCTCCAGGAGAGGAGATCGATCTCAACATGATTATCGATAACCGGAAAAGATTCGCCGACAAACTTCGGGCGATTCAGGAGGAGTGTTTTCCGGAGGACAAGAGGAGACGACACTGCTACACAGATGTCGAATGAGATGTCGACACAATAATTGAATGTTCAAAATATGGGTTTTTATAATAACTGTACATGACAATTCTTTGATAATCAATTTACTATTATATGGGAGAAAGTCCTTATATTTTTTCAATAAATAAAATACAGTTTTTTTTTCAACCGAGGAATAATTCAGAAACAATCAGAAGAAGAAATCATTTATAGATTGATGTAGTCTGCTGGACGAGATATTCAATGTTAGGATGAAAAGTGACTCTCTTATTTTCCTTGTTGTACCTCCGTGGTGTGAATCTAGAAACTGATAATCGATAATCGAACTGATTTGCTGAGAAGTTGAGAGCATTTCAGGATAAATGTTTCTCGGAGGAGAAGAAGAGGATAAAATTGGATAAACGGATTTTTTGCGATGTTGACACAACAACTGAAAGTTCAAGTTGTGGGTTTTTTTCAGGATAAAGCTCGTGGTTCCACCAACTTTGCACAAACAAGAGTTCTTTGAAGGAAGTTTTATCACTGTTCAAAAGATCGGTGATGAGGATCTACAATATTCCTTACTTTAGTCGATGCTCTTTCATTCTGAATTCCCACTCTATCGTATATGGTTAGACTGTATTGTTATGTAAATACGTCTCTGCTATGTATTAGAAAGAGACGTTTTGGGTTTTTGGAGGTTATTCTATTTCTACGAGAAAAATTCGAGCTCTTCGTATAATCTTATTTTCTACTCCGTGTTTTCCTTCTTCGTATTTCTACTTGATTTTCCTATTGGAGATTACAAGAAGCATGTCCTTACCACCTAAACTACCCAATCAATTCAGTCCAGATAAGCCAATTACTCAGGGATACCGTCCGTGGACCCCAGTTTCAAACTCTTCCTTGATGGTAAAATAAAAATGATGAAACGTATCATCTCATTTTTTTAGTTCCCGTCTGCGAACAACGCTAATATGATTCGCCCAGGACCTATTTACTTCACACCTCTAACAACAAAGAAACTCCAAAACAGTAATGAAGGACGAATGAACATTCCTACACCAATAGATGCATCTTCGACACAGGTGGCACTTCCAGGATCCTCGCCATCAGCCTATAATATGATAAAGAAACCAGCTTCTCAGAGCTTTTCTGCTCATACGATCAGGCACAGTCATTACGCACAAGATGTATCGTCGACATCATATCCACCACTACCACTTCATTATTCCTCTTCAGCTAATTGTTTTTCATCGGAGGTGAGCGTTTAAATAATAATAGTTTCAAATAACCATAGTCTTATTTTGAGCTCTCTCGACCACCCAAAGCAACAGTCTTCCAGCAGAATGACTCGCTGAATGACTATGGTACTAAGGAACGCCCTCAGTCTCCCGACGTCAATGGACCACCAATTGATGATCTGCTTGGTATCAAAGATTTATATCCGTCGGTGAGTCATGAAACTGATATGTTTTTGAGAAGAACAGAAAATTTTCAGGGATCGATCAACATTGCAGACTATCTTCCTGTGATATTCTCCTAAAGAAATCTCAAAGACTATTGAAAAAAACTGCTATTTTTCTGCAAATTTATTTCAATTTCCAGAGTAATATAGTATTTCTTGATCATAACATCGAATTTTCTTCCAATTTTCATTGCTACCATAAATCTACAATAGCCCAAACTATCATTGCTTTTCCATTTCTCTTATCTTTCTCCATCATAATTCTAATCAGAAAAGCTTAGCTGTCACATTTTTATCTACAAAAACAATTAACAAAAGCCGACAAACTCATTAAAAATTTACTAAAAACTTTGCAATCAACATCTGTTAATCGGTTGTAAATCCCAATGAAAGACAGTCGACAATGCACCAGGCGTCTCGCCTAAGCGACGAGAGAGTATTGTAAATCAAGAGAGCATACTTTGTTGTTTTATGATATGACACTTCTAATGAGAAGCCGACCTTGAACGGGTGTGTTATTGTGTTCTGAGCACTAGCCCCGCCCCCTTTTAGTATGGAAGCTGACTCACTTTACTCATTATCGTTTCGGTGTCTTACAGAAGTTTATGGCTCTTTTTTCTTCCTGATCTCGGTTTCTTTTCATCTCTCCGCTTCTAATCCTCAGCCATACTAAAAACTTTTAGATGAGTGAATCAATGCTTGAACGCTTTCTTCGCGACGTGAAATTGGATTACTATACCCCTCCCGATAACCAGCAAGTGTCTCAAAAGGAACCAGAAATGAAGCAGAAAAGAGGGAGACACCAATTCAGTAAAAGGCAATTGGAGATATTAGAACAAACATTTGAGGTTGGTTTCAAGACATGTTATTTTGTAATCTAAAGATTAATTTGAAGGAGTCGAAATATCCGGATGAAGCTCAGTGGAACAGTTTAGCTCAACAGTTTCAAGTCACCAGAACTCAGGTAAGAGTACAAAATATATCATTCAATGAATAGCTAAAACATTTTTAAGATCAAAACCTGGTTCCAAAATCGACGCACCAAAGAGAAGAGATCAGAACGCAATCGTAAGTATCAGTTCCAACAACAATCCTTCGCTCCCTACCCTTCTCCTTATCATTCGTCTTCCAATACATCTCATTATTTTGCTCAATCACCATCAACACCATCTTCATCGACTCAACATCTTCTTCCACCAGTTCCATCGTCTGATTTCTCTGCCTTGGTAATAAAATTAGAAACAGGAAAACTTAAATGAAATATTCTAATTATTTTCAGTTTGACCAGCCACCCCAGCCACCCAATACGCTTTCGGACCCTTCGCAATTCGTTGACACATCCACCACGCTTGCCTGGCTCAACGACTTCTTCCAATCGAATGGAATGTGATTTGATTGATTTTCTGTGTTTCTGTTATTGTCCCCCACTTTTTTTGTTTTTTTTTTATTGTTTTGAAACATTTTTCACCACCACATTTTTGATTACAAATCCTACATTAAGCTTTCCAACTCGCTTGTTTTGTTTTCTCTTTGTTTACTTCTTGTTTTCTTCTGATACTATAGATTCTTTTCTGACCTGCTCCTACCTTCCCCCTTACAGTCTCGATCTTTATCCCCGAATCTCAAAGTTTTGTAAAACATTGAACTTTATACCTCAATAAACTAGCTTATTCCATTGAAAAAGTCTATCAAGGATTTTGTTAGCTTTCCAAATCTGTTTGTAAATCAGAGACGCGAAGTAGTTGAGTTGAGAAACTGGCATCAGAAGTGTTTATACGATCTCTATGATACTGACATATTGGATCAAAGCTGTGATGCGAAGTCCTTGAGATTGAAGGTTTTTCAGACATGAAACGGAAACTTGATAGAAATCGAGCAAACCATGTGAGAGTTACAACTTCTAAGAGTTATAAGAAGCAAAAGAAGTTAGTGAACCGTTTTAAAAACTTTCAACCTTTGATAAAAATCCGAACTTGATTTGAAATTGCAAATAAGTACGTGACCTGCCACTGACCATTCTTCCAACTCATAACGTCTTTCACGTTTTCCTGCTTTGACCCTAAACACTGAAGGGAAAAATCAGTTTGAACTTTTTTCTCAAAATGTTCTCTCCAACCACTCTACTGCTGCTGTTTTCAATCAGTTTCCTTGTCGTTGATTCCTCGAAAATCCATGATATTGTCAAGCACGTCGGAAAACGTTTCGAGAATATTGATGATGATATTGGCCCAATTGGTTTGGCATCTGCCTGTTGGGTTGGTTTCGAATGCGAGTGGTTACTGTACCCGGAGGAAAAAGTGGAGGCAACCAAAAGAACGCATGCTACAAAAATAGCCAAAGTTTTTGTCGAGTCAACCTCTGCACAAGATTATTATTTTGAGAAGAATATCGGACTTCTTGAGACCCTTTTGGATCCAGAAATGAGTGCTGAAGTTTGTGGAGAGACTAATAAAATGAATGCATGTAAGACATCTGAAATTCGATTTCTTTGATTCCAGAAAACTTTGTTCATTTTCAGATCAATTCATGAAATATATGAGAAAAGTCTCAACATCTTACAATATCTTCCCGTATAGGCACTACGCATTTCACATGGAACAGACCGATAGGAAGACGTTGGATATAAAAGTTAATGTGAATCAAACTGATAGTTTCGGTAAACCTGTTGAACTTTATTTCGATATCTCAACGAAGTTAGATGTGAGTTTTCACTTCACTTGTTTTTGTACTAGTGAAATTTTTCAGATTTATGAGCCAAACGAATTCTCTAGATTCCGAATCTATAAAATCGTTCAAGTGGGTACTTGTGCTGAGCAAGGAACAGTTGCATTCAATGAATGGGCTGAAATTGATGATCTTATCGATGATATCGAGGGATTGAAGGGAAAACCAAGTGTGAAGTTGTTCTTTAAACTGTTCACTCCATCAGTTCAACAATTAGAAGATCGGAATCCGAATAAACTTCCAAGATATTGGTTGGCAGGATTGACGAAAACTGATACAAAGATTAATGTTTGTCGGGAGGGAAATGCGGATGCAGTGGAGTATACTCCAGGTCAGTTGATTTTAGGAGGCAAATCTCTATTCTATCAGAAGAGAAATCTGATAGAGGTGCCCCGTTTTCTATTTGGAGGATCACATATTGGTTCCTAGATAAGGTAGTAAAAAGTTAACAACTGACACATTCTGTGGGATTGCTCCAGGAACAAAATTTCAGTTAACAAACTTTCAGTACCTTGACTAGGAACCAAGAATATAAGATATAAAAGCTTCCTCATTCCAGACCAATTCCGTGTCTGGTACAAACACTTTGGACTGATGTGGTACACACCAAAAGATGAAATTGATCCAACGCAATTGCAAGTTATTGAGATTTCAAATAATTCTATTGTCGCAAGAGTAACCATGAAACTCCAAATGGGACATGCCAAAGATGCCAAAGTTCATGATTGGAATTTCAAGTTCTCTGCTAAGAAGGTATTTTTTATCCGTAGTTTACACCCGATAATCGTATTATAGAAAACTGACGATCCCAAAGAATGGTATATTGAACGGTTGGAAGTTTTGTGCACCCCTACAGTTGACTTGAAAGATCAATCTCTCCTTTCAATGCGTGAAGTGGTCACTGGAGTTTTTATGGATAATATTGCATATCTACCTGATCCAAACAATACTAATGCTGCTTTGAGTGCTATATATCGATTCAGAAAGACTGGTCTCCCAGATTTCCAGCATTTCACTGAGACTCGTTATTCGAAACTCCAAAGAATTGCATATGCCGAGGAAAGACGCCGTAGAAACATTACTATGTACTCGGTAGGCTCTTCTTTCAATTTTCTCCCCAAAAATTTACTCTTTATTACAGAAAATATACCTACCTGATGAGGAATACACTCTTCCTGCTCCAGACACTGCAACCTTTGGTTTTTGGACGATTTCCAGTACGACAGATAAGGACGTTGAGTATGAAAACGAATGGGTTATCGATATAAAATGGGATGAGGTGGATCAAGTTTATCTGATTGAGAAGTTGCATATCAAAGGACACACTAAACTGGTTGCTGGAGAGTATGGAGATAAGAAATATGTGGAGATTGAGTATCATAAAAGAGTGCCGGATCCACCGATTAAGTAAAAAAATGAATAAATGATTTTAATTTTATTGATCGGTTTTTTAAAAGTGCATCCTACACAAAAATGATTTCCGAGAAGACCAATGATGTTTGAAGTATTGTTAATCTTTCAAATAGGGCCTGAGAGATTTGAGTTCCCTACAGAGAAAGAAAAGCGTAGCTACCGAAGAACAGGTTCGATCAATGGATTTTCTAAACACTCCAGTCCACTCGAGAAGGTCATGTATGACGTCACTTTAAAGGGACATGGTATTTTTGGGATTAAAGAAGATGTGTGGTCTTCACGCGAAAAATTGTGTGTGTGTGTGGAGTGCGTTCGTGGAGGCAGAACCATCATTCAGGCAAACAGACCTCATCGTGAGCAGTCGCCTCCTCTTCTCCTCTCCCCCTCTCCTTTCGTTTCCATCGTTTCCCTGTGAGGTCAAATCGATAGAACCTTGGTTTCTCGATATGATTCGTCCGATTTCTTCGGAAATTGGAGTCTGAGGGGGAACAGTGTTCATCGATATTCCTCTTGGTGGTACTCGAATTTGCAGAGCTCTATTTCTCTCACAACTTCTTCTCCTTCATCTTCTTTCATTTACTTCTGTTATTTTTCTCTTATTCTTCAATTTTCAGATCAATCCATCTCCAACAATCGTTCAATATGTCTGCTGAAGCTGCTCCAGTCGTCGTCGATGCCGCTGCTCCAGAGGGAATGTACTACCGTGTCGCAGGTAATGACGGTGTAGAGTTCAAAGTCAGTGAACTCGCCATTCAACAATCTGAGACCTTGAATCGTCTCATCACAACCATGTGTTACACTGCGGAAGATGTTGAGAAAAAGGATGCCATTCCAATCGAGAACATTGACGGTGAAACCTTGAAATTGGTGTTCGAATGGTGTGAACATCATAAGGGAGAGGCTATTCCAGAGGATGATGACTCTGTCCCAAAGAATGTTGTCATCCCTGAATTCGATGCAAAACTCATGGAAATCGACAACGAAAAACTCTTCAACTTGATCTGTGCTGCAAACTATCTTAATATCAAGCAGCTCTTGAATGTGTCCTGCAAGAAGGTTGCCAATATGGCAAAAGGTAAGTCTCCAGAAGAGCTTCGTGTCATTTTCGAGATTCCAACTGATGAGGAGGATGAGGCAGCCGAAAAGGCTGCTAAAGAGGCCGAGGAAAAGGAGGCTAAGGAGGCTGCCAAGAAGAAAGCCGCTGAGAAGGATACCACTGACAAGGATGCCGAGAAGGACGTCCAGGGAACTAGCAGCTCCGCTTGAATTACTAAATTTGTCTTCCTTTTTTTCTGCAATGATTCTTTTTTTTTCAATAAAATGTTGAACAGATTCCTGTCTAATCTAACAAAAACAAAGTTTCCGCAATCATGAGAACCGAGGGAAACAAATCTCAGTTTGGTCCCGAAATAAGCACTTGAATTCTTAAAATGAAACCGAAATTAAATGGGAAATGAACTTTTTGGTTCCAAAAAAGGGAAATTGGTTACTGATACCTGTGAGCCAAGCTAGCATGTGCTAGATTTGAAATAGTATAGAGCAACAATAGCATTTTCCAATTGGAATCATCATTGAAAAAAAAAGTAATTTCAAAAAAGTGAAAATACACGGTGAACTGCGCTTCAACCTGTCTTGAACTACTCATTAAAAACGTAACCTAGCACTGACCGCTTATCAAGCTCCGCCCACTTTCCACGTCCTCCCTACAGACTCAATCGATCGATAAGTCTCAGAATTCAGTTTGAACTTTTCAAAATGTTCAACCGAGCTGCCTTCCTGCTGCTCCCAGCTCTCCTGCTTCTTGTGGAATCTCTCAAAATCAATGAGCTTGTCAAGCACGTTGGAAAACGATTCGAGGTTGAAACTCAAAATAAACCGGGTAAGAAGTTGAGAAATCGACTCTTTTTGCACTCTTGTTTTCAGAAGATCGTTGTCTGTATCACTTGGAGTGTCAATGGGCGGAGATGCCAGATGAACGAGTTGCAAATATCAAGAGAACTGATGGAAACAGAATCGCAAGGTCTTTTGCCTTCTCATTGGCTGGAGACGACTTTGCGGGAGATACTTATGAGAAGAGTTTTGGTTTCATTGAATCAATTGTTCATCCGGATATGACTGCCAAAGTTTGTGGACACGATAAGGAAATGAATGCCAGTGAGTTTCTATACTACTGGTAACTTTTCAATCAATCATATTGATTTTGCAGTTCAATACATAAAACATATGAAAGTGATGGCTATGCATAATGTGATGAAACCATACAGACATTATGGCTGGGATTTTGTTGAAACAAACCAGAGGGACTCTATGGAATTGAAAATCAATGTGAACATGACGGATTCAATGATGGGTCGAGTATACCTCTATTTCGACATAAAATTGAAAATTGATGTGAGTGACGACGTCTATTTCTCTGGTTCAAGTATTTCTTTTCAGGTTAACAGTGAAAACGAGTTCAGTCTCTTCCAAATCACTCATATAAACGAATATGGAACTTGTGGAGAGACAGGAATAGTTGGGTATAACACACACATCAGTTTGAACGAGACGGAGGAATTGAGAAAGAAACATGTTGCTCAAATCTTCATTGATTTAATCACTCCGACACCCTACAAGGATTCGGCGGATCCGGGTAGACTTCCAATGGCCTGGGTGGATGGATTGAAGGAAGGACAGCAACTCAATATATGGACTGATGAAGTGCATTATACAATGCATGATAAAAGTTTGTTTTGTAGAAAAATCTTAAAAGAGTATGACTATTTTCAGAAATGTTCCAACATTGGTGGAAACGATTCACATTGCTATGGCACCCGGCGAAAGGAGAGAAGGAGCCGATGAAACTGCAAACAATTGATCTCCAAGAGCATAGAATGATTGCAAGAATCACTTTGAAACTTCAAGCAGGTCGAAAAGAAGATGAACCTGTTCATGAATTTGAAATCAAGTTTTCTGCTTTAGAGGTACTTACACCCCCACAAATTCCCTTGTATTCATTGAATTTTCAGGACCCAATGAATCTAAAGGATCCAGGATGGTACGCGAATCATGTGGAAGTGTTGTGTTCTCAAAGATTCAATATGAAGGAGGTTTCTCTTCGAGGAATGCGTGACATTATCACTGAAACATTCGTTGACAATATCGTAAAACTTCCATCGCCTCATCATTGGTACTCGTCAGTAGAGTTTGTGAAGACCTTCACGAAAACTGGTACTGTGGAATTGTATCATTGTGATATCCGGAAAACCGAGGTCGTTAGTAAGTTTATTCCCTTTTTTGATCTATAATAAACACAAAAAAACACTTCAGCTCAAATTGATTTGTTCGAGTACGACCGGAACCAAAAGTACAATGTGAAGTTCCTCAAGTACTGGATTGACGAAAAGGATCTTGAACTCTCTGCCACAGATACTGCTGTCATTCGCTTCCGAACGAAATCAACTGCCGACACTCCCAATCCTGAATATACCTTCGAGCATTTGTGGGAAGTGACTGTGAAATGGGACGAACCGGATCAAATCTACAATATCGAGAAGATTGAAATCGGTTGCTCAAAGCACAACTTCCCGGGAGAAACTGAACAAGATGAAGACTTCAATGACTTTGTCGGAGGACTTATTGGAGCAGGAAAGAAATAGAACTGTCAACTTACTTGAAGCATAATAAACTGATTATAGATTTCTTGTGAATAAAGTGTTTTGGCAACTAACATAGTCGTCAAACGCCGGGGCAGGGCTGAAGTTTTCAATTGCATTTTTTTACTGAAAGTTTATCAAGGTCATGTACCCTGTTTCACTGACCATTAAGCTTGGAGCACAAACTATCTGACCATTACTCTACACTTCAAATAGATCAAAAACCGCCAAATTATTCATAACCATCATTTAATTCCATTATTATGAAGGTTTGGTACGCAGCCGAACATTTTTGAAGAACAGGTTCGATCGATGGGTTTGCTAAACACTACAGACCACTCCAGAAGGTCATGTATGACGTCACTTTAAAGGGACATGGTATTTTTGGGATTAAAGAAGATGTGTGGTCCTTACGCGAAAAAATGGGTGTGTGGAGTGAGTTCGCGACGACTGAACCATCATTCAGGCAAACAGACCTCATCGTGAGCAGTCGCCTCCTCTTCCCCTTCCCCCTCTCCCTCGTTTCTATCGTTTCCCTGTGAGGTCAAATCGATAGAACACAGGTTTTCTGTATGATTCGTCCTTTGGATATTGGAATCGTCAGGAGAATAGTGTTCATTGATTTGATTCCACTTTATGCTCTTTTTCTCCTTTTCACAACCTCGCCCCTTTCTTTTCTTTCATTTCATTCTGTTCATATTCATTCTAATTCTTCTATTTTCAGATCAATCCATCTCCAACAACGTTCAATATGTCTGCTGAAGCCGCACCAGTCGTCGCCGATACCGCTGCTCCAGAAGGAATGTACTACCGTGTCGCAGGTAATGATGGCGTAGAGTTCAAAGTCAGTGAACTCGCCATTCAACAATCTGAGACCTTGAATCGTCTCATCACAACCATGTGTTACACTGCGGAAGATGTTGAGAAAAAGGATGCCATTCCAATTGAAAACATTGACGGTGACACCTTGAAATTGGTGTTCGAGTGGTGTGAACATCACAAGGGAGAGGCTATTCCAGAGGATGATGACTCTGTCCCAAAGAATGTTGTCATCCCAGAATTTGATGCCAAACTCATGGAGATCGATAACGAAAGACTCTTCAACTTGATCTGTGCTGCCAATTATCTCAATATCAAGCAGCTCTTGAATGTGTCTTGCAAGAAGGTTGCCAATATGGCAAAGGGTAAGTCTCCAGAAGAGATGCGCATTCTTTTCGAGATCCCAACTGATGAGGAGGATGAGGCAGCCGAGAAGGCAGCTAAGGAAGCCGAGGAAAAGGCGGCTAAGCAGGCTGCCGAGAAGAAAGCTGCCGAGGAGGACACCACTGACAAGGATGCCGAGAAGGACGTCCAAGGAACCAGCGACTCTGCCTAATTCTCTAAATGTTTCTGTTTTTTTTCTGTAATGATTCGTTTAAAGATCTCTCCTCAATAAAATGTTGAACAGATTCCTGTCTAATCTAACAAAAACAAAGTGTCCACCATCATGGGAACCCGCCCACATGAACTTTTTAATTCCAAGGAATGGAACTTGGGTACAGATACCTGTGAGCCTAGCTAGCCTATAAGAAGAGATTCCCCAGTCGAGACCATCATTGAAGAAAAATGAAAAAGGCAAAACACGCAGTGAAATGTATTGATTGGTTATATTGATTGGTTAGACAATAACTTGCTTATTATCAGTGCTACAACATTCCAAACGAGACCTAACTGAGAAAATCAGGTCTAAGGGATGCTTTGAAACAGTGTAGACCTACGATATAATTTTCCGATCGAGACCACCATTGAAGAAAAAGTTAAAAAAAAAACGTCAAAATACACAGTGACCTGCGCTTCAACCTGTCCTGAACTACTCATTAAATACGTAACCCAACCCTGACCGTTTAATAAGCTCCGCCCACTTTCCACGTCTTCCCTCCAGACTCAATCAGTCTCAGAATTCAGTTTGAACTTTTCAAAATGTTCAATCGAGCTGCTTTCCTGCTGCTCCCAGCTCTCCTGCTTCTTGTGGAATCTCTCAAAATCAATGAGATTGTCAAGCGCGTCGGAAGACGGTCAAGAGAAAGTAAGGCAGTTCAAAGTCTTCTAATATGATAGGGTACTTTCAGAAGACCGTTGCCTTTATCATCTGGAATGTACATGGCAACAGATGACAGAGAATCAAATTCTTAATGTGAAACAAAATGATAGCAACCGAATTGCACGGGCCTTTGTCTATTCAACTTCTGCAGAAGACTACGCCTATCAGAAGAGTTTCGATTTTCTGGAATCAATCCTGCATCCGGATATGACTGCTAAAGTTTGTGGACACGACAAGGATATGAATGCAAGTGAGTATTCACAATTTCTTATTCATCTAGTTTCTGATATTACAGTCCAGTACACGAAGTTTTTGAAGTCGTCTTCCGCACACTACAAAATCTTTCCATATAGAAATTACGCATGGGATTTTGAACCGACAAGCGAGAGAAGTAATATGAATATAAAAATTAATGTGAATCAAACTGATAATCTTGGTGCCAAAGTGGAACTCTACTTTGATCTCACTCTGAAAATCAATGTAAGTTTTGAATGGCTCTCTTTACATTGTGAATGTGAACTAACAAATTTCCGAATTCCAGGTGAACAGCAAGAACGAGTTCAGTCTATTCCAAATCCACCATATCCACCAATATGGAACATGTGGAGAGCATGGAATCGTTGGTTACAACACATTCCGTAGTATTGATGAGGCTGAAGAACTGAAAAAGACTCATGTTGCCAAATACTTTTTCGATTTGATCACCCCAAGCCCATACATGGATACCGCGAATCCGGGTAAAATTCCAATGGCCTGGGCGAACGGATTGAAGGATTTTGTCACCATCAATGTTTGTCGTGATGGAACCACTGAGCCAGTCACTTACACAAAAGGTTAGCTTGTAGAAGGGCGATTATAGCAATGAATGCTTCTTTTTCAGCTCACTTCCAAGCCTGGTACAAACGATTTGCGATGTTGTGGCACCCAGCTAAAGATGAGACGGAGCCGATGAAATTGCAAACTATCGATTTCAATGACAACGGAATCGTTGCGAGAATCACTTTCAAACTGCAAATCGGACGGAAGGATTATGAACCAGTTCATGAATGGGACATCAAATTCTCTGCCAAGGTAGACCTTTACAATAAAACATTTTATAGAATCGTTGAATTTTTAGAATATGTCATATAGTACGGATAGAGTGGAAGTATTGTGCTCTCCGTCATTCAACTTGAAGGAAATCTCTCTCAGAGCAATGCGTGAGGTCATCACTGAATCTTTTGTCGACAATATTGTATCCCTTCCGAAACCTAATCATTGGTATTCTTCCGTGGAGTTTGTGAAGCTTTTCACGAAGACTGGTACTGTGGAACTGCATCATTGTGACATCAGAAAGACCGAGGTCGTTAGTAAGTTTCTACTTTGTTTGTCCTATTCAATCACTTTCATCACTTCAGGTCAAATTGATCTCTTCGAGTACGACCGAAGCCAGAAGTACAATGTGAAGTTCCTCAAATACTGGATTGACGAGAAGGATCTAGAGCTCTCTGCCACCGACACTGTTATCATTCGCTTCAAAACCATCTCTGCTGCTGATACTGAAAAACCAGAATACGAATTTGAGCATCCATGGGAAGTGACTTTGAAATGGGATGATATGGATCAGTTCTATTATATTGAGAAGATTGAAATCGGTTGCTCGAAGCACAACTTCCCAGGAGAGAATGAACAAGATGACATGTACAATCTTTTCTCTGGAGGACTCATTGGAGGTGGAAAGAAGTAGAGCCGTTACTGATAACTCGCAACATAATCGATGATAAATTTTTTCGTGAATAAAGTGTATTGAAAAGTAAATGGTTGTTGATTTTGAGGGGTGTGGAAGCCATGGTTGGCTAGTCCTGGTCTTACGGCGGTTCAGACGCTTTTATGGATGGCTTTGCTGAAAATTTACATAAAATCTCTTCTATATACTAAGCGGCAAGCTCTGTCTGTCTGTGTGTGTGTGTGTCCAGCGCTTATCACTGAATAACTTTTGTGCCCCTCGACCGTTTTCTATCATATTTGGCACATGGTCATGGGTCCCCGAGCGCTTCAATTCTATACCGTTTAGAGCTTGGGTTACTGTAGGATTACGGTAGCTACAGTAATCCGAGCTTCGAATCGAATCGAAAAACGGGTTCAGAGTGCTCAGAATTGTTCCGTTTTCTGCATGTACTATCTAAAAGACCCCAATAGTACACCTTCAAAAAATGGTGGAAATTACTGTAGGATTACGGTAGTTACGGTATTCCAAAACTCCACTGACAAGGACAAGATAGATAACTTTCCAGAAACCTCTAGAAACTTCGAGAAAATCAAAACATTTGATGATTATCTTGGCGGAAATTCAATTTCCAAAATTTTGGCGGGAATTGGAATATTCGAAATTTTTGGGCGGGACTCAAACTTTCAAAAATTTTGGCGGGAATTCAAAAGTTCAAAAATTTTGGCGGGTTTTCTAATTTTCGAAAATTTTGGCGGGATTTCAAATTTTCAAAATTTTTGGCGGGAATCCAAGTTTTCAATACCTTCGGAACTTCAGATGCATCACTACCCAAAGATTAAAAATGAGTTTGAGCATGGCAACTTAACCCCCCCCCCCCCCATTGAGGAGCGCAGCGACGAACAAAAAGGAGGTGAGCCGCCGTAGGCGGCGCCACCGACTGGTTGGTTCTGTTTGGAAAACCTTGCTTACTGTGTAGTAGCAGTTCAAAATGGCAATTATAAGATACGGTTCTAATACGGGTGTCCAGGCTAGCCAATATGATGAAAGTCAGTCTTCCTTCCGGGTTTGAGACCTGTCTATCTTCCCAGTCGTTTCGTGTGTTTTTCAAAACTTTATGCATCGATAAACCATAAGATTCTAACTCTCCCAATTTCTGTCGGTATAAAGAGGTTCATAACGGACACAATTCATCATTTCTGTCGGAATGAAAACTTTTCTTCAATTTCTCTGTATATTTTCCTTTTTTGGAGTATTCGAAGGAAGATGTGTGGTTGAAATGAATACTGAACCAACATCATTGACAACAACGGAACTATATATAGGATGTTTTACTAAAATTGGCGGGAATATGGAAGTATCGAACGGAGCGGTTCCAATTTACTCAAAGGAAATAAATGACGCTGCTGTATGTCATTCAAAAGGAATGTATGAGAAAAGAGCCATGGTTTCTATGCACGATGAGGTCACCAATATGTGTACGCTTTACGGTGTTGTGCCCCTTGTGCTCACCCCCAATAGTTCATCGAGAAATCAAATATGGAGGAGCGTAAGAATTATTTTCAAATATGAAATGTCAGTTTTTTGATTTTTCAGTCTGAACCGTGCAGTGGTGGCGGTGAAAACAAAGCCAAAGGAATCTACACTCTTACAACTGGGGAATCATTTCAGATGATTAGAGAAAGCGATAAAAGCATCAAGCTTACACCAGTTGTTTAATTTATTTTGTTTTAATAAATTTTTGATTGCAAACTTCAATTATTTTTTCATGTTTATGTATTTTCAGATTTTTGTTGTTCTTGCAACTTTTTACACTTTGCCAAATCTAGTTCTCGAGAAAAATAATGTTTCCGTGTGTCTTCCTGTATTCTATCTTGAAGGAATACAACCACTAGTGGCGTCGAATAGATACAGAGTAAAATGCGCTCATTGATGTTCGAAAGACAAAGAATAACTTTTTTTGCTTTGCTTCTTTTTTTCTCCTCCTCCCCTTTCTCGAAAATATCCTCTTCCACCACATGAATCAGAGAAAATATATCAGATCACGAGTAGTTTCAATACACCTAGCATGGTAGTTTTATACATTACAGAATAACAAAAGTCTCAAAACATATGAAGATTGATAAATAGTTAAAATTGGCAATCAACATTTCATTAAAACAAAATAAATCAAACGATCGGTTTAAATTTGATGTCCTGGTTGCTTATTTGGATCACCTGAAAAGACTCTCCAGTTGTAAGAGTGTAGATTCCTTTTGCTTTGTTTTCATCGCCACCCCTGCACGGCTCAATCTGAAAAATCAAAAAACTGAATTTATATATTTGAAAATAATTCTTACGCTCCTCCATAATTGAGTTCTCCATCCATCTGGTAGTTTCCATGAAACAGGAATAGGGGTGAGCTCGACGGGCACCACACCGTAAACGTTACACATTTTGGTGAGCCGATCGTACATAGCAAACATGACGCTTCTTCCAAGCATTAGTCTCGAGTGACACATACCCCAGTCATCTTCCTCCTTTGAGTAAATGGGAACTGCTCCGTTCGATACTTGCAAATCCAGAGGAAGGGCAAAAGAACATCCTACATATAGTTCCGTTGTCGTCATTGATGTTGGTTCAGTATTCATTTCGACCACACATCTTGCTTCAAATACTCCAAAAAAGGAAAATAAACAAAGAAATTGAAGAAAATTGTTCATTCAGACAGAAATGATGAATTGCGTCCGTTGTGAACCTCTTTATACAGACAGAAATTGGGAGAGTTAGAATCTCATGGTTTATCGATGCATAAAGTTTTGAAAAACACATGAAATGACAGGGAAGATAGACAGGGCTCAAACCCGGAATGAAAATTTGATTTCATTTTTTTTGTCTTTTCTGGCCACCAGAGCTGTGCGTAATTCCGACTTCCGGACTCCGAACTTTCATTTCAGAGGGCAATGTTAACACAGAAGTCGGAGTTTTTCGTTAATTGAAAAATCTCAAGCACCGGCTAGAGTATCGCTTTTTGCCGACAAATTAATGGATGACTTCACTGAAACTTTTCATAAACTCTGTTTGGAAAGACTTGCCTTCTCTGTAGTAGCAGTTCAATATAACATTATAAGTTTCTACTAATTGTTCTTATGAAACAGGTACACATAAGAATATCCTCATTGATTATCGATTCAAAACACAGAGAACAACTATTTTTCTTACGTTTCTTCCTTTTTCCTTCTCTCCATCCTCGAAAAAATCCTCTTTCACCACATGAATCAGCGAAAATATAGGCAGAATCACGAGTAGTTTCAATACAACCAGAATGGTAGTTTCATACAGTTAGAATTTGAAGAAAACAGTGTCTTTAATGGTTTTAGACGCCACATATAATTATATATCATTAAATGTTTTTTCATCTTCCAGTCCGCCAGAACTGGATTTGGCAAAGTGTAAAAAGTTGAAAGAACAACAAAAGTCTGAAAACATATAAAAATGAAAAAAAAAGTCAAAATTTGCGATAATCATTTCATTAAAACGAAATAAATCAAACAATCGGTTTAAATTTGATGTCCTGTTCGCTTTTTTCGATCACCTGAAAAGACTCTCCAGTTGTAAGAGTGAAGATTCCTTTGTCTTTGTTTTTGCCATTATCGCACGGTTCATTCTGAAAAATCAAAACACTGAAATCGTATATTTGAAAATAATTCTTACGCTCCTCGATAATTGAGTCCTCCATCCATCTGGTAGTTTCCATGATACAGGAATAGGGGTGAGCTCGACGGGCACCACACCGTAAACGTTGCACAACTTGGTGAGCCGATCGTAGATAACAAGCATGGCTCTTCTCTCAAACATTAGTCTTGAATGACACATACCGTAGTCAACTTCCTCCTTTGAGTAAAAGGGAACCGCTCCGTTCGATACTTGCAAATCCAGGGGGAAATCGGAAGTAGAGCATCCTATATATTTCTCCGTTGTTGTCAATGATGTTGGTTCAGTATTCATTTCAACCACACATCTTGCTTCGAATACTCCAAAAAAGGAAAATATACAAAGAAATTGAAGAAACGTTTTCATTTCGACAGAAGTGATGAATAAAGTCCGTTGTGAACCTCTTTATACAGACAGAAATTGGGAGAGTTAGAATCTCATGGTTTATCGATGCATAAAGTTTTGAAAACACATGAAACGACGGGGAAGATAGACAGGGCTCAAACCCGGAAGGAAAATTGATTTTCATCATATTGACTACCCTACACACCCTAAATTTGCTCCACTCGTCCAGATATTTGAAGGCTTGGACATAAATTCAAAACAGAAACAGAATAGTTTCTGTTAATCTTCTCAGAATGTTCATCGAAATATTTATTCAGAATACTTATAACTATCATTTTTTCATTCATTTCTTTCCTCCTCCAATGAATCCTTCATAGAAGATACTGATGTATTCATCCTCGTTTTGTCCTGGAAGATATTGCTTTTCACACCCGATTTCCAGTTTCTCAATATAATAAAACTGATCCATTTGATCCCATTTCACATCGAACTTCCACTCATGCTCATGCTCTTTTCCCGGATCTTTTGTATCCGCAACTGACAATGTCTTGAAACGGAAAGTAGCAGAATCTGGAGCTGGAAGAGGTACATCCTTGTGATCCACCCAGTATTTCAGAAATTTCACGTTACGCTCAACTTTTCCGTCTGATACAAACAATTCAATCTGAGCTGAAATTGTTGATATAGTTTTACATTTTATAATTCTCGGATACTTACTAACAATCGCAGTTTTGTCATAGTCACAATAATGAAACTCCACAGATCCATGTTTTGTGAATCGCTTCACAAACTCAACAGACGAATACCATTGAGAAGGTGGCGGGAGGTCCAGAATATCATCCACAAAGTTTCCAGCAACAATATCCCGGATTGATAGAAGTGACTGATCTTTCAGGTCAACTGTAGCGGTGCATAGCACTTCCAAGTGGTCGATATACCAGACTTTGACGTCGTCAGCGAAGATTTTCTGGAATTTCAAATTTTCTAAATGTGAGAATATGTAGGGTTTCCAGAATACCTGTTTAGCTGAAAACTTGAAGTTCCAATCATGAACCTTCTCTTCTTTATTCCTTCCCATTTGAAGTTTCATGGTAACTCTTGCAATAATTGAGTCATCCTTCATCTCAATCACTTGTAACTCCATGTCATCCTTATCCCCATCTTCTTTCGGATGCCACATTAGTCCAAAGTGTTTATACCAAGACAAAAACTGATCAACCGTGTATCCAACAGTATCCGCAACTCCCTCATGACAAACATTGATTTTAGTATCATCTGGATGTAGACCGGATAGCCAGAACCTTGGAAGTTTATGTGGATCTTGGTCATCCAATTGATATCTTTGCGGAGTGAATAATCTGAGGAATAACCTTGCTGTCGGACGGGATTTCAACTCCTCAATGTCATCAATCAATCGATCAATTGGATCAGAATAACTGACGACTCCATGTTCCAGGCAGTTTCCACCAAGCTCGACACGAGTGATAGAGTAATAAACGCCTCGGGTTAAATATGCCAACTGAAAGTTATATTGTGAGTTTCAGCTAGAAATATTCCAGAGTTACCGCTAGTTTCATGGTGATATCATACTCAATCTTTGTTGTCATATTGAACAGATCAGTGTGGTTTATGTGTACTTTGAATTGGAGGACGTCACGGTCAGTGGTGGCGATTTGGTAGCTGGAGCCTCTGTTGTAGGTTCTTTTGTACTGACCAGCCATGTGGGCAAGGTATTTCATGAATTGATCTGAAAAATCTCTAGGTAAGAAAGGCGCGGAAACTTGTGGATTATGGAATGATCAAAGAACTTGTGATAGAAAAGCTATGACATTCTTGAAAACGAGATTCCAATGCCACTATTTTACAGATTCTTCTGTCCAGTCTCACAATTTTTTAAAACAACTCACATGAATTCATCTGATCCTCTGCTCCACAAACCTTCGCCACCATATTCGGATCCAGAACAGACGAGATCCAAAGTAAGGACTCATTGAAATACGGATTCTCTATTGATGATATTCCAACCAAATCATTTTTCACTCGATGAGCATTTGAATCTTTTATTTTCACTATTTCTTCATCTGGTAAATTCTTCCATGTCAAATATCTATCATCCATTTTCACTCTCGTTTCTCTATCTCTCCACATCAAAAGACGTCCACTTCCCATTCGTTTTCCGACATTTTTGATGATTTTGTTGATTTTAGAACAGTCATTCGGAATGAAACTGATCAAGAGCAACAGGAAGGCTGTCGGCATGATCATTTTGATGAAGAAATAATTCATTCTTGTTGAAACAGTTAGTCTTCTATGTGAAGATTTTGACGTAAAAACATCAGGTTACGTGGTTTTTCTTAATTTTAAGAATTTTTTTACAAGTGAAGCGATATCCCAGTTTTCACTGCAGTAAAATCACAAAATAATGGATATCAAAATTTATTACGAGCTACTTTTTTAACTACCAAGTGTTCTTCAATCTCTATCCTCCATATCCATATCCGGCCATTTTATCTTTTTTGCGCGCTAAATTCAAAATGATTTTTATGAATAAAACTTTATTCTCTACAATAATCACTACAACTATACAATAAACACTGAAAATTAATTAATGTCATCTTGATATGACAAAACTCCCATCATGTTGTGTATTGAATTGCTCGGATAGAAGACTGAATGGCGAAGAGAATTGGCTCGATGGAGTACTCCTGAAACCATATTTGTTCTCGTTTAATGATTTTAAAACGCTACCATTTTCTTGTCGAGACTAGCATCTCGATTTCGAAACCAACGGAAGATTTCGTTCTCCAGGGAAAACCCGACGTCTTCAGCTAATCTGCTGAAGTGAAAGATGAGAATCTGTACCGATTGATCTGACGATCCGAACGATCAACGGGTTTTTGCGCAGTCTTGCACACTGGTTTTGACCGCCCAATTCAGAACATTATTCCTAGCATAAAACTATATTATGAACATTCTATGAATTTTTGAAACAAGGTTACAAATGCACATGCGTATTTCAACACAGGTTTCTAATATTAACTATGTCTATGCAGCTTTCCAATTTCTTTTTTTTCCTTTAATACCTGCTACACTCACCCTCTCTTGTTTCCAAATTATCGAAATCCGATGGAATTGCAACTCCGACTGACTTCGATAGCTTCATCTTTTGTGGGGATAATTCCATTATAACCCCCCGGTATATTTCAATATAACCCCCCAAAGCCGAACCTCGGAATAACCCCCCACTTGCAAGAGGTGGGGGTGCTTATTGGAATAAGATATTTTTATACACCCCCACCATTCGTTGACTGAGTATCAAATGCAAGTAGCCAAATCATTTCAAAAATTGTTTTTATTTATTTTCAATTTTTTGCTCTTTGGCCCAATTTTTCCGTTTTTTTGCTCTTATTTTACTATTTTTGAGGCTTAGGCTTAGTGTTTTTCAGGCTTAGACTCTCTATTAAAGTTGACCGCGCGTATTTTCAGACTTTTTCGCAGCAATTTTAGGCTTTTAGACTGAAATTTAGGCTTTTTTCGAATTATCGATTTTCCGCGATTTCAATAAAGCCCCCCGCTATTTCAATATGACCCCCCGTCATTTCAATTAAACCCCCCCACCCGTCCCAAACCGTTCAAAATAACACTTTTGTGGGGGGTTATACCAATGTTTCCATTTGGGGGGTTAAAACAGTATCTGGTGGGGGGCTATATTGAAAAATTGCCAGGAATTTCAATATAACCCCCCAAATCAACGGTGGGGGTCCATATTGTATTTCAATATAGCCCCCCGTCAGTCAGATTCCAGTTAAGCCCCCCACCACTATAGCCCCCCACTTTTCAACTGAGTGGGGGGTTATTCCAGATAGCGGGGGGTCATAACAGGGTGGGGGGTTATAATGGAATTTTCCCCTGTAAGTTTGTTAGTATTATAGAATTGAAATATTACCTTCTCACCCATCAGCTCTACGTCTCCCGTTTTTCACAGGAAGACTGGCTTCGATGAAGGATTGCAGTTTTTTGACCTTATCAAAGGTCTTCCGAGCTAGGAAATCTCCGATGATTTTTTGTCTTTCTTTTTTTTCTGCAAAAATTAGTGACAGAAAAGTTGCAGAAACCTTATATTTCATTTCAGAGAGCTCTATTTCCAAAAACTTCTCTAATCTGACATTGGGAACTCACCTTCATTTTTCTTTTTTTCCGATTTCTTGTACTTTGTTGGGCGTCCCATGATTCGAATAATGAATTTCTTCATGAGGGGAAATATATGCTAGACGAAACGAAGAGAAGGTCACGTCAGTGGAATTCAAAAGAATTCAATGGAACAATTGTGTAAGTTCTCGTTTTCTCATGAAACACGGCATCCTGGAATTAGGGTTCACGTTCCTCTCTTTCTCTGGCTTCTCTCGGCGAGAGGAAAATAAAAACGTAAATTAAATTTTTGTACTGAAAATGAGTCATTTTTCCGTTGACGAGCCGAATTGAACATTTAATCAAAAATCCAGTTAATAACAAATGTTGTGCACGTCAAAAGTTATCATTCAAGACCTCAAACAGCTCTCAATTCCTTTTCATCGTTGAGAAAGGAGCAGTTGAAATTTCCACTATTTTAGCACTAAATTTTTGAAGACTAACCTATATCTCTTTTGGGAAGGAAAATGTGAAAAATCGAGTTAAAAACAATTGTTAAGCAGGGTCCCATCGGCATTTTAAGCCATAGAGCAAGTGATTTGGTTCAGTTTGAGCTGAGAAAGGACGACATTTGTGGACGGTCTTATGAAAATACTTTCTCGTCGATTATTGGAATCGACTCGTACCTACCTGTCTAGGAATCTGTCTACGAAATTTCATGAAATGAGAAATATACAGTAATATTAAACATAATTGATTTCATCATTTATTACGAGCTACTTTTTTAACTACCAAGTATTCTTCAATCTCTATCCTCCATAACCATAATCAATGTCGATATACTCGATCCCTTTCTCGTATTTTCCATCAATCTGTTTGTGATGACAAGTAATAATCATCTCCTCGACATAATAGAATTGTTCCATCTCATCCCATCTTATATCAAACTTCCAAAAATTCTCATATTCCGTCTTCTTCTCTCCTCTTACTCCAATTGAAATTGTTCTGAAAGAGACAGTGGCAGTATCTGGAGCTGGCTTCTTAATCTCTCTGTGATCGATCCAGTATTTCTGGAATTTATGGATTTTCTGGGAAAACAAAGTAATGGAATTCTTACCGTAAACTTTTTGATGTGAAGAACATTTCTTTGAAAAACAAAGTATTCAAAAGCAGCTGAAAATCTTCTTTGTTTCAGATTTCAAACACAGAAAAAACTCACTAACGTTCGCCGTAGTCTTACGATGATCGCAATATTCGAAAGTTCTCGTACCATGCTTCATAAATTGATTCGCAAATTGAATAGTTGAATACCATAGAGTAGGGTCTGGAAGTGCTACGAGTTCCTCGACAAACGCAGTACCAATGACATCTCGAATTGCAGCAAATGATTCATCTTTATAGTTGTAATCAAGGTTACATGGAACATCCAATGTTCCAATATACCATTCAGGTTTAGGATCTTCAGGATCCTGGAATACAAATGTGGGGTTTTTTTTCAAAAAACTGTGTCGGCTTACCCTGACTGCAGAAACTCTGAAATTCCAGTTGAGAACTTGTTCACTCAATCCCATCTGAAGCTTCAAAGTGACCATTGCAATAATCTTATTCTCTTCAATCTTCTCAATAATCATGCTCGTGAACTCTTCATCTTCATTGTTCTCATCATTTTTCGGGTGCCACATCACTTGTAGTCGTCTGTACCAGGTTTCAAATTCAGCTGAAGTTATAAAAAGTGTCTCAATTAAATTCTCTAGGTCATCTTACCAACTGTGTAAGGTTTAGATTCTTTTAACTCGTCATGACAAACTGACAATATTAACTTCTCGTGTACTAAACCTCTAATCCAAAAACTGGGAACATTCCGTTGCTCTGGATGTGATGAAGCATTTCGACTGTAAGCGGTTCGGTAATAAATAAGAAAAACTGACTCCATAATGCTTTCGGAGTCCATCTATCCGGAGATTGCCCATTTTGAAGTGTAGCAGTGGATGCAGAAGCCAGTCCGCCACCATAACCACTTCCATACGCAGCTCCGGCTGCAATAGAAGCCCAATCAGCGTGATTCAAAAATGACATTTGTTTCGAGGAATCGATGTTGCTTTGAAGTTTCTGAAAATGCTATCGAATGATTGCAAATTTCGAAAATATATTATGAACAAGTCCATCACTATAAAATCGATAAACTGAGGTTCGAATTTCTTAAAGTTGTTTTTTCACCAACTACAGAAACTGAACACGATGAGCGGAAAACAATTAATCGCGAATAAAGAGAACCGAAGAAAATATATCGATGACAAAAAAAATAAAAATAAGTGAAGTACAGTAGCGGAAAATGGTAAGGGTACCTTTAGTTTCTCGTTTCTAACTTGACTGAAAATAATCCGATTGGTCTGAAAATTGTCATGGGTAGTTATGATACGTCCAGAACAAAAACCGTCAGTTTTTTGAAGCATCATGTTATCTAGGTCAGCCACAATTTTCAGTTGACTGATGATTTTCCAAGAGAAGAAAAAATATTTTTGTTCAGTGTGAATACTTTTTGAAGTCTGAGTTGTCAAAATGTTGCTAGGGATCCAAATAAAAATTTCACGTCGTTAAGAGCCGTGAAAAAATCAGGCGCCCGAGTTATGGTCCTATAAGTCAGATAGTTGAGTTTTGGGTACTCCGTCATAACTTGGCTCAAAATGATCCAATCTTCACAAAAATTTGGGAGAAGGTGTATTTTGAGTCAGGTAACAATATTCTATCAAGTTCTTGAAGTTCGGAAAAGTTTGATTTTTGACTATTTTCATCTAGGGTCACATAGCTTTGGAGAATCGCCCGTTTCGGCACTTTTGCTATTGGATTGAGTTGGGTCAAATCGAGGTGTCACATCGTCCTCTGCTGATCCTTTATCCTTCTTTGCTGGATCAATCGGCTTCGTGTCGTCAACCGGCTTCTGTTTGTCGTCCATCGAATCGAAAATAAAAAACATGGGAAAATATCCTTCCCTATCAAAAACCACGTAGGATGGGGGGAGTCAATGAAACTGTCAAGGTCACGCTTATAATAATATTCACGTGGCAACCTTTCTTTTTTTTTTAAATTCTTTCCGAGAAACCACATGAAAGCAAAACAGTTCAGAACATTATTCCTAGCATAAAACTATATTATGAACATTCTATGAATTTTTGAAAAAAGGTTACAAATGCACCACTAGAGCGCCCGACTGTGCCATCACCACGTGTTGTCACATCCGATGGACGATCGGCTTGCGTTTTACCTATAATTGAATTAAAATTAATGAATAAAAATGCAATGCAATTCAGCAGATTTGATTATGATTCGTGATGAAGCATTTCGACTGTAAGCGGTTCGATAGTAAATAAGAAAAACTGACTCCATAATGCTTTCGGAGCCTATCTAGTCGGAGATTGCCCGTTTTGAAGTGTAGCTGTGGATGCAGAAGCCAGTCCGTCACCATAACCACTTCCATACTCAGCTCCGGCAGCAATAGAAGCCCGATCAGTGTGATTCAAGAGAGACATTTGTTTTGAGGAATCGATGTTGCTTTGAAGTTTCTGAAAATGCTATCGAATGATTGCGAACTTTGAAAAATATTATAAATAGGTTCATTACTATAAAATCGATAAACTGAGATTCGAATTTCGAAGAAGATGACAAAAAATAAAATGAAATGATGTATGTTCACGAGGAGTACACAGCTCACTTTCTGTTCGGCCATTTTATCTTTTTTGCGAGCGAAATTCAAAATAAGTTTTATTAATCAATTTATTCATCAGAAGTAGTTATACACAATTTTAAGACGGGAGTTCGTTTTTCGGTGGGGGGAAATTTCGGCGAGGGAAAACGAATAAAGGAGAAATCTCAAGGCTTATTCATCGGGGTGCCTCAAGGCTGATTCAACTGGTAGCTTACAATAGCCTGATAGACGTGGAGGATTTTACTTTGATCGTAGTCCTGAAATCATATTCGTTCTTGTCTGAATAACTTCTTTGAAACGCTACCTTGTTGATATCCTCTTTCTCATTTCGGTTTTTGAAGTATTCGAATCGTTTTTTGTCCGTATTGCATCCGAGTCTACGAAGAACAGTCAGAAAGCTTGTGATCAGCGAATAAGCAGATCTTTTCATCATTCCCGAGCCTCGGTTTCTTCCTCCAGCTTCGATCGATTGTCTCAAAACCAAACATAACAAGTCGATGATAACATCCATTGTATCACTTGTTACCTGTAAAAACAATGTGATAAATAAAACAAAATTAGTAATATTGTACCTGAATTTTGTGAACTCCTTTTTGTCTCCGAGTGTCAACTTTTTTCTCAATTTCTTTGAGCTTTGTGGACGATGATAGCACGCATTTCATGAAGGATCTAATTTCGGAGGGAAATTTGTCCATGGTGAGAGGAGGAGTTTTGATTCCAACTTCCAGCTTCATCATTGCTAGTTCTTTTTCCAACTGGGCCACTTGACTTTTCTGTATCGACAGCTCTTCCCGAAGCTGTATCTCTGTACGGCGGTTCTGTGAAGTATTGATTTTGGGGGTCTCATCACTCTCCGATTCGATTTGTGTTGGTTGGTCAGGTGGCGATGCGTCAATCACATTAGTCACATTGGTTCGAACTCTGTCATTTTTCGGTGCCATGTTCGTTGAGTGGATGTCAATATTAGAAGAAAATGCCTCTGAAATGGAAATAATGCGAAAAAATCCTGCTCTATCAAAATCCACATAGGATGGGGTCACGCATATATTAGGTTGAGTCCAAAGTCTTGCACCAAAATTAATTTTTTGTTCTAGAAAGTTCTGGAATTTTCTGGAATTTTCCTGAACATTATATTATGGTAGCACATTCTAGAAACTTCCATCTGTAGAATATATAAGCGCGCAGCTCTTCCCGCTAGACAAGAATGTCAACACTAACATGGGAAGTACCCGAGGTGAAACGCGGGGATTCCTTAGATATTTTGTACATAGATACCCCTTGGGCTCACTAATACAAAACCAAAATATTAGCGGCCCATAGGAGGTTTCCCCAGAAATACGATAACATATGTATTTTTTCATCAAAAAGTCACTGAGAGACTTCAAGGCTTCATAACTTCGTTCATTTTTGAGCAATCGGGCTGGGTTTTTGATCAATCAATAGTGCATTACAAGGCGTTAAAAAAAGTCAACTAGACCCATATCAGAAAAAGTAAAGCCGACCAAGTATTTCTCAAAAACCGAAAAACTTAAATGTGGGTGAAATCAGTAAGTGCCCATTTTTGGAAAAACGTATTCGGGAGACCAGCACTATTCGATTTCCCGTAGTCAATAAGGTACTTATACGTATTCAGATATATACCTTCGCTTTCATTTTCGAGACTTTTTCTAAAAAGTTTCGAAAAATTTTCACTTTCCACGTATAGGGATACGTTGAAAATTAGGCTTGTTCGCTCATATCAGTTTTTTAGGGCCATTAGCTCTCCAAAATAATTTTCTCATGTATTTTTTGTAACATCCAGGCATGAAAAAGAGTGCTAAAACTTAATCTACGAACTTCGAAAATCTCAGTTTTTCGTCTCCATAACGTATCCCTATACGTGGAAAGTGAAAATTTTTCGAAACTTTTCAGAAAAAGTCTCGAAAATGAAAGCGAAGGTATATATCTGAATACGTATAAGTACCTTATTGACTACGGAGAATCGAATGGTGATGGTCTCCCGAATACGTTTTTCCAAAAATGGGCACTTACTGATTTCACACACACATCTCAGTTTTTCGGTTTTTGAGAAATACTGGGCCGGCTTTACTTTTTCTGATATGGGTCTAGTTGACTTTTTTTAACGCCTTGTAATGCACTATTGATTGATCAAAAACCCAGCCCGATTGCTCAAAAATGAACGAAGTTATGATGCCTTGAAGTCTCTCCGTGACTTTTTAATGAAAAAATACATGTGCTATCGTATTTCTGGGGAAACCTCCTATGGGCCGCTAATATTTTGGTTTTGTATTAGTGAGCCCAAGGGGTGTCTATACACAAAATATCTAAGGAATCCCCGCGTTTCACCTCGGGTACTTCCCATGTAAGTAAAGAACAACTTCGAGCTATTGTCTACTACGAATTCCTCCAAGGCCACAGTGTCGCCGAAGCAACTGCCAATATCCACGCTGCGTTCAAGGAAGATGTACTAAGTCGATGGACAGTCAATCGATTTTTCAATCGTTTCCAGTCCGGAGATATTTCGTTCGAAGATCAACCTCGTTCTGGACGCCCATCTGTTCTGAATGATGATCATATCCGTGAAGCCCTCAAATGCAATCCGGACGCCAGCACACGTGAATTGTCAATGAAGCTTGCCTGTTGCCAAACCACCATTGTTCAACATTTTGAGGCTCTTGGTTACAGAAAAGTTGTGTCGACATTGGTCCCTCACGAACTTCACCCTTTTCAGTTGGCAGCAAGAGTAAGTGTCTCTCAGTCATTGCTGCTCCGTCCGCACAGGAAGGATTTGTTCCGGAAACTGGTTACTGGTGATGAAAGCTGGGTTCTGTATGTCAACCATACACGAAAGAAATCTTGGCTCCCTCGCGGAGAACCACCACCAAAAGAGCCAAAGCCAAATCTTCACGAAAAGAAGGTATTGCTGTGCTGTTGGTGGGATATGAAAGGAATGTTGTACTGGGAACTGTTGCCATCGGGTCATACGGTTACTGCTCAAGTATATGCATCTCAACTTCAGAAGTTGGCCGAAAAAATTGGGGAGAAAAGAGGAAAAAGAGTTCAAACTACCCTACTCCATGATAACGCAAGACCGCACGTGGCGAAGTTGACTCAAGCAAAAATCGACGAATTGGGCTGGGAAGTTCTCCCTTATCCTCCTTATTCTCCGGACTTGGCTCCCTCCGACTACCACTTGTTCCGTGCTCTGAAGGCTCATCTGCGTGAAAAAACATTCAACGACCAGAGTGAACTGCAAACTGACATCGCACAATTCTTTGATGCGCAGCCGCCAGAGTTCTGGGCTGCTGGTATTGAGAGTCTAGTAGATCGTTGGACTTATGTTGTTGATCATGATGGCAAATATGTTGTAGACTGATAATGGTTTAAAATAAAGTTTTTAAAAAAATTTGGAAACTGTGTTCTTGGTGCAAGACTTTAGACTCAACCTAATAATATCTACGTGACAACCTTTCATTTTTTAAAAATTTTTTCGGGAAACCACAGAGAGCAAAACAGTTCAGAACATTATTCCTAGCATAAAACTATATTATGAACATTCTATGAATTTTTGAAACAAGGTTACAAATGCACATGCGTATTTCAACACAGGTTTCTAATATTAACTATGTCTATGCAGCTTTCCAATTTCTTTTTTTTTCCTCTAATACCTGCTACACTCACCCTCTCCTGTTTCCAAATTATCGAAATCCAATGGAATTGCAACTCCGACTAACTTGGATAGCTTGATCTTTTGTGCAATAGAGTAAATGAGTACTCATTGAAACCTTTCCATAGATTTTGTTCCAAATCCTTTTTAAATCTGTAAGTTTGTTAGTATTATAGAATTGAAATAATACCTTCTCACCCATCAGCTCTACGTCTCCCGTTTTTCACAGGAAGACTGGCTTCGAGAAAGGATTGCAGTTTGACTTTATCAAGTGTCTTCCGAGCTAGGAGATCTCCGATGAATTTTTTGTCTTTCTTCTTTTTCTGCAAAAATTAGTGATTTTTCGACAGAAAAGTTGCAGAAACCTTATATTTCATTTCAGAGAGCTCTATTTCCAAAAACTTTTCTAATCTTATTTTGCATGGCGAACCATGCGACGACCCAATCGCCCCAAATCACAAACACGAACACTGATTTATAAGACGCCTAGATTTATTGCTGATGCCAAAACTTGAATATAAAACAAAGGGGACGAAAAAATAAGGAATCGGGGAACGAACGACACACTGTCGAACCAACAAACGAAACTGAATTATATCCGAAGCACTTGGCTTAAAACTCGTGCGCGTCGCGTGTGATGTGCAGGTGCGCGTGATGTGCAGGTACAGTAGTCCAAAGCGGGTCTTCAAATACGTCGGTCCCTCGTCCAAACAGCTTGTATCGGCGTCGAATAAATATCTTTACTAGTGAAATACGGAATAATTGAAAACAAATGTTAATATGAAAAAGGTCGAGAGAGGAGTGATTAATATAATCACTGCGAATTCGCGACAAATCTGACATTGGGAACTCACCTTCATTTTTTTTCCGATTTTTTGTACTTTGTTGGGCGTACCATGATTTGAATAATGAATTTCTTCATGAGGGGAAATATATGCTAGACAAAAGGAAGTGAAGGTCACGTCAGTGGAATTCAATAGAATTCAATGGAACAATTGTGTAAGTTCTCGTTTTCTCATGAAATTTCATGAGAAATCCAGTTCAAAAATTTGATCACGTTAAAATAAATATTATTTTTTGACATTCCACGATTGCCACGTTGGCTTTCCCTTATTTACATCCTATGAGACCGTTTGAAATGAGAAATATACAGTAATATTAAACATAATGGATTTCATCATTTATTACGAGCTACTTTTTTAACTACCAAGTATTCTTCAATCTCTATCCTCCATATCCATAATCAATATCGATATACTCGACCCCTTTCTCGTATTTTCCATCAATCTGTTTGTGATGGCAAGTAATAATCATCTCCTCCACATAATAGAATTGTTCCATCTCATCCCATCTTATATCAAACTTCCAAACATTCTCATATTCCGTCTTCTTCTCTCCTCTTACTCCAATTGAAATTGTTCTGAAAGAGACAGTGGCAGTATCTGGAGCTGGCTTCTTAATATCTCTGTGATCGATCCAGTATTTCTGGAATTTATGGATTTTCTGGGAAAACAAAGTAATGAAATTCTTACCGTGAACTTTTTGATGTGAAGAACATTTCTTTGGAAAACAAAGTATTCAAAAGCAGCTGAAAATCTTCTTTGTTTCAAATTTCAATCACAGAAAAAACTCACTAACGTTCGCCGTAGTCTTACGATGATCGCAATATTCAAAAGTTCTCGTACCATGCTTCATAAACTGATTTGCAAACTGAATAGTTGAATACCACAGAGTAGGGTCTGGAAGTGCTACGAGTTCCTCCACAAATGCAGTACCAATGACATCTCGAATTGCAGCAAATGATTCATCTTTATAGTTGTAATCAAGGTTACATGGAACATCCAATGTTCCAATATACCATTCAGGTTTAGGATCTTCAGGATCCTGCAATACAAATGTGGGGTCTTGTTTTCAGAAAACTGTGTCGGCTTACCCTGACTGCAGAAACTCTGAAATTCCAGTTGAGAACTTGTTCACTCAATCCCATTTGTAGTTTCAAAGTGACCATTGCAATGATTTTATTCTCTTCAATCTTCTCAATAATCATGCTGGTGAACTCTTCATCTTCATTGTTCTCATCCTTTTTCGGGTGCCACATCACTTGTAGTCGTCTGTACCAGGTTTCAAATTCAGCTGAAGATTTAAAAAAGTGTCCTGATTAAATTATTTAGGTCATCTTACCAACTGTGTAGGGCTTTGATTCTTTCAACTCGTCATGACAAACTGACAATATTGATTTCTCGTGGACTAAACCTCTAATCCAAAAACTTGGAACATTCCGTTGCTCTGGATCAAAGAATTGATAAGCCAATGGGGTGAAAAAATTCAATAAAGTTCTGGCGGTCGGATGGTTTTTCAAATCTTCAATATTATCAATCACTACATCAATCGAATCATCATTCTTGTAGACAAGAGCTCCATTCTCTGGACAGATACCTCCTTGATAGACATGACTGATTGCAAACCAGGTACCTTTTTGTCTCAGGTGAGGCTGAAATCACTTTCCTATTTGAAACGGAATACCTAACCTTGAAATGATGTTACCCTGTATTTCAAAGTGACATCATAATGAGTCTGTGCCGTAGTATTGAACTTTTTATCCCATTGAACAATCACTGTCTGAACTCTTAGAGTATCCCTCGGAGTATCTGATATATGGTATCTCCAATCGATTTTTGGAGTTTCATAGAATAAAGCAGCCGTTTTGATCACATGTTTCAGATATTCATCTGAAAGAATTCACATAAAATTTAAAAATTCAGCACCAGAAAACCCACATGAATTCATTTTCTTCGATAGTTCTCCTTCACAAATATCTGCAGTCATATCTGGTTCAAGAATCGACTCCAGCGTAATCAGGGACTGATTATAAAACTTATTCTGAGAAGAGGCTGCTCCAAGAAGCATTTTCAATGCCAACAACGCTGATTCCAACTTCAAATTTCTGATTTGGTCATCCGTATACAACTGCAGTTTACACATTGGATTACGGAAGCATTGAGGATCGTATTTTCCTGTTCGGGCTTCTGAAATCATCCAGAAAATGGAGATTTAGAAGAGTTGAAGCGACTTACGTGGATCAGCATACGCTCTTAGATTAGCATCATCCAGGAATCGTTTGCCGACGTTTTTGACGATATCATGGATTTTAGCAGAGTCGATGGAAACCAAGGCAATTGCAAGCAGCAGGAAAATGGTTCGAATGAACATTCCGAGAGAATTCGAACTGATTTTTTCGGGGTTTTTTTGATTTATTGATTCAGGAGAATATGTGGATAAAGGTGAAAAAATAGATTGGGTCACGCAAATGAAAAAATACAACGAAAAATGAGAACAAAACTCAATGAACCAATAACGTGTCAACCTTTTTGAAGAATGACATGTCTGCCTTTTCTTCTTGAGCTTTGAGCATATTTTTTGGGCACCTGATAGTACTAAAAAGTTGTTTAGATACAAAAAGTATGGATAATGTGAAAAACCTTTATGAAAAATTAAAATAATAACAGGAAAAACAATGAATTGAGCCTTTGAAAAACTATTTCTATCACAGAGAACTTTGTCGAGGATCGAGAGATGCTTGGTTTTCGAAGTGCATTTTGTAGACGAAAATAAGAACATCATCAGGAGGTGGAGATTAAAAACTCTGAAAATCTGGAGACTGAATATAGATTGAGAAGAGAAACCATGAAAAGAAGATGTCGTATCATACCCAAGGTTAGAGAATTCTTGAAATAAACAGTGTGAAACTACGAAGGAATCAAACAATCTGGTAGAACATCCAGATCGAAACAGGCAAAAATTCGTGAAGGTTTCATTTTAGAAGCCAAAAATAATGGAAATCAATAAAAAATAGGCCTAGAAAATACAAAAGAAAATGGTAGAATAAATATTCAAGAGACCACAAAGAGAATGGATGTCAGCAGAAACTTATCACTACAGTTAGGTTGATTTTTCAAATGTCTTATCCTCACGGAAACTCAGAGATAAGGTGCCTGATGGTTTCACCTACTGACAGAGTTTTTAGCAGTCCGAGAATCAAGTTCATAATTTCCATGCTCTTTATGGGAATCTTATTCAACTCCAGAGACCTAAGTATTTCTGACATTACAGTAGTCTTCATTGTATGTGCATGTTCCATTATATCTGTTGTTATCTAAACACGTTTTCCCATGCTCAAAATCGATATATGGATCATCGTCGCCTCCTTTGTTCTGTCGTTCACACCTGCTCATATCTTCCTTTCCCATGGTTGTCGGGGGAACAGAGGGTGTGCGTGGCTTCCCACGGAGGGATTAGGTGAGAAACCTGGGATAGGTTTCTCATGGTGGGGAGTATATAAGGAGTGAAGGGAACAGGTTGGACCATCATTCTCATTTTTGTGGAGACAAGAATCACTCGTTCCTCCTTATTTTCTTTTTTTATTACCATAGAACTTCTGATAGAATTGTTCAATTCTATGAGAGGTTCCCTTACCGTAATCTATCGTTCGATAAATTGAAAAAAAAATTTAAACCTCCAATTTTTCAGTTAACATGGACGCTACACTTATTGCAATGTGCAATGCTATGATGAACACAACTGCCACCGGATTTCCACAAGTGTTCCCTGTTCTTCCATCTGCGAATTCTGATCAAAGCCCTTCCACGAGCAACTCTGCAGCCACCACAACATCAAACCACAAAGCAGAGAAAGAAAGAGAACGACGGGATGAATCTAACGAACGATTCGCAGAACTTCAGAAATTGACTAGAAAGGATTACAATGGAAAGATGAGGTAAGTTTCAGTTCTCTAAATCACTATCTCTAATAATTTTACTTTTCAGCCAAGCCGACATCTTGAAATACGCATTGAAAGCCGCGATCAAGCATAAGAGGGAATTCTACAGTGACCCACGCAGTCGAGGTCTCGATACTGCACTTGAAAGAACTGAACACGTGGTTCTTCAACACTTGAAATCCTTGAAATTGCCACATCCCACTAACCACATCACTGCCCAAAGAGTGGAAAAGTTGTTCGAAGATTTCCGGGATGTCGTATTGCCAGTCTTCACTCCAAAAGCTGCACCAGCAAATCCACCAGCTCTTTCGACCGGAGCTCCAGCATGTGACAATGCTGACAAGGCAAGAATAAAAGCAAATCGGGAACAGAATCGAAGAAATAACCAGGCTGATGGATTTGGTTTATTGAGACAATTCATTGCTGAGAGCAAATTGGTTCCGCTTGGAAATCAAAAGATTCAGACATTGGAATGCATGATTAGTTTCCTGAAAACTGAACCAACTCCACAGCCATCCCAGACTGATGCTGCCTTCTTTGAAACTGGAATCACCCTAGGAAAACATCTGGGAAAAAACTTGGCTATTTCATTTTTCGAGGTAAGAATTTCGAAACTCAAAGGTTCACCTATCTTTAATCATTTTCAGAGTGACGTCCACCTCTTCCCTCACTCTACATCGCTCCAAAACTTCATGGACTCTCAACTTGGACCCATCAACTCCTCGTCTCACATTGTCAGATTCAAATTTGACGACACTGCTATTACGAAGTTCATGTCTCTCCACCCAAACATCATTGATCTGAATGACATCATCATCCCCTCTCCAACCCCAGCCCCATCTTCCATTCCAGCATTTGTCCCACCTCCAGTTCAACTCCCAGCTTCTCCTCCAAAACAGAAATGTTGGCGTCCTTGGGAATAGAATCTTTCCAAATCAACTGCTGTTCTAATTCCCGTTCTAACCGTTGTACCAGTTCCACGATCTATCTTCTGATTTTTTTTTAATTTTTTACTTTTTTCCTGTTTCGTTCTGTCCTTGTTTCTTGTGATTTTTTCCTGTTCACCCCCGAATCTCTGTCAGTGTCCTCCCATCTTGTTTCAATTGTTACTGTTTATGAATAATGTTCCTAATAAACTACTTTTTTTTTTCAAATTAAGATCTTATTCTAAAAATGTTCTTTTAAACAAAAACAAAATTTCATCATATCTAGATGGTCGGCAAAGTGCTTACATTTTTCTTGTTTTCACGGTTTTTTTTACTTTTTATGTATCACGATTAGTATTTGGTGGCAAAAAACTTTAGATGGTTACAGAGGATCCTACGGTAAGATTGAGAAAAAACTGTCAACAGAGATCATGAAGAGAATGGATTTTTTTTTTCATGGATTTCAGGAACTTATCATTACAGTTACTCAACTTTTGAGATCTAAGTGGTTGTGTCATTATGGTAGCCTTCTTCGTATGTGCATGTTCCATTATATCTGTTTTTATCTAAACACGTTCCAATGCCAGAACATTTTCCCATGCTCAAAATCGATATATGGATCATCGTCGCCTCCTTTGTTCTACCTTTCACACCTGTTCATATCTTCCTTTCCCATGGTTGTCGGGGAAACAGAGGGTGGACGTGGCTTCCCATGGTAGGATTAGGTGAGAAACCTGGGATAGGTTTCTCATGGTTGAGATTATATAAAGAGTGGAGTGAACACGTCGGACCATCATTCTCATTTTTGTGGAGAGAAGAATCACTCGTTTCTCCTTAGTCGGTTATTTTCTTGCCATAGAACTTCTGTTAGATTTGAACACTAGGTGTTTTTATAGACCATGAGTTCAATTGTACTAGAAGTTTCCTCATCTTAATCTATCACCTAATTACATATTCCCATTCAATTCTAATTCTCCAATTTTTCAGTTAACATGAATTCTACTTCCTTCGCAATTAACATGGATGCTACTCTTCTCTCAATGTGCAATGCTATGATCAACACAAATGCCACTGGGGCTCCAGTAGTTCTCCCAGTTATCCCATCAGCCGATTCAAATCAAAACCCTTCCACAAGCAGCTCAGTAGCCATCTCGACATCCCACAAAGCAGAGAAAGAGAGTGAGCGACGGGATAAGACCAATCAACTTTTCGCAGAGCTACAGAAATTGGTTAGCAAGGATTACAATGGAAAGATGAGGTATGATTTAAATACGATGAGACCTCATCTCTAATAATTCTACTTTTCAGCCAAGCGGATGTCTTAAGAGCCACATTGAAAGCTGCCATCAAGAATAGGGATATTTACAGTGACCCGCGTAAACGTGGCCTCAATTCTGCTCTTGTGAAGATTGAGCAATTGTCTGTTTCTCACGTGGAATCCCTGAGTTTGCCAATCCCTTCCAAGTGCATCACTATCCAAAGAGTGAAGAAGTTGTTTGAAGATCTTCAAGAGGTCGTATTGCCAGTCTTCACTCCCAAAACTCCATCGGCCAATACTCCTGTACCTTCAACCGGAGCCCCTGCAATTAACGATGAGAAGGAAAAGAGAGCGAAGCGAGAGCAAGCTCGCCGTGATAATCAATCTGATGGTTACGAATCATTGAGGAAATTCATTGATGAGAACAAGTTGGTCAAACGTGGAACTCAGAAGATCCATGTGTTGGAGTGCATGATTGCCTTCTTGAATAACACACCTACTTCGCAACCATCCCCAACTGCAGCTGCTGAATACGAAATTGGATTCAACCTAGGAAGACATCTGGGACAAAACTTCGTTATTTCATTTTTCAAGGTAAGAATTTTGATATACACTGGCTCATCTAACTTTGTTCATTTTCAGACTGATGTCCACCTCTTTTCACAACATTTAGCTCTCTTCAACTTCATTGAGTCGCAACTTGGATCCAGCAACTATGTTTTCAAAAAGGATGATATCAAGTTCGAAATCACTGCTCTCATGAAATTCAGAACTCTCTACCCAGCCATATTCAATATGATTGCTCTCATCACTCCTAACCCCACTGCCACTTCAACCACTGTCTCAACTCCCAGCTAATGCCCCAACCAAGAAAATGTTCCGCCCTTGGGAATAGGATCTTTCCAAACTAACCCAGTCCAACTCCCAGTTCCAACCCTTGTCCCAGTTCCTGTATCTATTTTCCGTTTTTTTTTCTTCTTTCCTGTTTCTTTCTTCCCTTGTTTCCTGTGATTTTTTCCTGTTCACCCCCGAATCTCTGTCAGAGTCTTCCCATCTTGTTTCAATTGTTACTGGTTATTAATAATCTTCCTAATAAACTACTTTTTTTATAAAGATCGTATTCTAAAAATATTCTCATCATACGAAACATTGAAACCACATCATTTCTAGATGGTCATTCCTGCAGTTTTCTTGTTCTCACTCTCTCTGATCATTCTCAAGCATGGATTAGGTTGCCTACCAACACACTTTCCCACAATTGACTTCAATAACCAATCTCTAATTGGTTCTTATGGTTGTCATCAATGTCAACTGACAGGCGTGAAGGAGTGTGTAGACTGTCTAATGGCGCTTTGAGAACTTGATGGAGCAGAAGAGATAAGAAAAAATTTGGGTGTTCTCGGAAAACAACCTTTGGGAGTCATGGAAACAAGTTTTGAAGAAGAGGTGTTTGAAGGAAATTGTATCTTGTAATTCTGGATAGCGACTGAATGAAATATCTTTTTTTTACCCCAAAACAGAAACAAAAGAGTGTGCAGACTGTCTGAAGGTGATCGTGGAGAAATGTTAACTGAATACAGATTGAAAAAAAGAAACAAGAGAAAAAGGTGTCGGATTATAACCAAAATTAGAGAAAAAAATGGAATAAAGAGTGTGAAAAGAGAAAACCCAGACCGAAACAAGGAATAGTTGGTGGAGGTTTTATGGAACATTTGAAAAATTGAAAACAAGAATCATAATCAATACTTGAGAGTTCTTGAAAAAAATAGAATGGAAATGACAAAAATAAAAAAATTAGAAGCCAAAAATAATGAAAATTAATGAAAAACAGGCCTAGAAAGTACAAAAAATGGTAGATCAAAAAAGAACACTTGAAACTTGAAGGTAGATCAAATGGCGGGAAAATATTGTTTACTTGTTTTCGACTCTCCATTCTCATTTATCGACTTTTTACTCTTCATTTATCTTATTTTCCTCCGTTTTTCGTCAAATTTTCAACGATTGCTTCTCAAATTATATGATTTCAATTCAGTTTCCAAATGGCAAACCCTCCTCGTCAACTGGCACCACCACCCGACAACGCTCAGATTCTTTCGTTCATCAGAGTGGAGTACGCGAGAAGAGTCGCTCCTGAGGATGCTTATCAAAATATATGTAGAGTGATTCGATACATGCGGGAACATCCGAATGAGGTTTTGGAGATGGCAAGTGAGTGAACATTTCGAAATTTTCATTTTTTGAATTTTTGAATTCTAGGAGAACAACAACAACAACTAGCACCTGAACAACCAGCACCTGAACAACCAGCACCTGCACCTGAAGCACCGAAAGATGAGGAGCCAAAACAAGATGACTCTGAGACAGTGGAACCTGAAAAGGAGTCGGAACCACCACGGGATCTCAAAAGTAAGAACAGTTCATCCCTAATCTTAACCTTACTTTTCATTTTCAGGAGCCCAACACTCCCCAATCAATCCATCGGAAGCAAAAAGACCAAAACATGAGGAACACGATCCACAAGAAGGCCCTTCCTCCTCACAATTCCGTCCTCCTCCTCCTCCAGAACCAGCTGACTCCGTGCCAATGGATATCGAAAATCCAGCAGACATCTCGGATCCGAATATCAACGCTGGTGATGAAACGATGGAGTTGGTCGAACAAGCTCTTCAGAAACCACAGATTAATCGAGAAGAAGCAAAAGCTCAGGAGGAAGCACGGAAGTCCGAAGAGCCGCCTTCTGGAGATGATGATCGCTCTCGGTCACCTCCACTCGCTAAGGAGTTGGCAAGAGATGAAGATGTCCTAAGACCAGATACACCACCAGAGAAGCCAAAGACCCCTGAACATGATCCACAAGAAGGCACATCGTCTCAACATCAACCACCTTCAGAATCAAATGTATCCGGGGAAGAAGAGCATCCAGAAGATCTCTCAAAATCGTCTCAATCTGATTCTGGAGCTGATGAAAGTGTGGATCGGGAGGTGGAAACAGAAGAAGTGAAGATAGCGAACATGGCAAATTGGGAAGGCGCAGGGGAAGAGGCTCTCCAAAGAAATCAACAGGGGGGTCAAGAGAGACAACACGATGAGGATGATAGAGGAAGTAGTGTGGAATCTGAAGATTATCCTGATTCGGATGTCGATTCAGATGATTATGGAGTTGACGAATTGGATGATCTTGATGATACCGATGTAATCCCAGATGAATATATCATTCCATTTGACGATTTCACATTGGATTTCGTCAAGGAGACGTACAGGATTCTGGCAAATAGAGAATTCCAAGCCATCATTCAATTCCCGTTGGGGGCTGCCGAAGATATCTCGAGAATGTGAGTTTATTGAATTCCTGGAATCATTATAAACACTATCAAAATTCCAGATTGCATATCCGGAGGTTCACGAGAGTCTACCTGTTACATCTACCGATTGATAGTGTGGAAGTGACGATTGGATGGCGATATATCATTTTCGACATCCGACACGCCCCCACCGGAACGTACAACACAATTCAATACGTCAGTCACAGGGATGGATGCAGATTCGAACATAACAATATCAGTATGTTGGTGAGAGGAGTCAAGTATCAGACATTGGCAGCCAAGGATTTCTTCTATCTGGTCAGACATCCGAATTCATACCTCAAGAAGTTGATAATCGGTATTGTGAATTACGACAATCCACGCCTCTATCCATTCCAGTCATTCTTCTGGAAACTCAGTAACTATTTCGAGTCATCCGACAGCCTCAAACTGTCAGTCTCTGAATTCGTCATCACCACATTCTATTTCAACAATGATGGTGATAGAGCAAGAGATTTCATCGAGATCTTCTGGTCGAAACTGACACCAAAAGTATTGAAAAGTGCCATATTCCGAGTGTGGAACGATGAACATGTTCGACATAGACTGCAGCTCCCGGCGCCCTCAGATCGGAATTTGACGAGGAATTTATATCACAATGAGCAATGGAAACACTTGAAAGAGTTGGATATTCTTGACGAGAATATTGTGATCAATCCAGCTGAGTATACACATTTCACTCATCTCGACAAGACTCGTGTCTTTCTACCCACATCTGATATTGATTATCTTCATTTTAAGGAGATTGCAGTGGTGAGTCTCTTCAAAAAAGAAATAATTCTGAATTTCAAATGTTACAGGCATTCGGAAAACTGGAACCTTTTGAGGAAAAACACAAACGATTTGTCGTCGTTCCGAATCATTTCAGTGTTCAAGAAGCGTTTGCAATGTTTATAAGAGAACGGAATGTTCTGGATTGTAGCAAAGTTTATTGGTCGGAACCTCAAAAAGTGTTCTTGGCCCTCTTACCAAATGGAGCTGAAATCCAGGTGTCTGGCCCCTGGAAACGAGACGATTACATGGTGAAATTGATCAAATTCACACTTCCACTTAAACCAGAGATTCTCAAAAAAATTCTGGAAGAGAATGAGAAACGAAAAAAGGAGGAGCTCGATAAACACTTCAGAGATGAATGGGAAGTTAGAAAGTTGCCTGGGACATCTTCAAACACCCATTAACTTTATTTCTGATATTTTTGACTCATTTTTATTTATATTTTTTGAAAATATTCCTGTCAATTTATTATATCTTGTAGATAAACTATTCACTGTTTATTTTGATGTTTTTTTTTGTGATTCATATGTTTTCAAGTGGAAAAGCTTCTGACTAGGAACTGACCAGACATTTCTTTGGGGTTTTGATATGATACCTTTGTCATTCGAAAGCTAGTCAGAAACTAACAACGAAACTAAAATCAGTTTTTGCAATCGAGTTTTGTAACCTAGATACACTGAATTTCTCCTGTTTTTCACGCTAAAATTTATTGAAAATGACGGTTTTCAGTGTTAATTTTAGCAATAAAAGTGGCTCATTTCTTGAGTATCTAGGTTACAAATAGCAAAAATGTTTAACGAAATCCAAGCGCCCAGAATCATTTAGTTAGTCATCTAGCTTCAACAAAGCTCTAGCAAAATGAAGTTTGAAAAATGAAATGCCGTTTTTCTGATTTTGGCAAATTCAAATCAGGTTATGTTGATTTTGAATTCACTATTATATGTCAATGATAACAATTCAAGTGAAATGAATAAAATGAGGCTTGATTTTGTTCCAGCAAGCTCTGTTCAGCATAGTCATCTTGAAATTCTAAGGACAAGCTTTACTTTTGAAGTGCTATACATCAATCTTCTAAAACAAATGATTCACAAAATACCGAACCTTATACTAAACCAACAATAAAACATAGAACTATGCACATGAAATGATTAATTCCCTATTCAACAGGATCTTCTATCGCCCATTCACACTCGGAATCGTCGTCAAACAGCATCGAAACAGACTTGTTTCGGTGCTTCGGTGCCGAAATGCACCTGGACTTTTCCAGACATTATTTTTGATATTCTTCCAGGAGACATGCCGCATTTTCTACTTGCATACTTGATATTGAACGAGTCCGGCAGTACGAATGTATAGGTTTTTCCTGCAGTCATTTTGTACTCGGGACAGCTCTGAAAACAGATCGATCAGGGGAAAAATGACCTGGAATAGAGAACTTACTTCAACGAACTTCGGTAAGTCGTCCTCCGACAATACAAACTTCACAATTGCATGTGCCCAAATCATACTGTAATCTTGCACACATATATGCCTATCAAGAATATCCAGAACCCCGGCACGTCTCCATAGTTCCATTGGAATCCAGTCATTTCGAATGAATATCCGCTTATCTTCCATTTTAATCCCCTTCAATTCTCGTAATGAACTATCGTCCCATACTCTCAATTTGATGCTCTTAATTTCATCTGGATTCAAATGTTTCAGAATCGATTGTATCCGTTTTTCACCGTCTTTCGGATTGCCCATGTACTGATGGATGTGCAAATCGACATGTCCAACACTGATTTGTTGTTTTCCCAATCTAGAGAGATGCTTCTGAATTTTCCGATAGAAAATTCCGGATGGCCATTCCGGTGGATCAGTTTTCGGATCGAATTCTTTTGTGCTGAATCGCAACGTCTCAATATTATTCCTTGGATCTCTAACCAGTGTGAAGAAATGCTTAGCTGCCAGATGCTGATACTTGATTCCATGAATCAATCTGACTCTATCACGACATCGAAAGAGACATCCTTCCTTATCACTCCAGTATTGGACACTTGTCAGAGTGTATGTATCTGCGAATTGTAGATTAAAAAGGATGCATCGAGGAGAGATAATGACGTGGATGGCGACAATTCGTAAGGGAGCGCGTACGGTGACCGTTTCGTAGGGGACAGCCAGTCGGATCGATAATCTGGAAAAGGAATTTGGTTGGGAAGTGAACGATGGCCTTTGGAGCTATTTTATAAGTGTTTCTTTCCTGAAATTGAACACTTACATCTCTAAAATATTGAAAGACATCCTTGGAAAATATGCTCTTTTTTGAATTTCCAGCTCCGCAAATCTGCATATCCACATTCTCATTATTTCCAATGGAATCTGAGAATCATCCCTTATTTCTGGCTCCTCCTCCTCCTCATAGTCTTTAATATCCGAATTATCGGAATCTGGATCTGGAGTTAGCATGGAGCAGTTCGAATCAGAAGCTTGCTCCATTTTCGATGGTTTCACTCTCCTCGTCACCTTCTCCTCCTCTTTTTTCTCAGGTTTCTTCTCTTTTCTTCTTCTCTTTACTGGAAGTTCGTCGTCAGGAATTTCACAATCATTCGAATCCGGGTCGGGATCCGGCGATCGCTTCGGCGGCAGCGGGATTTCACCGAAAAAATCATCGGGGAATTCTGAAAACAATTTTAGAATTATATGAAATCCATGAATTTTTCTTCCCAAACCTGGTTTCTCAACAACTGGAAGTCGTTGCACCGCATTCCTTGTCAACTCGGAATTGATCATTTCGTGTACATTTTGAACAGTCGTCGTGAAATTGTTCCTTTTGAAGTACTCATATTTGGTGCAAAGTTGGAGAAAAGGTTGGGGAATCAATGGAGGTGGATGATTCATGATGAGAGGAACCTGAAAAATGGAAGAGAGAGTTCTGATTAAATCAGTGAAAAAAACTGGCAAAATTGGAAAAGTTTTGTGAGAAAAAACGATGCGAATAACGGGAAAACTTGAGAAGAACACTTAAAGAGAAAAAGCAAAAAAAGTCGATAGAAATGATGAAAATGAGAAGATTTAAAGCATGCGCTGAGAAAGATTATACCCACTCGGAGAATTTTGCCAAATAATCAAGCAATTTCAAGCAATTCAAATAAATTTTATTTTTTACGAAAAGGGCAATTTTAACGATGATAATATTAGAAAATTATTAAAATAAACCTGATTTATCATTATTGAGAAGATTTAAAGCGAATGCTAACAGGAAAGAGGGAAAAAACGGACGAAATTCAAATTCTGCATCTTGACGCGGCGGTGTTTGCAGAAATTATCAGCTACCGTAGCCCGGAAATATTTTTGTTATCGAACTTTCGCTTGAATGCTTGAAGTCAAATATATTAAACCAAATAAATTATTTGATTTTAAAAAGTCAAATAATTTGGTCAACCAATTTATTTGACTTTTACCCCAAATATCAAGCAGGCATAGACGAAGGGTACGGTTTGCCGATCCGGAAAGTGCCGCAGCGCAGATCTGCGGCGAAAAACGCTTTGCAGGCCGTGTCGCGTCTGAAAACACTGAATCTAAGCGTGCCAGTTACAGTAAAACAACGAGAAAAAAAGTTTGCGGTTGCGTTGCGTGTGCCGCAAACGCCAACTTTGTGGCAGAACGAGTTGAAGCCGTCGCTCACCGCCGCCCATGCCTGATATCAAGCAATTCGCAGAAAAAAATAATTTGCCGAGCCCTGATTATAACAATGTTTTGTGCGTTTTGATCTACCATGAAAATTTTGAATATTTGTGAAAAAGAATGTTAAAAGTAAGTCTAAAAAATGTAATTATTCAAATTTATAAAATGTATTACGAGCTATTTTTTGAATGATCAAGTATTCTTCAATCTCTATCCTCCATATCCATAATCAATATCGATATACTCGATCCCTTTCTCGTATTTTCCATCAATCTGTTTGTGATGACAAGTAATAATAATCTCCTCCACATAATAGAATTGTTCCATCTCATCCCATCTTATATCAAACTTCCAAACATTCTCATATTCCGTCTTCTTCTCTCCTCTTACTCCTATTGAAATTGTTCTGAAAGAGACAGTGGCAGTATCTGGAGCTGGCTTCTTAATATCTCTGTGATCGATCCAGTATTTCTGGAATTTATAGATTTTTGGTGGAAGCGGGGGAAGAGAAATCTCACCGTAAACTTTTTGATGTGAAGAACATTTCTTTGAAAAACGAAGTATTCAAAAGCAGCTGAAAATCTTCTTTGTTTCAAATTTCAAACACAGAAAAAACTCACTAAGGTTCGCCGTAGTCTTACGATGATCGCAATATTCGAAAGTTCTCGTACCATGCTTCATAAATTGATTCGCAAATTGAATAGTTGAATACCATTGAGAAGGATCTGGTAGTTCAACAAGATCCTCCACAAATGTTGTTCCGATGATGTCTCGGATTGCGGCGAAGGACTCATCTTTATAATTGTAGTCAAGATTACATGGGACTTCCAATGTATCAATGTACCATTCAGGTCTTTCAGCTGATGGATCCTGAAAAAAAAGTGTAAGGTTTCTATGATCCAATGAAAACTCACCTTCACTGCGGAAACCTTGAAATTCCAATCAAGTACTTTTTCATTCAATCCCATTTGTAGTTTCAGAGTGACCATTGCAATAATCTGATTCTCTTCAATCTTCTCCACTTTCAACTCTGCAAACTCCTCATCCTGATTGTCTTCGTCTTTTTTCGGGTGCCACATCATCTGGAATCGACTGAACCATGCTTTGAATTGTTCTGGAAGAAAAGAATGACCATTTTGGTTTATAAAATTTGAATTATTACCAACTGTATAGACAACTGAATCTTTCAACTCATGCTGACAAACTGATAACTTTGATTTGCCTTCCTTCAACCCTAGAATTCGAAAACTGGAAATTCGACGTTTCGTCACATCCTCAAACTGAAAAGTCAATGGAACAAAGAAGTCCAATAGGATTCTAGAGGTTGGATGGTTCTTCAAATCCTCTATATTATCGATGACAACATCAATTGCATCATCATTCTTGTAAACAAATGCACCATGTTCCGGACAAACTCCTCCCTGATAAACATGAGTGATGGCGAAGAATGTTCCATGATCTTTGAGCTGGGGCTAAAAATAGGGAACTAAAGAGAAGAATCAGATTTCCTGAGGTCACCTTCACTTTCATCGTAATATCATAATGAATTTGAGCACTCAGATTAAACTTTTTATCGAATTGTACAATGTAATAATAATAATAATAATAATAATTTATTGAATGAAGGGCAAAGCCACTAACACAATTCAAAAAAAAAAAACAAAGTGAAGAAAAACGTTAAAAATTATGAGAGTTAAGAACAAGGTATTTGCTAAGGTTAACATTTTTAAGATATTTTCGAAAAGTAACAGAAGAGGGTTTAGCAGGAAATGTAGAGGGGGGTAAAGAGTGTGGGGGGGGGGGGGGGCACGGCCCGGCGAAATCTACGCGGGTGCGTTACAACTATGAAACAGCCGAATTTTCTATGATTTTTTTGATTTTATTACGTGAAAAGATGTATTTCAACGCGCTGAATCCGAAAAAATTGGTTTCGATAGGGCTTTATTACTTAGTTTTTGAAATAATTCGATATTTGTAACAAAAAAGTGCGAAAAACAACGGAGAATGAGAGTATTAATATATTATCATTAAACACTATACGGTTCAAGCCATGTTTTATTCATATTTCGGGAGTTCTTAGAGATATATGTGGGGTGACTGCCGAAAATCATCGTGCTATTCAATCCAAAGTGATGAAAAGCTTTGAGTCTGCTCATGAATTTCGGGGACTCTGGGGTTAACACCAACCCTATCAACAGGTCATTATTTTACATTGGTTTATAAAATTCCGGAGAGCCTAAACCAAACAGTCATTCCTTGGAAGAACGGCGGGAATAAACCTGAGATAATTGTTCTTTACTCCCTATTAAAAGGGCGGTGCAATCCCGCTTAAAGGCGATTTCTAAAAAACTTCTTGAGGAACTGACAGAGACGCCTTCGGAAGATTCCTATACGATGCCCCTGGAATCTATCCACAGGGGGTACATCCCAGAGAATTTTTGCTCACTTGAAGCTACCGAAACTCCTGGAAATGGGTTTTACTC
>GL379904.1:83411-119019 GCA_000143925.2 Caenorhabditis brenneri | reverse complement strand
AAAATCGTTCAGATCGATCAAAGTTACATAAAGTGGATAAAACTCACTGATCACAGTATACAGAGTAAAGGTGGGAACAGCTCTACGTGTCATTGACACATCATTGAGTATCTCCTCTGAGAATAGGTTATCAAAGACTCTCTCATGTGGATCCAATCGATAACAGATCCAGAGATGACTGCAGAGATTTGTGGAGAGAATAAGAAAATGAATGCTGGTAAGTTCTTGAATTCGTGATGACTGTAAATTTCAGAGTTTCAGTTCAATACATGAAATTCCTGACACATTTCGGCTCTCAACACAAGGGAACTCCTTCAAAACCCCGTTATTTAGAGATTGTAGACGTAGAACGAGATGAGCTCAGAATAAAAATGGAATTGAATCATACTGATAAGTTTGGATTGGAATCGAAAATTGAGTATGATATCACTATGAAGTTAACGGTAGGGGATTTATAACTGATTGGAAAAACAAAGATTTTTTCAGTTCGTCAACGAGAAACGAGGCAGTTTATTCTCTCTTTATCGAGTTTTTCAAGGCGGAAGTTGCTCGGAACATGGAATTGTTAGCTATTCAAAAAGTGATTCAATTGATTTGACCATCGATAAGATTGAAGAGTTGAAGAACCATCCAAATGCAAAGTCTCTTTTAAAATTCTTCACTCCTCACGTCTATCAAATGGTTGATAACAATCCATTGAAGATTCCAAAGTTCTGGTTGGCAGGACTAGTCAAAGAACAATCGAAGATTAGTGTTTGTCATGAAGGAGTCACTGAACCAGTTCCCTACACCATAGGTATATTTTTTTTATCAAAATATACAATACCCTGCATTCATTCTTTCAGCTCAATTCCGTACCTGGTATAACGCCTTCGGATTAATGAGGCATTTCAAAAAAGACGAAGAGGATAGTATTGAATTACAAGTTTTGGAAATGAAGGATGACTCTATTATTGCTAGAATCACTATGAAACTTCAGTTGGGACCACAAGACACTGTTCATGATTGGAACTTCAAGGTCTCGGCTAAAAAGGTAGCTATTAGACTACTGTACCTCCTTAATCTTCCTGTTTAGAATCCGCCAAACTATGCAAACATCATTCAAACAGATTGGCATATTGAACAATTGGAAGTCCTCTGCACCCCAACTATCCAGATTAAAGAACAATCTTTGATTGCTCTTGGAGATATTGTTGCTCAAAAGTTTGCGGATGAGTTGGTGAAACTTCCAGATCCATCCCAATGGCATTCATCTGTAGATTTTGTGAACTTCTTCACAAAGACCACTTTTGAAAACTTCCAATATTGTGGAAAGGAGAAATCGAAGACTCGTAAGGGATGCTTTTGGTTACTGGAGAACTTAAAAACTGTCATTTCAGCTCAACTGGATATGTTTGCAGTTGATAGAAATACTCAGAAAATTACCAAGTTTACTGTATGTTTTTGCAGATTTTTGAATTGCAAAGCAAAAGATTGTTTCAGAAATACTGGGTCGATCACAAAGAGATTTCTTCTCCTGCTCCTGACTCAACCAATTTCATTTTCAAAACTGTCTCCGTTGGTGATGAAATTGAATATGAAAACGAGTGGAAATTCGATGTGAAATGGGATCAAATGGATCAATTTTATTATGTGGAAAAGTTGGAAATCGGGTGTCATAAGAAGAAAGAAGATGCTAAATATGATGGATATGTAGATATTGTTTATGGAACTCGGAAGTGATATATGCTTCAAAAATGTTAATAAAAATTGATTATGTGTTCATTTGGAATGATGATTTTGTGCAGTGTTTTCACTGTTCTAGTAGGATTCCAAAAGAAGGAAGTGTTTGCTGTTCTCCACATGAATAATGCGATTCCCCAAAAAAAGAAGTCGATTTTTATTTGAATTCAAGAAATAACTTTATCAATCAATAATCAAACTTATTTCTATTTATTCCTTCTTCTGTGGAAAATCATCCGAGAGAATGTTCTCAATGGAGAAGTAGAGCTTCTTTGGCTTTGTATCTTCTGACACATCTTCCTCGTCACATGAAGCATCAGGCTTCTTTCTTTTCTGGCCAATGGTCCCATCACGAGTTCTACGTTCCCGACTGAACCATGTCGCTACCTGGAATAGAATGAACCTCTACAAATTACTGAAAATAAGATTCAGAAATACCTGTTGTGGTAGTAATCCCGTTTTCTTAGCCAACTCTGTGATTCTCTCCGAATTGAGATAACAAAAATCTTCGAATGCTTCTGTCAAAATACGCTTCTGTTCAGGAGTGTGTTGAGGTGTTGAGAGTTCAAAGGAATCCTTGGATCTGAAGGCTTGAAGAGTGTCCTTGATCTGAAATTTATCATAATACATCTGCATTTCAAAACTATCAATATGAATTACCTGTCTCTCAGTCAACCCTGTCAATTCCATAAGCATATTTCTATTTCTCCCGATCCACCGATTTCGAAACACATAGTAGTAGTCTTTGAGAACATTTGGAGACTTTTTGAGTTGCTCCCACTAAACTATCCAACTTTTTTACTTTCGAAGTATTTCACAAAAGTGTAAGCCTACCATTTTCTGCCTCGGCGTTTTTGGAGAGTCGTCCATTTGTATCTCAACTATCGATAAGCAAAGAAAGGGAAGAGTGACAAAATAAAATATTCTTCCGAATATAAAACAATCGGAAAAAATGGTAGAGGCTGACACGAATCAATCAAATATTCCCTCCGCAACCGCCGCACATCTTTTATGACGAATAATCATCAACGGCTGTGAGAGGAGAGCCATAAAAATGATTGTTTCCTCGACTCGGTGAATACCTTCTATGTGTCATTTAGGGGGTTTATCATAGAAGAACGGAGCCGACAAATTTGAAGGAAAGGGGTGAAGGTGATGGCTCACAAAGGAGAGTGACCGATTGAACTCAATCATTTCTTAGGGTCAAAGATTGCTGTTTCATTCAATTGCAGGACCATTTTTTTAAGATGCTGCAAGAAAATACTGCTCTGAGAAAGCATAAAAATGTTTCGTTCGGTAAATTGGAGCTTCAGAGTATAGTTTCCAGTCTATCTGCTTTCTCAAAGTGAAATGTCGAATCAATCATTGTCGACCTCAACACTAACAGAAATAACGTCTCTCTCCGTTTTTAGTGGTTCTGGTGCAATATGCGGAACACTGATTTTGTGGCAGAAATGAAATCACGATTGAGAAACACCGGTAGTTCACTTCTTGGAACTGGGACGAAAATTTGTGATGGTGGATCTCCATAAAATAGAGCGAAGTATGTTTCTTAACCCGACGGTTTTTCTTAATGCTGCGATATTAATCGTTTTGATTCGTGATCCTTTTTTTTCAAAATTTCAGCTGTCTACCTGAATTTCATGAAGTTTAATTACTTTGTTTATTTCACATTTACACCACGCATTCTTTTTTTGCAGTACTTCCTTAATAAAATCACGAAAACCTTTTCAAGCGAGTTTTAAACGATTTGGATCTGTGGTTCAAAAATCTTCATTTCTGAACACATTCAGAAATGTTCATCTATGGGTAAAACACCTGTCGTCTATCTGTAAGGAATAGCATAGACCTTGAGAATCATAAAGGGTGCATTCTAAGCTCAATGATTTTCATAAACCCCTCCTTCCACATTTCAGCTGTTTCTCATTTTCATCAAGTTCAATTATTTTGTTGATCAACACAATTCCAATTTCAGTACTTTCAGCTCAAAGTAACGGGTTAAATGTATGACATAGACTTCAACATACCATATTGGCTAATCATTTATTATCATTGTATTGGAACAGTATCTTTGATTTTTGATGCATTTTCTATTTACTTGGTGCTCTTCAAAAGTGAGAAGATCGACAATTTCCGGTATTTTTTGTTGAATTTTCAAGTGAGTAATAAACAAAATGAAACAACTTCTTTGTCATCAGAATATCTTCCCAATTTCAGATATCATGTTGCGTAACCGATATCCATATAACATTCCTAATGCAACCCGTACCTTTGTATCCATTGGTTGCCGGTTACACACTGGGTTTGCTACCTCGTCTCGGTGCAACTTCTCACTTTTCTATGGTCAGTTTTATTCATAGATTTATTTCCTTCGAAAGATATTCTTCCAGTGCATTATGATCGGATGCATAATTTATCAAATAGAAAGTATGATTTTTTGTTTCATCCAGAAACATCAAGGAATTGCGAGACCTTTACAAAAGATGCATATACCGAACATTCTGGTTAAACTCATATTTTGTCTATTTGCATTTTACACATGTGCCGTTGTCGTACTGTATTCCAGGGCATGTGTGCCTTCAGAAAAGAATATTGAGTATTTGGAGAAGGTTTCTTTTCGCTTCCATACTTCAACTTTTATTCGGAATTTTCAGAACTTTCCGGAATACATCGCCGGGTTTAATTCTCTTCCAAACTACACAATCTGTGAAGCTGATGAATATTTTGTGAAAGTTGTCATTTTTGCAGTTTCATGTGGCGTTATTACATTCATTTTGTTCTGTATTATTCTGGGAAATATATTCCGAATGTTGAAGATATTGAAATTGAAAATATCGGTAGTGAGTTACAAAAAACATAAAGTAAGAGTTTGGAGTCTTCTTGCTCAATTCGCCACTTCGGCAGTATGTTTTGTACCGCCCTTATTCTTTGTTTTTGTGATAATGGTCGGGATGGATGGGGCACAAGGTAACTTCAACTTTGATTTTCGAAATGTTTATTGAACATTTTGCTACAGTAATCGTCTTGTTCATTTTGGTCATTGCTTGTTTCCATTCCACATTAAACGTGTCAGTTTTGATTATCACATTTCCACCGTACAGGAAATATGTGACTTTTGTTTTGTGGAGGGGAAGGTATAATTGTTTTAGAAGGAACATTTTTCAAAATTGAATTTCAGAAAATCGGAGAGCAGGATTGATTTTTTCAATGGAAGACAAAGTTTGGTGGGGATCCTGGTCGTGGGATAATCTGTATTCTCTTGAGTTACGATGTATTTTGAACAACTCAAATAATAAAGAATAACAACAGTGAACTTTTATTGCATTCAACAAAAGTTACACAAATTCGAAAGTCTTCTCCTGGATCTTTGCTTTCTTGAGGCTCACAAATTTGACACGATCCCTGATAATTCTCTCTCTTCTCATCTCCTCATCCTCTCCTCTCACAAAATATGTCATTTGTTTTCCTTTTCCTTTCATCTCCACAATTCCACGCTCTTCCATTTGATATCCACCGAGTTGATCCAGAATTTGTTTCGAGGATTCAGAGCAGTTGATACGGAGAGCTATAGAGTTTGTGATTTGAAATGATGGGCTGAATTTGGAGAACTTACGAATTCCATTGCTTTCCATACGACTTGCAGTGTTCACAGTGTCACCGAATAGACAGTAACGTGGCATCTGAAGCATAAAACATTTTACAGCTAGATTTTTCGAAACTGTAAAGTTTCGCAACCGATGAATAACTTTAGGACACTATTACATTTCTAGATATCCTATACCAGTCAGCTTTCAAAAACCATGTCCTTACCTTCAATCCAACGACTCCAGCAACACAAGGACCTGAGTTCATTCCGATGCGAAGACGGACTTTCTCATTTGGCAAGTGACGGATTTTGAAGGCCTAAAACTCATGCTTACTGTAGATTAACTCTTTTCCAAGCGAACCTCAACAGCTTTCAACAAAGCCAACCCAAGAGATGCAATTTCTCCAACATGATGGTTTCCATTTGGGATTGGAAGTCCAGATGCAACCATGTAGGCGTCAGCAATAGTCTCCACTTTGTACACATCGAATTGGTCGATTACACGATCGAAAACGGTGTACAAGTCGTTGAGGAATTGAACAATCTGAATTTAGATCTGAAACATTGAGGCTAACTTTTAGATTACATCGATCGGTTTGCTGGTCGCAGACATCTCCACAAATCCAGGACAATCTGAGAAGAAGACGGTGCAACACTCGAAACTCTCCGCAGAAACATTGGATCCTAATTTCAAACTGTCCGCTACCACTCTGAAACTTTCTTTTTCAGTAACTCTGACAGCCTGATTACTTACTCCGGGAGCATCATTTTGAGTAGCATCTCACTCTTCTGCTTCTCCGCCTCCAACTCCTCATTCCTCTCAGCAATATCTTTCTCCAATTTGACTGTGAACTTTTCGATGATCGATACCATGTTGTCCATAATTGTTCGTTTTCTGAGAACCGCAAATATTGTTTAAAAACAGTCCTTGTGAGAGCTTACAGTCCAACAGTTAGAGGTCTCAATTTCCTCTTGATCTGGAACAAAGACGGACGGTCTAATGGATCTTCAGTCCAGGCAGCTGCAACGGTATGTTGAACGATAGTGGGAGCTTCTTTGATGACAGCCAGATCAGGTCGGAACGCTTTCTTGCCAGATGCTGTGCCACGTTTCACAAGGGATACAATTTCTGAACCAGGATTGGAAGATTACGTTAGAATTCAAGTTTACCTGTTGGCTCCATTGGCTCATCACCCCATGGACCCAATCTTCCGAACAACTCATACAGAACAATAGCCAAACTATAGACATCCGCTTTTTGAACCAATAAATGTCCACATTCATTCAGTCCGGTACTCCATCTCAACAATTCTGGGGCAGTCCACAGGTCATCTTTTCCTGCCTGAACATCTTCTTCTCTTTCTGTCATTTCTTCAGCTCGCATCTCTCGGAGTCCGAAGCTGGATAACCGAATCATCCATCGACCATCAATCAAACAATTTGTAGACTTCAATCGTCCATGACATCCGATTGGAGAGGAGTGAAGATATTCCAGACCAGCAAGGATATCCTTTGTCATTTGAGCTCTGAACACATCATCCAACGGCATATCATCATTATCCAAAATATCCTTGAGAGATCCACGTTGCGCGAGCTCTGTGACCACAAAAACATCTGGAGAGTGGATGACCAAACCGACGAATTCTATCAGATTAGAGTTGGAAGCCTCTTGGAACTTCGCAATTTCCATCCGAATACTTCTTGTCAACTCCACATCAGTTCTATAGATTCTCTTCAATGCCACTGTCCTTCCTTCAAACAATCCAACTCCAAAATCAGCAATTTGATGCCATTTATCATCTTCTGAAGTTCCAGTAACACCTCCAAATCCAGGAATCGGACCGAATGATCCAGTGACTCGAGCGGTGGATCCAGTGTGGAAAATTGAAGACATTTGAGAATTAGAAGCTCCGACATTGTTGAAGTCTTCGATAAAGAAATGAGAATCTCGAAGGGTTTGGGACTGAATAAAAAGAATCAATAAGAATTAAAGACGAGAAAAAACTCACGGCAGCCACCACACTTCCATGAATACTAGCCATACTTCTCAGACTCTGTTGACTCATCAAATTAGTGTGCTTCTTCAGAATAATCTGGTTTCGATCAATCATGAAGAACAAGGAATGCAGTTTTCTCTCGTAACGGTACCGTCTGAATTCGCTTAGTTCTTTTAAATGGTCTATCCTAACTGTGATCCTTACTTATACAAGAATGCAGCAGCAATTGCCAACCCAATTAGAACAGCCATTCCAACAGAAATCACAATAATGAAGGTGTTGCTTCCTGGTGGAGCACACTTCTCTCCATAAAATCCACACTCCGGAGTATCTTTTGGAGCAGATTTATTCACAAAATCAATTGATAATCCTTCAGAATAGTCGGTTAAAGTCCATTGAGTGGTGAGAAGACTTGCTTGACCAAGACGTGCACAAGGATACAAGGAATACGCGTTGTGAACAGTGCTTGTGAAGTGATAGTAGATCTGCATTGACCCCACAATTGCACCGTATCCATCTACGTATTCTGTGACTCCGGACACACTTTCTATCTGTCGACTCAACAAATACTCATAGAAAATTGAAGACAAATAGATGTTTGCTCCGATTTTCAGTGCATCATTTGTGGCATCAGCGAGATATTGGATTCCATCGAACAGCAGTTTTATACGATCCCAGCGAGGACTGATTTTCTGGAATATTGAATTCAGGGAGACTGTGAGATCTAGGATCAGTTACATCTGATACGGTAGTGTTGCAAAATGGTGGGCACATCTTCTTGGCTTTCTTCGTTAGGATTTGATTTTGGATGTCTTTCCAAGTGGAGTTTGGCTCAGCTGGTGGAGGGCCATCAGATAGGATCACGACGTTTTTGTAGACTTCATGAAGATCATTTTCCGTTAGATTGTAGTCATTCACTAAAAGTTACTGTAAAAAAATATTTTCTTATCTTACGCCTACAATCACTGGCTCCTAAATGAAGAAGTCGTTGATCTCCAGTAGTAGCTTCTAGCCATTGATAGTTGGTGCCATATGCTACATAACCAAGCACAAAGTACTCTCCCGATTGCATTTTGTTCATTTCTCCAAGCCGGAAAAGGTAGTTTTGAAGGAGATTGGCGTTGGAGGACCAGTCACAGATTATGAAAACTATAAAAAGTTATGGTATTCCGGTTAGAGGAAGGTAAACTCACTTCTCGCTTTTTGAGCATCTTCTTTCACTTTATCACTGAAATCTGTCATTGGATCAACACGAGTATCCACTAGAACGTCGATTTTACTGGTTGTTAGAGCATCTGAAACACATAAAATTTGGAAGGTATCATCTCTGAAATTAATTACCAAGCAAATCCGACCGAACTCTCGAATCAAAGGCACTCAATGTTGTTGATGGGGACACCAAAGCGACTTTAGTCCAAGAGTACTTGTTTAAGAAATAGATCACAGACTGAAACACAAATCTCACTAAGAAAAAGGTACCGTAACCTACTTTAGCCAAAGAATTGGTCTGAGAATTCATGAGTACCGTAGTCTGATCGAACCCTTTCACACTAGACAAATCCATTTCGCATACATCAGAAAGTCCAATTTTCCCGTTGATATTCAGAATTGTGCTCTGAATATAGCAGCTTCTGGAGAGTCCCATCACAGCGACAGTGTTGTTTTTGAGAGCAGCTGTCCTAGCAGCCCGTGGTCCATCAGTTTTGGTAGTGTCCACATAATTGATAGAGAGATTGTGGAAAACTTCCAAGTCCTTGTTGGAATTCAGTCTTGAGATGGCGATCTCCATAGCCGATGGGATATAGGCAGCTCCTAAACTTTGAGCTCAACACAAGATCTACCGTAACCCTCTCATACCTTCATCATCACAACTTGTTCCAGTTGCACATCCAAATGGAGCCAAATAATCGATTTTCAACGGGAAATACACAGTGATATCCTCTAACTCAATACTCTCCAAATTCAAGACAAAACTGGGTAAAAATATAAAAAAGAGGGTGAATCTCAGCATTGTTTTCCAGCTAGAATGACTGCTGGAATAAACTAGAAACGTGGGATTTCAGAAAGGATTTTGAAACCGGAAATTGGAATCTTCCCCAAATCTCGTTTTCATTCAAAACTTCTCATTCTAAACCTGGAGGATGGCAAACCGGAAATTGGAATTTTTTACAGAATGCGTCAGTTTTTGCCCACCCCCGGAAATCTCGGAAATCAGCTTTTGAGTTTTTGAATCACATGATATTTTTTATATACTTTATTGAATTTTATAGTTACATCAGTTCAGTTGAATCATTGAAAAAAATAAGAAGAAGGCTCGGGGGAAGAATCGGGAGAAAATGCAAAGCAGGGAACACATGGGAGCAAAGGGAGACGTTGAAGGGGAAGGGGGTCAAGTAGGGAGTCAATGGGGAAATGAAGGAGAACAATTAGCAGTATGAGGATATTCACGAACAAAAATGACATTTTTTATTCGTGAATAGCCACATAACTAAAGAGAAAAAGGAAATGAAAATGCGATTTACATGTCCGTAGTGACAGAAAATATACTCGTAGGTTTGGAGATTTCTCAGAAAAAAGGGATACTGTAGAGAGTTAGATGAGCGTTTGGGATTGTTGGGGTTTGTTTCCCTGGTCGTTGATCCATAAGACAGCTGAACGTTTGGCAGAGGAACCGAACACAATCTGGAATATTTAGGGGAGTTAGATGTGCAGGCTAGGGAGGGAACTGGGGCCTAGGTGCTAGAAAAGATTGGTTAGGCACTAATAGAATCAACGAATGATAGAAATGGTTATACGATTTATGACTAATTTCTCTGTTCTATCTGTTTTTTTTGTCATGGTGATTCCTATCCATTTCACTCAGATTCTAAGCATAAAACCTTCAGTTATATAGATTTTTCTTACCTTTTTGCAAGTATTTCTGAAGCTTGTTCCAAAAATGAAGTAGCAGAAGAAGTTCGCCGTTCCATTCACCACCACCAACAAATTCGAAAGATCCACGAAATATACCAGCATTGTCTGCAAAACAAGATTCTTATTATTTTTCATTTCATTTTTTTTTCAATTCCAACATACCGGATCGTTGAAGATGAGCTCCATGAAATTGACCATTAAAGCGGTGAAATTGCAGAAGATAAAGAAAAACACGACGAGGATGAGGGATATTGTGTCGTCTTCTGGAAAAACAATGAATTTTTGTTATGGTATTTTGTCTAGACGGACTCACCTCCATTCTCGCTGTTGCTTCCTTTAGAAACCACGGTGAACACAACACAGATGTTCAACAAAATCAAAAGGGTTAGAGGTCCGATTGCCAGGAAAGTGGTGTACATGTAGGTGTAATAAATTGCATAGTATGCTGGATCCAGTCTGATATCCGTCGGACAAATTTGCATAGAATCTAAGCCCTTTTCATCGAGACAGTCTACTTTTTCAAGTTCGAAAAAGTGAGGGATGTTGTACACACAGCAAATGATCATCAAGACAGAGCAGGTTAACTTGGCACGTCTGGAAATTTACGACTGTTTAACTTGAAATGGAATCTGTGGTTTTCATTTAGGGTAGCTTAGAAAGTCTAATAATAACAAAAAAGAAATTACCTTGGTGTGCAGTACAACTGCTTGACACTCTCTGGAAGCACCACTTGAATAAAACAATCCACAGCGGCGGCAACACAAAAATACACAGAGCTTGTCTGGAAGACAGCAGCCACTGGGAAGATTATTGGGGCACCGGTCACGTAGAGATAGGCAAGGGCTGGAAATGGGATACGTACTGGGAAAATCAGTTATCAGTTAGTTTGGTAATCCCATTTTAATGAGTAGGTTCACAAAATAGTTCTCGAACTTCTGTTTCAAAGAACCATTCTATACAATTCTCACTTGGGTAATCGTGATGTCTCCACGCTTCCAAGACAAACAAGAACATTGCAGTGAGCACCAGGAAGAAGTCCGAAAAGCCCAGAGCAGCAAGATAAATTGAGGTGGAATGAATAGCCAGCTCCGGATGAAGATATGTTTTGACGACCAGAACGTTTCCAATCAACCCAATCATTCCGACGATTGCAAGGAGGACTCCAGACACTCCCAGGTTGTAGGTCTAGAAAACACTATTGTTGGTTTATGTTCTCAGTAAAAAAAACACATTCCTACTACATTTGGTTCTTGGCTCTCTGGTCCCTCAGTTCCTCCAAAAAATGGGAAGTGAGAAGAATAAAAGAACATGAAAAGAGCACACAAAGCACCACCACAAAGTGTGAGATCTGAGGGTGCATTCCTGGTTTTATGTTCATGTTTTATAGAACAGATTCCGGATTTTAGGAGCTCTAGGTATATAAAATTTGATGCTGGGTATAAAATCCGGTACTGGGGAATATTTGAATACTGACTATGAAAATACACATGTAGTTATTTTTGAGTGCTTTCAGAATTCAAAACCAGGTGACCGAATTATGAGACAGAGGCGTCATAGTTTAAGCAATTCTCTATCATTTTCAGGTCTTAATTTTCAAAGTTTTTTTTCCTTACCAGGTACTCAGGATCAGTTGATCCGAGGCAAGAGTTGCAGAAGATTGGAGGTGGTTCGAAATCCAACATGCTGCTGGTGGTGGCGTCCATCTCTAGAGATCTCTGAAATAACACATTTCAAGAGAACTTACATTTAATTTTCAAAAAAAGTCAAATATTGGATAAAAGATGAGCTACAAGTCAAAGAGTCATCATATCGAAAAAAGTGGCAAAGGAAGATGGATGAAGAGTGAAAGGGAAGAAGAGGAGGAGCTAATTGAATTTCATGTCTTTTTCATTTGCCCCCTTCTTCTTAATGTAGTCTTTATTCCAAGGTCGCCAGAGTACGCAAAACACCTCGGAATACCAATGAGTTGATCCGTGACAACTCCCAGGAAAAGTGAGGGAAAGGGGCAGAAATCTTAAAAATTCATTTCCCAGAGTATTTAGTATCAAAATGTTCGTCTTGGGCTGGAAATTATCATGGCGTCAAACATTTTTAGCGTAGATCAAAACTGGAAAAGATGGCGCGCGCCCGAGTTCTGCGCACACCTGGAGTATTGACGCAATCGAAGGTTTGTTGGCGCAACTTGGCCTTCATTTTTTTATTTAATTTTTTTGAAGTCATTTGTTTATTTTAAATTATTTTCGTTGGTTTTTTGCATTTTTTTTTCCAGAAATAATTTTAATTATTTTCAGCGTTATTCGCATGTCATCTACTCCCGAAACTTCAGAATCCACCGAAAAACAGGTATTCAAAAAACGGGAGTTTCTGAAAAATTATTTTCAACCTTCAGGTCAACGAAGGAATTGAAGCGAAGCCTGGAAAAGTGACTACATGACTTGCTAAACCTAATATCATTGTTAATTTTCAGAGAAAAAACCCTGAATCCACTGAAAAGCTAGAATCTACGGTATCAAAACGAAAAAAGTACGAAGATCCGAATAAGAAAGTGGATCCGTTGGATGAGATTCCGATGAAAGTTCCCTTCAAGATTATCGATGGTAAAAATTGAAATATAAGCAAGAATTTCAATTGTTTTCTATAGGAATTCGTCATCTGAACCCGTATTGGGCATGCTATCGAACTCGTACAAAAGGACGGTGGATCGGACGAAAGATGGTCGAAGTGTTCGCCGGAGAGTTTCTATCGACGAATCGGAACTATGCGGTAAATAAAATCATTGAAAAAAAGCTCAAAAACAAAAATCGGAATTTCTTTCAAACTAGACAGAAATCTTTGAAAATGATGTAGTTCTTTCTTTGAAAATCTCTGAAATTTTCCGATTTTTTCTCAATCTTCCTCCAATTTTTCTTATATTTTTCTCACAAATCCCATAAATTATTCGAAAGAATCCGCCGCGCTGCTCATCCCCAACCCCTCCACCCCACGCATTTTTCATTTCGAACACATTTTCTAGATTTCTTCCACGTGATAAAAAGTCTCAAATTGTTCCCTCGGGGAGCTTTCCGGGAATTTTTTCCAACGACTTTTCTCCACTTAGAAAATCTGAAAATTCTGAAAACCCGAAAATCCAAAGGAAAAACACTTGAGAAGTCGAAAAATGGAAGAAAAATGTTTTTTTGGGAAACCAAAAAACCAAGAAGCAATGAAGACGGAGAAAGAAGGTGCCCCCACACTATCAGAAAGCTATAATTATCTCGAAATGAATGACATTTCAATCGAAAATAGAGAGAGAGATGTTTAAAGAGTTGTTGTATTGGAAGTGAATAAGGGATTAGTCATCAGAAGAAGAGTGTACAGGAAGGATCAAGGATCTCTTTAGTGGATCAGAATTCAGAGGAATTGCGGGCTAAACTTTTCAAAAAGTTCAGTTCAATTTCAATTGAACAACCGACAAACGGTTGTCAAGAACTAACACGGTGTGACTTTGCCGTATCAGAACCAGTCTTGCGGGACCATTAATAAGGAAAAAAAAATAATCTATCGAATGGTATGAATGTCATACAGAATAGTTTTATCGGAAATTTTTGGCAAAACAAAAAAGCCCTTTCAGAGCTGAGGTTTTAGTTTTTCAGCATTTCGCTTCTCATTATATCATTCACTAGAGATTTTTTCTCAGCAGTTTCATATATTTATCTTCTCTGCTTTAGTAGAATCGAGGTCTCAAAACGAAGAAATAGTCTCAATACAATGACAGGACCGCCATAATAAAAGGACAGTTCAGAAAAAATCAGTTTTTAAAAGGCGGAAATAGGCGAAAAAACCACCGTTTCAAACATTCAATTTTATGATTCATCAGACTTCAAGCATTCAATTCTAGAACTAATTAGCGACAAGATTTCAAAACAAAAAAAAATCAATTTCTCTTCCGATGAATCACAATTTACTGGCGCCAGGCGCCTCTTGTGAGTGGATTCCTCCGCATTCCTACAGAAGGCATATTTCAGCCGTAGGGCAAGATATGAAACTAATCGAATTGGATTCGATGCTTTCTCGAATAAAAAACACATATCAAAAGTGACGAGAACAATCATCTTTTTTGCTCTCTCTCTCCCTTTCCCCTAACCTTCTTCATACCACGCAAAATGCCTTAAGGGATATATGATTTTTGAGAGGAGAAGAAGTTGGAACTGAAAACAGAAGAAGTGGGAGGGACTGTTCATTTTTCATCTGTTTTCAAGTCAGAAATCCCGAATGAACTTCAAGAAAATAATTTTTTTTCGAAAGAAACGTCATTCTAAAAAAAGGAAGAAGGCCAGAAAAAAATCACATCATTATTCTCAATTTTCAACAGCAGCAAGAGAACAAATTTGGGGTTTGCCATGGAGAGTTCTAATGACATTTTTCATTCTAAAAGAGAGAAGAAAAGTTGCTGAAGCGAATCATCATAGTAAGAAAAATGGAGAAGATATGAAGAGTTTTATGCAAATCTCAATGAAAAGAGATTTTGCACCACAATTATTCACCTGGGATTATGAAGATGAAAAGAAGAGTCGGAAAATATTCAAAGGAGAGAAATGGGCGGAGTCAAAGGAAGAAGTTACAAAGACCCAAGCAGCAGAACACTTTGCAACGAGTGGGACAAAAAAACCTTTTGCTTCTCAGTATTTTCAATAAAAGAATAATCGAAGGAAAATAAAAATAGGGATTCAGACAAACAAAACTCTCACTTAACCTCAAGAGCTGACCTTTAGCCGGAAGATATGAAGGCTAACTACAAACTTCCATGTGTATGGCAAAAACACTATCTGAATGTGAGATATATGAACTCAATTGTAGATAGTCTGGCAAGCCTAATCCCAACACGCAATAATAGTGGATTAAGATCGAAGAACATGTCTATGATAATCTCGAAACACGTACCAACACATAGTACGCTTCTTTTTGCCTGGAAATAGAATGCGGCAAAAAAAATATAACCGGAAGCATCCTATGACAAATTGGAACAAAAAAGGATTACAGAATAATCCATCCTCCTTCCTAGATCTTCAAAAGACATCCCCAAGAGTGGGTGGAGCCTAACAAGAATGTCCCAAGGAAAAGTCCAAATTATCTTCTAAGACCCTTTTATTCACACCCTACTCACCCACACACATAAAGACCAAACCCTCCTAATTTGAACAAAAGAAGGTTGAATGAATGAAGAATGAAAACGAAACGAAACGAGCACAAGACAAAAAAGATGAGCAATGAGGAAATTGGAGAATTTCGGTGCCTCTGGAATTTCTCCCAAAAAAAATTAAGAAATTCTTCTTAATTTTTTTAATTCTCTATTTTTCATTGAGATCTGAAAACGTAAAAAACAAAAAAAAAACATAGAAAAGCAACAAATTGAGAGAAGAAGGAGACGAACGGCGATGAATTTTATTGAAGTGCTGTCTAGAAGAAGAAGACAGCGTCCCCCCACTTCCTATCCCTGGAGAGGAAGAAGGAGATCCCGAAAAATAAATGGTCGAAAGTCAAAAGAAGTTAGCAGTTTTTGAAAAATGAAGTTACAACTCAACTACAAGGTCCAGTCATTCAGGTCCAGTTGGTAAACACCAGCATTGAGCCAAAAATCACAAAAATAATGCTCGATGTTTCTATAAATAAGGAGCTCGAAAAGTGATACATCATTGTTAGAACGGCTTTGATCCGTCCATAGACCTAGAATCGAAGAGATTCATGAACTAAACCTAAATTATCAATGGGTTGAAATTGCATTCAACTTAAAGAGATCATGTCTCACCTCCCTCACCTAGAATAAAAAAAATGAAGGCGACAAAAAGAAAAAAAAAGTGGACAAGTACCTTCACGAAGAGAGCAAAATTGACGACGAGATTCAAGTGGTCTCTTCTAGGATAAAAATGGATGGAGATGTTTTGTGAAACGAAAACGGAAAGGAAGAAAAAACAAGAACTGACTTTTGAGTGAGCAAAGCAACGCAAATGACGAGCGTTTTATAGAAGAAATCTAAGGCCAGCAAACTGGGCGGAGCTACAGTACCGATGGATTTTGTACAGCTATCACACTGACGTGGCTTTGCTTCATTGGCTTTTTGGAAGCTTTTGGGGCGTGTCAAAAGAGAGCTACAGTATTACCAAACCCCCACAAAAACAAATGGGTTTTGTATAGCAATTAGAGTTTGGCGTGATTGATGGAAAGCTCACTCACTTTTTCTAGAAACTCCGGAGGCGGCAGATCTACAGTACCACTAGCACCCACTGACCCTAATGGGTTTCGTACAGTCGTTAAACTTTAGCAAAGTGACGTGAGCTCCGAAGAAGCTCCGAAGAAATGCAAAGCTACAGTAATGCCAGGCTCGTGGGCTCTAATGGGTTTCGTACAGCAATCAAAATTGTTGACATGGCCGATAAAATGCCCACACATTCTCGAGAAGCTACAGTATCACCCCATTCAACAATCCTAATGGGTTTTGTACAGTCTTTAAACTTTAGCAAAGTGACGGGAGCTCCGTGCATAGGATACAGTACTACCTCGCTCACTGGTTCTAATGGGTTTCGTACAGTCCTAAAAGTCATTAAGCTTCAAATTTGAGACTACTGTAGCCTTCTGTTGTAGCTAATGGAAAAAAAAAAACATTTGGTTCGCATTATTTCAAAAAGGAAAGGACGAAGAAAAGTGTGAAATTCTCATTAAAATAGGAAAGAATTGCTATACGAGCTGGAAGCTTTTAGGGAAGATATTTCAGAGAACAAAACACATGAGGATAAAAAAGTCGAGGGGTTTACTCAACAGAATTTGAACTTCTTGAAAATTCAAACAAACCTAATTTATCGATAAATATCATTTTCAATCAGAACTATACTGATCGATAAAGCTAATAGTTCCGGAAAAATGAAAGCCATTCCAGAGCTCTTATCGCAGTTGTCTCAATAGTAGACTCAATTCACCAAACAACAAAGAACCCGTTTCTATCAAGAATTGGCCATTCCACCTCCTTTTTTGACGTCCTTCGTCTCATTAAACCGAAAATTCTATAATTAGGACGAATTTGTGCTAAAATGCAAATTTATGCATTTTCTAAAAATTCGTCTTCGCAATTTCTTCATAATTTCTTCCAAGAATTGAAGAGAGAAGGAATTGATCGAATTCGGAGAGCACAAGGTTTTTTGGAAGATCTTCCAAAAAACGTGAAATAGAGTAAAAAGTTTGGAGTTAGGTGACACGCTACACACACGCAACAGGATGATTTAGGAGTTTACTCCAATCGAAATTCGTAGAAATTTATCAAACTTTCTGTGTTTTTCTTTGCAAATGACGTAGAATGTTATTACTTCTGCTTCGACGAGAAAATATATTTTGAGATATTTTTCTGAAATTTGTTTCGACCTTATCAGAACCATGCACTTTGAAAAACATGCTAGAGCAAAAAGAAGATATATTTAGACATCGAAAACCCAACAATGAAATTGAAATTGAAACAGAGGGGAGGATCACAAACCAAATGAAACTAATTTGAAAATGGATAAGTAGAAAAAAACCGAAGAACAAGGAAATAATGAATTGAACGAAGTAAAAAAAAAAAACCTCCCGAGAACTAATAGAAGACGTCAACGATGTGGGAAAGTGGACCTATTCTCTGGAATTTCAGAAAAAAAAACAGAATTCTATCCTTGTTTACTATCAAGTTAAGGAGAGGTCTAAAGGAGAAGAAGGTTCTTCTCTCAAGGCGACGGCCCACATATAATTTCCCGTTGGTTTTCCGTTTTTACTCTCACTTCTTCTTCTTCTTCTACACATGACTCTTCTTTTGTCTATTCTTTTTGTTTAGCATCATCTTGAAGAATCATCATCATCATCACCATCACTCGAATTGAAACGAAATTTTGAAAATTCGATCAGTTAGGGGACATTTTTTCTCAAAAAGGAAAGAAAAGTTCCATTCTGCTAGACAGTGAGTCATTTTACATGAATCAACTGAACATGTAATATGTTTTTAGGACAGAATAGAAACACACAGAACACAATGATAACGACCAAAAATAATTAGCAAATGTCTAGAATGATGTTCACGCTGAAGCAGTTTTATATGTGCTGATTACTAGTTTACGATAAAACTTGTTAGTTTGGTAGTTCAAAATCATGAGAAGAAGAAACAATGATAACGAAAAATCTAGGGCATCAAGCACAATGGCACCTCGTGATTGAATGTTTTAAGTTCGAACATTATGAAAATCCATCCGGTGTCCCGATTATCGCCCCCATTTCATCCCCTTCCTCCTCCGGCCCTCTCCAGATGTTGCATTCGATCTTCCGATCACTTTTTTCTTATATCTTTCGATGAGTGACGAACAATATATTAGATTTGATGTATATGTTAGAAACACTTGCACTTGAAATGTACCTTTTCTTTTTTCTGGATGAGGGTTCAAATACAAATTAGTTACAAAATTCTGTAAATCAGGAACAAAATTCGATTGTATCATTTCAGAAAATCGCGTGCAAAATGGGACGAATCTATGTGAATGGAGAGCAGATGACCGATATAGATTATGTGATGAAGAATGGGGATCGAGTGGAGCATTGGGCTCATCGGCATGAGCATCCGGTAGGTAAACAGCAAGCCGTTTGAAATAACTTCGAACAAAAGTCTGAAGTATGCAATGCAATTTTGTGAAAATCAATGTAAAAGTTTTTGCAGAACTGTCTGTTCAAAAGTGCATGAACACCTACGTTTTCCAGTTTATTTTAGATGGTTTAGGCTAATTTTGAGTATGCGCCAATCAACAAACGTTCTGCTGCTCTAAGAAATTTTAAGTGCATCAAACACTGCTTCACCTACATTGTTGTAGTTAGCAATTTCTTGACAACCGGCTGATTTATCGAATAAAAACAACCTAAAAACTGTCAGTTTTCTATATGAATTTCGGGCGCTCTTTCGACGATTTCGAGAGTCTTGGCACATAGAACTTGACAACTACATAAATAAAGTTCTAGTTACATTCGATACACGTTTCATCTGATGATATATCTGCCAATTTTGTGTGTATATACACCGACCATTTTTTGAGAGCCGTATAAAAATTTTTGACTGTATGAAGCATGCAAAAAATCAACAACAATGGAAGTGTTTGTATACTTTTGAACAATAATAAACATAGCGTGTTGATTGATACATCTTTAAATAAAAGCCCGAACTTTTAAGAAAATCGAGTGACTATTCTATTCGATTATGAATACTGAACAGACAAGTTTATGCATTTATTTTATTTGCGTACGAATTTATGGAATAGCAACACTAATCACATCATTTTTGTGTTCTCTAGCTTGTTTCTTGCATACTTGTCTATTCAATATCTTCCAGGTCCGAGACTTGCCAATTCGAATAATCAGTGAAACCGACGATCTCCTTGTCGTTGAAAAACCACCATCACTTCCAGTACACACATGTGGTCAATACGCTATTCACACAGTGTTAGGACAGCTGAGAGTCAATGAAGGGAAGACTGGATTAAGAGGTTACTTTCTTATCAACATGTTTAAACCATCAATTTTGTTTTCAGTCCTCCACCGCTTAGATCGTGCCACGTCTGGAGTCTTGTTGTTTGCGAAGAACTACGAAACAGATTTGGAATTCAAGACGACACTGAAACAAGGAGAATGGAGTAAAGAGTATGTCTGTAAGGTGGATGGAGTGTTTCCGGAGTGAGTTGGATAAAAAAGGAATGAAAGGAAAAATTTAGTTTGCGATTTTCAGTGAAGAACAAATTTGTGAGCAGCCAATCGGACCACTGGTTATATCGATGGGAATTCAGTGTGTGAGGCCGGATGGGAAGGAGGCAAAGTCGAGGTTTAGGTAAGGAAATAGAACATCCGGATATTCGGATACTCGGACAGTAATGTTTATTATTTGTTTCATCGTAACTGCCCTTTTTGTAGAAAACTCTGGTCGGACGGCACGCATTCAGTTGTACAGGTGCACATTGAAACAGGTAGAACTCATCAGATTCGAGTACATTCTCAGTTTTTGGGTAAGCTTTCTTTCACTTTTTCTCTTTCAATTGATCACTCTTTCAGGCTTCCCAATCGTTGGTGATCAACTGTACAATTCGACGGTTTGGGGATCTACAAAAGGAAAGAATGCAGAGTATCAGAAGAGTTTTGAGGAGGTACTACAGCGAACATCATTTCCGATACGCAATGTTATTTTCAGCTCTGTGAAGACGTCCGGAACACTCACAAGTCGGAAAATTGGCATGAGAAACCAAACCCGGAATTCGAAAAGAAAATGGAGCATCTCGCAAAGGATTCTATTGTAATTACACCGGAAACTCCTAGAATTTCAGTGGAAGAACGACCGGAATTCGATGAAATCTGTCAGAAGTGCAACGTCGAATCGAAGAAAGTTCCCGATAATCATTTTCAGTTATTTTTGCATTGCTTGAAATACGAAACACCGAAATGGTGTTTTAAGACTGATCTGCCGGAATGGGCCGTTCAGAAAAGTGATTAATTTATTTTGTTGCATTATTTATTTGAATTTGTTGACTCTGTTATTGTTATAAAATTTGAATAACTAGAAATTATGTCGTAAGTTTGAAGTTAAATTGTGATGTTTGTTTTTTTTTTCAGTAAGGCAAGACGCTGATAAGATTTTTTAAAAACTGATTTTATTTGCAAACAAAACCCAAAGTTGAACAAGAAATCGGATGTACAGAGAAATGGAACGAAGCGATAAACAATAACAAACATAAATGCAGAACAACAAGAGATTACACGATGTATAAAATTGAGTTAACAAAATAGTATAAGGAAATATTGAACAAGAGAATGCACAATACTTGGGCATTCTCTTCTCCATAAACTCATTATCGTTCTTCATTCTTCCCGTACTTCGTTTAGAAAAACTCAGAGTTTATTGTAAAAAAAAAAGTAAATTCTAAGTCATTAACCACTGAATGCTAATTGTCAACAGATACATAGAGTATCAACGAACCTTGAAAGGGTAAACAACATCTCTTATGAAGTCTAATGGCGTCACTTTCTCTCTCTGACTAATATTTCATTTTCGATAATTTATGTTGTCTCACTGTGTTATAGGAATGTTTCCAGGTTACCCTTCCTGAACAAAACTTTAAAGCATGTGTTTTTAAGTATCTCATATATCAGAAAACGCTCTCCTTTATAGCTTTGTCCACTCCATTTCGTTGGAAAACTAGACATATTTCAATTGAGAGCTCGAAAAAATCGGACATTCAATTTTTCTTTCTTCATGCTCCTAGGAATCTGGATAACCGCTTCTGAATACTAAAACACTGAGTACGCACACTGATACTCTTCAATGTAAATTACCTTCGTTTTGTCTTAGTTTCACAGGAATTTAGTTTTTTCTCTGCTTTTTTTTCTCGAGAAACTTGCCGATAAAGTTTTGAAAACTCATGTGAGCAACATTGATATGCCTTCTTGTTGTCCATATACTCCGCCTTTTGAGTGTAAGTATATATCAGAAGCATAGAAGAGACCCAGGCAGAAAAAAACATGCACAATTTAGCTAATGTCTGCGTGGTTTTTTCTTGCTATTCAGAGATGTACGCTTTCTTATAATCTCTATTATTTGTTAGACTTTTGAGTTGGCTCACTTTTTTTAGCAGAGGAAAATAGATAGTTTGATACCGATCTTGCTTTTTTATAATCGAAAAACTTCGTTTGTTTTCTTCTTATCAAAAGAGCCAAATATAACTTTTTGATAATTGAAGGATCTCTCCCCTAACAATGACTCATAACGAGGTGATATTCTCGATTGCAAATCTCCCCGAATGGACGAATGCTCCTTTGATGGAGGTTGAATCCAGTGTCTACCGTGGTCGGATCATTCCTTCTCTCATCTACCGTGTCTCCGGTCTCAGCCCAGATTCTCTGTACTATGTTCAAATTAGACTGGCAAGATTTGACAATCAAAAATATGTATTCGATTATACGGAACAAAGATGGTGCCCCAGAAACAACAACAACCCACCTTGGGAGGTCCAAACATTGCAGTTTCCGGGAAAAATGGAAGATGGAAATAGAATTGTGAAGAGTGGAAAGGAATGGATGAAAGGAGGAATTGATTTCACGAATGCATTCATTGGGACAAAGGAAGTACCGAATACATTTGTGGTCAAGAATGCGTTCGTCTATTTTCCAACTATTATTTTAACTTTGATCGGTGGTCCATCCTGGGAATTCTCCAATGATTGCCAGAAGTTTGTAGCAGTGTCTGTATATGTAAGTTGAAGATTTTCAAACCAAGAAATTAATTATATAATTATATTTGCTAAAACTCAGAAAAACTTTGCCTAATTTACAGAGCTCAATGACAGTGGCTGCCAAGAAACGAGGAATCCCCCCGGACGATAATCATCTCAAGAGACGAAGACGCGGATATCAAGCTGATATGGAGAAAATTGAAGAAAATTGGGTTAAAGGAGAATACATTGATTGTCCGGAACAGAAAACAGATGGTATGGAGAAAAAAGATATTATGCCAGTTTGTCAATTGAAGAACCAGAAATCTGAAGAAGCTGTTAACCATTTGAATGTAGGACAACTTCTTCATCCTAATTTTGAATTTGGAGTTGAACCAGTGACTGTTAGTACGGAAGTGATGTTAGCCCTTATCAAGGTTATCAATCAAAAAAATGCTCAAAACCAAACTTTGAATATTACCTAAAATTTCCGTATGAAATCTTTGATATTCAGCGATTTTTTACTGTATTACACACCTTTATCATTTCTTCACCATTGTGATCTTCTTGATCTCGTTATAACAACTTTGCTCTACAAATAAATGGTTCTCGAAAAAAGGTTCATTTCCCCAATTGCTAAATCATAACAGATGGTTTCAATGATACAATTGATATGCCATTTGGTTGCGGTTTACTGTAACGAAATTATGTTTTCGAAAAGGGATATTGATAACAAACCGTCTTCTGAGAATCAAATTGACCATGAAATTTCGATACGGTGGGAAAGTGATAATTAGACCAGAGACATTCAATGGGGAGTGGAGGCAAGCGATCATTACAAGGATTTCAATGATTACTGTAACAGATAAATCAATATCACCTTTCCTCCTCCTGACAACTCACATTGTGAACCACTTGTAACAATTAACATAACAAAAACACAAATCAGAGGCGGGACAAAAATCACTGATGACGTGGAGAATTGTGCTAAAAGGCTCCAGATTGCGGCACGATGCTTACGGTAGTTTGAACGTGATAATTTTGATTTTAGAAGATTCAGCATTCGAAAAATATTCAGTAAAACTAGTACAAAAGCAGTGAAAGCTATAATTCCACCACCAACTGCACAAGCAATAAATATGGCAAATTTGGATGAAGGCTCGTATATAGAAAAATTGGGGAGTGATTCAAATTGGAGCTGGTATTCTGGATAGGTCTGGGTTTTATGGATTATTGATGATCATAAGGCTTGTGGACGTACCAATTTTACAAACTCTAGTTTTTGGCTTTCGGGAATGTTTAGTGTTGAAAGAATTCCCGGAACACTTAATACAAATGTCACAAAATATAAAAGCATGAAGAATAACAGAAACTTCGGGATCAAATATCGTTTTAATGTTCCAGCGATAGATTGGTGTTTTCGAACAAAACAGATAATCATTGCACCAATTTGATAACTGAAGAAAAATGAGATGCCAGTCTGGAAACGTTCGAAATAAGTGATTAGTCCTTATGTAAACTTACCATGGCGAAATGAGTTGTCACCCCAAATCGAGCACCTACACCCATCACGTAACCAGCTAGTAACGGGTACAGTGGTACTGGTTGCGTGAGGCCAGTCAAATGGAAATCAGTGAAAGCACAAGCGACCTGAAAGCCTCCAGTTGACAAGTTTATATATAGAAATCTTACCTGAAAATTCAACAGGAAATACCGAAAGTCATCAATTTTATCACTTTGAAATACAATTAAATATATAGAGAACATATCCATAACTAAAGAAATCACACCAACAAAATGATAATAGGTGGATAGCCAATAAGCAATTGAGAAGTCAATATCATACATGAGTAACAAAATTCAGCCCAAGGAATGAAAAAGAATGTGTGATCTGTATTGCTCTACCACCTGGTATACCAAAACAGGTGGATTATGCACGTGTTTTGGTTTGATGGTGTAAAATCGGAGTCACGAAGAGCAAGAAAATCAGTATTTGAAAGAAGGAGTATAATTACAGGATAAGAACATGAAGTTTGGTGAGTTATTAATCTCTTGCAAATAGCCATGATTTTTAAAAACACGAGTGGAATTTTCAGTTGGTATTCACGTGTTTTTCAGGAGTACTTTGCACCTTCAGAAGTGGATTCGATGTAGCTTGCCAGTGGCTTGGTCTGAACTACAGTAATCTTGTAGATTTCGTTCAAATTTATATCTGCTAGACTATTGTTTTTAACTCTATGTCATAGAAAAACTATCGGTGTGGTGCCTTTTCAAGCAAAGAGGTCACAGGGTCTGAAGAATTCTTTATCCCAAACTTAGTCCCCTATGGCTACTCGTCTTCATTCATCAGAATCAGGCCCATTAGAATCAGTCCCCGTGCTTTCTTCAAACATTGATCCGTCTCTCTTCTAACGAAAACTGCTTGGTTTCTCTTCTTATGCGAGACTGGAATATGTTCACAATTTTATTGAACGGAGATCTTGGAATGAATAAATACAGAAAAATAAAAATAAGAAAAAAGTTAGTAAAATTAGCAATTTAAACAGAGTCACTGGTTCCTTGTCCACCCTTCTTCTCACTTCTCTCAGCATCCCTTTTCTGAGCCTCCAGAGCAGCTCTCTCTTCCTCCTCCTTAGCCGCCTTTTCCTCAGCTTCTTTGTCAGCCTTCTCGGCAGCCTCGTCTTCTTCATCAGTTGGGATCTCGAAAAGAATACGGAGCTCTTCTGGAGACTTGCCCTTTGCCATATTGGCAACCTTCTTGCAAGAAACGGTCATGAGTTGCTTGATGTTGAGGTAGTTGGCAGCACAGATCAAGTTGAAGAGTTGCATGCCATCGATTTCCATGAGTTGAGCATCGAATTCTGGGATGACAACATTCTTTGGGACAGAGTCATCATCCTCTGGAATAGCCTCTCCCTTGTGATGTTCACACCATTCGAACACCAATTTCAAGGTTGCACCGTCAATGTTCTCGATTGGAATGGCATCCTTTTTCTCAACATCTTCCGCAGTGTAACCCATGGTTGTGACGAGACGGTTCAAGGTCTCCGATTGTTGAATGGCCAGCTCACTGACTTTGAACTCTACACCATCATTGCTTTCGATACGGTAGTACATGCCATCTTCGACTGGAGCATTGGCGACGAGTGGAGCGGCTTTAGCAGACATTTGTTGGAGATGGATCGAACTGAAAAAGAAGAATTTGAGTAAAAGATCAGAGAGAAATGGAAGAAGGGAAAGAAAAGAGAGCAAATAATGTAAAGTTGAAAGAAAGGTGATAGAGGTAGTGAAAAAGAAGCAAAGAGCAGTATCAGCTCAAGTCCCACCGATGAAAATAAAATCAATGGACATTATTTGTTTGAAGATTGCGATTTCCAAAAAAAGGAATGAGAAAAGTGAAAAATCATTAGAGAGAAAGAAAAGAGTGAAAATGAAGGAAGTGAAGAGGAATGAAGAACTGACTGGCAGTGAAAACCAAAACAGAGGAAGGAGTGGTAGGTCAAAAAGGAAAACAACAAAGATGAGCTCGTTCGAAAAGAAACGCGGTAGATCAAAAATAATCGAAAGATCAAAAATTGTTGTTATGAATAGAAATGTGCGACTGAAGGTAATGAGACTGTGAAAAGGAAAAGGAAGATCAGTAACTGTTTACTAGACATCACTATTCCACTGAACCAGTCAGGTATGTCACCGATAACAACAGTCATTTAATCTGATGAAGGAATATATTTTTATCATGAGCTGAGAAGCCAAATTACTGAATGCACATAGAAAAAAACTATACTTATCATTTCTATAAATTGAGATAATTTTCCGGATTCATAGTTCAGGCGAGAAATGGAACGATTCGGAGAAGTCTGGAGAAATTTGAAAAACTCCACTTACACGTAAACGAACTGTCTGACTCCTCTGGAACTTCAGTTGCAGAGTCAGAAACTAATCTTTCTTTTCCTTTTCACAACGTTATCTCCTTCAGTCATACATTTTTTTCATAACGACAATTTTTGGCCTATCGATTATTTTTGATCTACTGCTTTTCTTTTCAAATGAACTAACACCTCTGTTGTTTTCCTTTTTGACCTATCGCTCCTTCCTCTGTTTTACCTTCGCTGTCAGTCAGTTCTCCATTTCTCTTCAATTCTTTCATTTCCACTCTGTTCTCTCTTTCCATAATTCTTCACTTTTATCATTCCTCTTTTTGGAAATTGCAATCTTCAAACGAATATTGTCCATTCATTTTATTTTCATCGGTGGGACTTGAGCTGATACTGCTCTTTGCTTTCTTTTCACTACCTCTATCACCCTTCTTTCTAGTTTACGCTATTTGCTCTCTTTTCTTTCTCTTCTTTCATTTCTCTCTGATCTTGCACTTGAATTTTCTCATTTTTAGTTCGATCCATCTCCAACAAATGTCTGCTGAAGCCGCTCCACTCGTCGCCGATGCTCCAGTCGAAGATGGCATGTACTACCGTATCGAAAGCAATGACGGTGTAGAATTCAAAGTCAGTGAGCTTTCAATCATTCAACAATCTGTGATCTTGAGTCTTCTCGTTCAAAATTACACTTTGGAGGACGTTAGAACTCGTGATGCCATCCACATCGAAAAATTTGACAGTGGAACCTTGCAACTGGTGTTCGAGTGGTGTGAACATCACAAGGGAGAGGCTATTCCAGAGGATGATGACTCTGTCCCAAAGAATGTTGAGATCACAGAATTCGATGCCAGACTCATGGAGATCGACAACGAACAACTCTTCCACTTGATCTGCGCTGCCAATTATCTCAACATCAAGCAGCTCTTGAACGTTTCTTGCAAGAAGGTTGCCAATATGGCAAAGGGTAAGTCTCCAGAAGAGCTTCGTATTATTTTCGAGATTCCAACTGATGAGGAGGATGAGGCGGAAGAGAGAGCTGCTTTGGAGGCTCAGAGAAGGGATGCTGAGTAAGCTGAGGAGAAGGATGGACAAGGAACCAGTGACTCTGTTTAAATTGCTAATTTTACTGACTTTTCTTATTTTCATTTTTCTGTATTTATTCATTTCAAGATCTCCGTTCAATAAAGTTGTGAACTTTATTCCGGTCTAGCATAAGAAGAGAAACTGATCATTAGTCCATGAAAACCCAAATGCATTAGGCTGATTTCGGGTTTCATTCCTTCATCCGGCTCCAAAACCAAACGATTGCATCTGCTCTGCATTGCCTTCGAAGCTTTCAGAAACACTTTTAATAAGAAGAGTACAAACTTTCTGTTTGTGGGACGAGTCATATCATTTTTCTTAAAATTTAGACATCGATTTCTCATTTGTGAGCGGATCCTTTTTCATTTCTAAGCATTGAAACTTTCCTATTCTCAATTTCGGATGACTAAAGTTTTGTGAATTTGAATTTCTGAATTTGTTGAAGCGACTTCGAACCTCTTATGACTTGGTGGCAATGCTATTGATTATATTTTTGAATTCAAATCTTCTTGTCTTATTCAAAAATAATCTGTTTTCCCAAGAGAAGAATCGAGAATATTCTATGGGTGTCCTGTACAGAACACTCCAGAAGGTTGCTCCTGGGACAAAGAAGAGTATAAAAGGGAGAGGAGTGTAATAGAACCGTCATTCAGTCCTCCAGACCTCGCCTAGAGCAGAGCCCTTCCCTTTCCCCTTCATCCCCTCTCCATCGTTTCCATCGTTTTCCTGTATGGTCCGATCAATAGAACCCTGGTTTCCCTGTACGATTCGTCATGTTTCTTTGGAATCTTCAGGAAAATAGTGTTCATTGCCTGGATTCAACTTGGTGAGACGTGAATTCATACCGCTCTTTTTCGCCCTTCCACAACTCTTTATCACTCCTTTTTTAATTTTACATTTCTTTTTCCTTCTTTCTTTCATTCCTTTTCGTTCGTTCATTCTAATTCTTCTGTTTCCAGATTGATCCATCTCCAACGACGTCCATAATGTCTGCTGAAGCCGTTCCAGTCGTTACCGATGCCGCTGCTCCAGAGGGAATGTACTACCGCATCGCAGGTAATGATGGTGTAGAGTTCAAAGTCAGTGAGCTGGCCATTCAACAATCTGAGACATTGAATCGTCTCATCACAACCATGTGTTACACTGCGGAAGATGTTGAGAAAAAGGATGCCATCCCCATTGAGAACATTGACGGTGAAACCTTGAAATTGGTGTTCGAGTGGTGTGAACATCATAAGGGAGAGCCGATTCCAGAGGATGATGACTCTGTCCCAAAGAATGTTGTCATCCCAGAATTCGATGCCAAACTCATGGAAATCGACAACGAACGACTCTTCAACTTGATCTGTGCTGCCAATTATCTCAATATCAAGCAGCTCTTGAACGTTTCTTGCAAGAAGGTTGCCAATATGGCAAAGGGTAAGTCTCCAGAAGAGATGCGCATTCTTTTCGAGATCCCAACTGATGAGGAGGATGAGGCTGCCGAGAAGGCCGCTAAAGAAGCTGAGGAAAAGGCTGCTAAGGAAGCTGCCGAAAAGAAAGCCGCTGAGAAGCATACCACTGTCGAGGATGCCAAGAAGGATGTGCAAGGAACCAGCGACTCCGCCTAATTTTATAACTTTTTCTGTTTTTTTTCTGTAATGATCCATTTTTCCTGATCTCCCACCTAATAAAATGTTGAACAGATTACGATTTGAACCACATGAAACAGGAATATATAACGCATTAGGCGATCACTAGAAGGCTTCACGTGGAATAAAAAGCAGTTCTGTAATTGAGATTCAGTGGAATAATGAGCCATTCATTTCATAACTTTCAAGTTAAAGTTTCCATGGCTAATAGATCGGCTACTTTCGAAATTTTTCCGGTTTTCTTATTCTGCTTCTTGAGATAAACACAACAATCCTTTTTTATCACATCTCTTTCCTCTCAGTCCCATACCACTTAAAGAAAGTTCTTTTTGATTTCTGACCATTCCCTAGTTAGCGGAATTTCAACAAAAAAAAACAAAAATAATAATAAATACCGTGAACTACTAAACTAACCCCCCAAGAAAGTGTTCCACGCGAGAAGCACAGTGCCCCAGTTTCATGGGATATAAAGAATCAAAATCTTTGAATAAATTCAGTTCTCAATAATCTACTCTTGAATCAAGAAAACTGACAAACAAGATGTCCGATGAAGAAGAGGACGAGTCTGGCTTCAAACCGGTGAGTATTCAGAACGCTCTTCCATTCAAAACTCTGTATTTTCAGGGACATGAAATCGTTAGCCAAAAGGCAACCTACACTGTAGTCCGCCTTCTCGGGGAAGGTGGTTTCGGTGCTGTGTACCTGTGCAAAACGAACAAAGGAACCCAATGTGCGATGAAAGTTGAGATGAAAATGGAGAAGAGGAAGCATTCCAAACTGAAAATGGAGATTGCGATTCTGAAGTTGGTTGGAAATTCAAAACATTTCACCAAGATTTTGGATCGTGGAAAGAGAGAGAAAGAGGGATTCTTCTTCTTGGCAATGGAGTTGGTTGGAAAGAGCTTGGGAGACTTGAAAGCGGACAGAGCTGAGAAAGTATTCTCATTCGGAACAGGTCTTGGTGTGGCAAGTCAATGTTTGGAGGCAGTTGAAGAGTTGCATAAGCATGGATTCATTCATCGAGATTTGAAACCAGCAAACTATGCATGTGGATTGGATGATAAGAGACATACCATCTATATTCTCGATTTTGGAATCGCTAGAAAGTATATCAACGCCAAAAAAGAGATAAAGACGCCAAGAGAGACTGTTGGTTTCAAGGTAAAAACACCAAATGAAATGTTTGAATTCTAAGAATTAATTTTGCAGGGAACCGTCCGTTTCGCTCCACTTTCCTGTCACCGTAACATCGAAATGGGACCGAAAGATGATTGTGAGAGTTGGTTCTACCTTCTCTTGGACTTGATTCTTGTCGGAGGTCTTCCATGGAAGAAGTTGAACGACAAGAATGAAGTTCTGCTTGCCAAGGAAGAGTGCCGTAAAGAGAAGAGACATACTCTCTACACAGGTCTCAAGTATACAGTGGAACTCAACAAAATTCTCGTCTACATCGACTCACAAGCCTATCAGGATCGTATCGATTATCAGTTCATTTACAAGTCACTTGAAGAGGTACTTTTCATTTTTATTTTGATGGGTTATTCAATCTTATTTTACAGGCCTGTGTTTCGGCTGGACTTGATATCGATGCTCCATACGATTGGGAGAATTCAAAGGAGCAAGGAACAAGCAAGGAGAAGAGCTCTCGCTCCAAATAATCTCTATTCATCATATCAATTCATGACTCCAAATAAAGATTTTGAATATTGACTTTTTTTTTCATTTTTCAAAAACATTCAAGTAATAGTAAGGGGAATGAAACTGAAAGAAAGAAGTGATTAAAGAAGAGAGAGAGGGAAAGAATAGTAACCGAGGGAAAAAATACAAGTTTTTGCGTAGGTTTAGACGGGAAAGAGATACATGTTTGAAGGTGTTTATGGACAGGGATTGTTTCTGGAAGGATGATGTGACAGCTCAGCAATTCGAATAAAAATATTAAGGTGAAGCGATATATGTAACAACAGAAGGATTCATAATAACGAACTTGTTCCCCTATGACTACTTGCCTTCATTCATTAAAATTTGTTTGATGGACCTTTCGATGTTATATATTATCTCAAAAAAAGAAGAATCAAGAAGGTTTATAGGGCGCCCTTCACAAAACACTCCAGGAGACCATGTATGACGTCACTTTAAAGGGACATGGTATTTTTGGGATTAAAGAAGATGTGTGGTCCTCACGCGAAAAATTGTGTGTGTGGAGTGCGTTCGTGGAGGCAGAACAGTCATTCAGGCAAACAGACCTCATCGTGAGCAGTCGCTCCTCTTCCCCTTCCCTCCTCTTTCGTTTCCAACGTTTCCAAGTGAGGTCAAATCGATAGAACCCTGGTTTCTCGGTTATGATTCGTCCAATTTCTTTGGAAATTGGGGTCTTCAGGAGAACATTGTTCATCGATTTGATTCCTCTTGGTGGAACGTGAACTTTTACCGGTTTTTTTCTCTCGCAACCACGTCTTCTCATCTTCCTTCATCCCCCTCCCCTGCTCTTTCATCCTAATTATCCTATTTTGCAGATCAATCCATCTCCAACAATTGTCCAACATGTCTGCCGAAGCCGCACCAGTTGTCGCTGATGCCTCTGCTCCAGAAGGAATGTACTACCGTGTCGCAGGAAATGATGGCGTAGAGTTCAAAGTTAGTGAACTCGCCATTCAACAATCTGAGACCTTGAATCGTCTCATCACAACCATGTGTTACACTGCGGAAGATGTTGAGAAAAAGGATGCTATTCCAATTGAGAACATTGACGGTGCAACCTTGAAATTGGTGTTCGAATGGTGTGAGCACCACAAGGGAGAGGCTATTCCAGAGGATGATGACTCTGTCCCAAAAAATGTTGTCATCCCTGAATTCGATGCTCAACTCATGGAAATTGATAACGAAAGACTCTTCAACTTGATCTGCGCTGCCAATTATCTCAACATCAAGCAACTCTTGAATGTTTCTTGCAAGAAGGTGGCTAATATGGCAAAGGGTAAGTCTCCAGAAGAGATGCGCATTCTTTTCGAGATCCCAACTGATGAAGAGGATGAGGCAGCCGAGAAGGCAGCCAAGGAGGCTGAGGAAAAGGCTGCTAAGGAAACTGCCGAAAAGAAATCTACTGACAAGAATGCCGCTAAGGAGGATGTTGTTGAGAAAGTTGACGAGAAGGATGTTCAAGGAACCAGCGACTCCGCATAATTTTCTACTTTTTTTGTTTTTTTTTCTGTAATAATTCATTTAAAGATCTCCTCCGCCAATAAAATGTTGAACAGATTACGATTCAAATCACATGAAAACAGGAATAAATAACGTATAAGGCTATCACCAGAAGAATCCACGCAGAATAAAAGACAACTCTATAATTGAGATTCAGTGGAATAAGGAGCCATTCATTTTATAACTTTCAAGTTGATATTAAAAAGAAGTATCAAAAAAATCTATGATCCTTATTTTCCCAGATGAGATATTATCGCTGACGGTCGCGTGTTTACTGTAGAGAGACCAAATGGTTTTGTATCCCTGAAGTTCAAAGTTCTCTAGGCCCTCATTATTTTCTATACACTTACTCTCTTCGAAGTATCAAATTCACTACGAATCTTCTATACGGTGGAAAAGTGACAATCAAAACTATCGAGTTCATTGAGGAGTGTAACGAGGCGACAACAACAAGATACTCCACGATTACTGTAATTCAAAAGGTTAATGCAGTATGAAAAGCCCATAGATTACATTGAGCTCCATTAATTCCAAGCAATACGATGAATACGAAAAATATGGGCGGTACAAAAATAACTGATGAAGTTGCAAACTGTGCGAGAAGGCTGTAAATCGCGCTCCGATGTTTTTGATAGGTGGAAGCGGAGAGTTTAGATTTGAGAACGTTTAGCATTCGAAATATATTAAGAAGAACTAAAACAAGTGTTAGAAATGCAATGATTCCACCAACAAGAGAATAAATAACAAAGTTAGCGAAATAATCAGATGGATCGTAAATCGAAAAGTTCGGGATGGACTCAAATCCGGATAGGTATTCTGGATAGTTCTGAAGCTTTTTTTCTGTTTCGGGGACACAAAGTCATTTTCTAATGCTTACTTTTGTCACATAATCCAACTTTTCCTCGTCAGGGACACTACACGTTGCAAAAATACCTGTTACACTACAAGTGTACACAATCACATAAAATATCATAATGAAAACTAGGAAGTTTGGCATTCTGTATCTCTTCAGCGTCTTTGCAATTGCCTGATGCTTCCGGACAAAGCAGGTTATCATACTTCCGATTTGGTAGATGAGCAGGAATATTATAACACACTGAAAATGAAAAATTGGAATGAGCATTTCAGAATTTGAACAGACCAAACAATGATGAAGATTTGCACCAAAGTATAAACTAAATCCTAAAATGTAACCAGAGAGAATTGGGTAAAGTGGAACAGGCTGCATAAGGAAGGTTAATTGGATGTCGGTTAGGGAACATGCAATCTGGAAGTTTTGTTAGTTCGGATGCTCTAGAAATTCACATTATCTATGAAGTATTTTTTTTTGATGTTTACTAAAAATGTACCTACTTCCTATAACAAATTTAATCATAGTAATTGACTAAAACCACAAATTCAATTCAATAATGTAGGTCTGAATGAATGACACATTTTGATCTACTGGCTTTTTTGGCGCTCTTTCCTCTTCCTGTTTATTATCATAACGTCTAAATCGAAATCCTAACCTGAAAATTCAGCAAAAAATATCTGAAATTATCAATTTGACTGCTTTTGAACAATATCAAATATATTGAAAACACATCGAACATCAATGAAATTGCACCAATAACGTGATAATAAGTGATGAGCCAATAGGGAATATTAAAGTCTATGTCGTACATTAAAAGTGATGGAAACTAGAGTTAAGATTAAAATATGAAATCTTGTGGAAAAAATCGGAGAGGTGGAGTTTAGAAGCAGGTGGAAATGTGTTTAAAAATTATATGAGAAAAAAAAATGAAATCAGAGTTCAATAATTGATTTTCATTGTTTTTTTTTATTTAAGGATGACTTTTCAATTAAATTATTGAATTTTCGGGACAGTCTTGTTCTAATCAGGAAGACATAAGGAAAGAGAATAGAAAAAATGTTTATTTTCCCAAATGAGATATCAACACTGACTGTCTCTGAGATACTGTAGAATGTGCTCCGAGACGCTGTGCAATTCTGAACATTATCCGTTCAACGTAACTATACTTTTTGAAATACTTACACCACATTAGAAAACAAATCCGAAACAAACTTCCGATACGGTGGAAATGTTGCAATTAATACAATAACATTCAGAGGTGAATGAGTGCACGCGAGCATCAGCAACACTTTTGTAATAACTCAAATAAAAATGATTTTGACTAATTCAAAAAAAAAATCTCACTTTGCGCTCCATTTATCCCAATCAAAACCACCACAACAAATATAATAGGCGGAACAAAAATCACTGATGACGTCATAAACTGTGCCAGGAGACTGAACACTGCTGTCCGATGCTTTTGATATGTGGACGCTGATATTTTGGATTTGAGGATACTCAACATTCGAAATATATTCAGAATGACTAGAACCAATGTGAGAAATGCAAAAACGCCACCAGCAAGAAAACAGAAAACACATGTCACAAAATAATCAGAGGGGTCATAAATGGAGAAGGTTGGGACGGATTGGAAACCAGATAGATATTTTGGATGATTCTGAAAACTTAGATGATTATGAGCATCGGGAGAAAACTAACCTTTTCTACATAAGCCAATTTCTCATTGTCGGGTACACTTAACGTTGAGTATATTCCCGTGACAGTGCAAGTGTAGATTAATACATAAAGTATCATCAGGAAAAGTAGGGAATGGGGGATACTGTACTTTTTCAATGTGCCTGCTATTGCTTCGTGCTTCCGGAGAAAACATGCTATCATGCTTCCAATCTGGTAAATGAACAGAAAGGTCACAGCTATCTAAAAAATTTGATTTTTTGAAAATATCAACTCAGACTGTACCAACCATGCAATGATGTGTATTCGCCCCGAAGTGAATCGTGACCCCAAGAACATAACCCGATACTAGAGGGTAGAGAGGGACTGGTTGCATTAGAAATGTCAAATGAATATCGGTGAAACAACAGGCGATCTGGAATTCCGCAGTAAATTTTTTTCTGTATTTTCCTTATTCACAGATTCGTAACTTCCGTTTCTATCACTTTCTGCTAGAAAGCTTCTACTAAAAAACGTTAGGAAAATCACGTGTATAGTCTGAAATTCTGGCAGACATCACCGAAGACAGGTGATTTCTCAGTTTGTCACTTTTTGATCTAGGTTTTTTGAAGCACTATTGGGAAATCGGACATCCTACAGAATTTACGAGACTGGATTTTCAGGAACAGATTTTTCTGAACAGTAGGACTATCCCTAGGCAGAGCATGCATACACATTATATAGATTACTTTCAATTATAAAATGTGAAAATTCAGACAAGAACAGCTAAAAATTATTTCATAATTTTCCTAGCTAATGATAACAGTTTTCCATAAAATTTCTCACCTGAAAAATTCAGCCATAAGTATC
>GL379904.1:46787-83279 GCA_000143925.2 Caenorhabditis brenneri | reverse complement strand
AAAAAAACGCAGTGAAACTTTTTGTGAGAATTCGATATCTATATACTTTAGAAGCCCATAACTCGATGGCCAGCAGTTTCGGATAGAAATAATGTACTGAAGAGTTGTCATAAATTTCATGCTGAACAACTTTGTAGTTGATCATTTTCATTTCTAATGGACGGTTCTCAAGTTAGGAGCTTGTTTCCTAAAGGCGACGAAAAAAGCGACGAAAAAGAAGTGAAGGCGACGAAAATAAATAGCGTGAAAAATAATGGAAATTTGCACTGAAAAAAAGCGACGAGATTTTCTTTTACGTGTTTTATCAGGTCAGAATGGCATTTCCGACCATGTCTCCAAGAGGATTTTCGATGTATTTCGCCAAGCTCTATCCGATGGTATAAAAATCTCATATACGAATTTTATCTTGACAGGCCTCCTTCAAATTGTCTATGTCTGAAAACTGAGCTTACCATGCATTGATGGGAATTGATACTAAAATGTATACTGTATCCTAGAACATATCCAGATACTAATGGATAGAGAGGGATCGGTTGCATTAGAAAAGTCAGATGAATATCAGTGAAACAGCAAGCGATCTGAAAATATTTCACCAATCAACTTATGTTGTTATTCGGTTTGTGAACCTGAAAATTCAGCAAAAAGTATCTGAAATTATCTATATGTTTACTTTGGAACAATATCAAATATATTGAGAATAAATCGAAAATCAGTGAAATGGAACCAATAATATGATAATAAGTGATTAACCAGTACGGAATTGAAAAGTCTATATTGTACATTCAAAGAGTTCGAAAGTTTTCTAGATGCAAGAGTTGTTCGATCTTCTGAATTCAAATCACGCCATGTTGAAAAGTGGTTTTCTGACCAGACTTATTTGTTGTTTTGAAAGGCTTTTGAGCCTATGCTCCAAACTTCTTTTTTGATTATAGGGTGCGAAATGTTATGAGTTTGGTTTATTTTTGGAGTGGGATATGTGCATTTTTCAAATTCAAACCACCGATACTACTACTGATGTCTTGGCGGATATCGGCGCCAATCCCGGAGATCTGAATTTGAACTTATTTTTATTTTTCTGTATTTCAACTCACTCTCTTCTCAAAATAACCCTTGATGCAAATGCTCTATACGGAGGGAATGTCAAGACAAGTACAGTAACATTCAGTGGAGAATGAATGCATGCGATCACAAGGAGAAGTTCAACGAGTACTGTAATTTTTTTAGAATTCGAATTTCCTGCTCTCAACTCGTACCTTGTGCATGTGGAAGCTTAAAAAACACCACAAAGACCAAGGATATTGGTGGTAAGAAACAAACAGAAGAAGTGGCGAATTGAGCCAGGAGACTCCGAACTACAGCTCGATGTCGTTCATAAGTGCTAGTTGACATTTGAATTTTCATAAAACTGAGCATTCGAAAAATATTATACAAGACTGCCATAAAGAACAGGAAAGCTAGAAGACCGCCCGTAACCGCTACAGTTACCATTTTGAGTTGGCTTTGTAGATGGAGAAGAACATTGAGTTGGTTTTGTAGATGGAGAAGTTGGGAAGAGATTGGAAGGAAGAAAGATAGTCGGGAAGTTTCTGTAAACGTCTGAAGGAGTTGATTCTCTCCGGCGAGCCTTACCTCTGCAACATACTGTAACTTCTCAGACTCAGGCACACTCAAACTGTAATACGTTCCCACTACCGAAAAGGTGTACACCACCAAAAAGCACAATAAGAACCAAATGAAGCCCGAAGGAATCGAAAATGAGGTCAGTCGTCCTGATATAGACTGATTCTTCCGAACAAAGCATACAATCATACTTGCAACTTGGTAAATGTATAAGAAAACTACGATAGTCTGTAAGAAAACATGTTTATTATATACCAACAGCTCCACTCACAATACAACAGTGAAGAGAGATTCCAAACATCTTTGGAAAAACTCCGAGAGCATACCCTCCCATTAACGGATACAAGGGGACAGGTTGCATCAGAAACGTTATATGAATATCTGTGAAACAACAAGCGATCTAAAAAAACATATTGTGAATTCAAATTCCCAAATAATTTCCACCTGAAAATTGAGAAGGAAAAACCGGAAGTTATCGATTTGATTACTCTTGAACAGCACCAAATAAATGGAGAAGACATCGAAAAGTTGTGAAAGTATTCCTATGAGATGGAAGTAATAAATAAGCCAATAAGGAACAGAAAAGTCTATTTCATCTGGCATCTTTGAATTTTTGAAGAATGTGATATGCGAAGAATGGTTCCCAATTATTCCGCATGTGATTTTTCAACAGGTGATCTTTTATGTTTTCATTCGATACAATTGATATTTTTTGCATTTTTCAGATGTCTTTATGACTAAACAGGAACTGTTTTACAAATGTCTTTGTTAATGGTATTTGTTCGATGAACGTTTTGTTTTTGGTTTGCTGTGTTCCAGATGTTTTCAATATCACATCACTACCTTTCGGACCTTATTATAATCAAAGTTCGGACCTGAATTCAGATCAGCTCGAGTCCTACTGCACTTATACCAAGGCAGGTGACTTCTAGTCACAGTTTAGGTTCAGAAAAATTAAAACACAACTTGATTATGTCCCTTGAATTCGTCATGGGAAGATGTCTCGAAAAAATTATATTTTTGGACACACCTTGAGAATGTTTAAGAATATATTTTTTGATCTATCACAGCGGAGGCACAGTGAGAAATGCGCGCGCATTTTTTTTTGTTTTCAATTTGTTTCCCCTCGAACTGTCTCTTTTCTTCATTTTCCTTATTTTTCTCTCCACATTTGGTGAGATTTGTGCGTTTTTGTGTTGCAAAGTTGTTGTAAAGCCGAAATTTCAATGATCTTTTATCGAACTGTTTCATTGAAAGCAAGAAATTGTGTGGTTGCTTTAGTTCAAAGAAATTATTGTTCTTATCGTCAGAACTTTTTCAAACTTGAAATGTACAAGCTTCAAATCACAATTTTCAGCTGCAAAATAATTTTTATACAGCCTAGAATCGCGCCGCAGTCTTGCAAAAACAGCGCGAGCATGTTGCAAATGGGCGTGGCCGATCACACAGCTTCCAAAATTATTTTGAAAAATCCTACTTCCTGCCTAAAATCTACGTTTTCATCAATTTTTCCTTGATTTTAACCGATATTTCTGATCAAACTAATCAAGTTAACAGTTCATCTTTCAGCCTTTCAAAAAAAATGACCGGAAATGAGTTGGGAAAACGAGGGAAACAGAAGGAACCTTTTGATGACTGGAAGCTCGGCTTCGGAAGTGAGTTTCGATTAAATTTAACGAATTAGGAAATCATCAATAATTTCTTACAGGCTTGCGAGCAGTCAATTACGGAATGGATCTTCTCGAAAGGGCCAAGGCCGCTGCGAAAAACGACAAGAAACAGGATTGTCCCGTCGGAAACAAAGGTAAGCTACTAGTTTGATTTCTTCACAACTCGACTTGTTTGGTGATCGAATCTGACAGAAAATGAAAACATAATCAGCAGCGATCAATTTTTTTTCAGAAACTTCGGAGAAGAAATTGAAGCATGCCGATCCATCGCCATGTGACTCGGACGGTCCATTCATCACTCTTCCGCACCCTTCGGTCGTTAAGCAAGCCCAGCCGGTGCTATCCACATTGTCAGAAGCTTCATGTACGCCTGTTCCACCATCGACAAAGCCTGCATCTGTTCCATGTCAATCTGAAGAACAGTGTCAGGACGTAAACCAAGTGCTGTGTGGTCAGAAGAAGCGTCCATCAAATGTTCAATCACTGATCGCGTCATTCGAATACTCGAAGCGCCCAGGAGCAGAACCTCCTAAAGCACAACTTCGAAACCGCAAAGAATCAACACAGAAGACAGATGAGCATTGTGCAGTGGCAAAAGACGAACCATTTCTGTTTCGTATAATCTCAGAATCCTATCCACTTCGTGAGATTTCCAATGATCAATCGAAAATTGAGAGCTCCGTGCATCGAGTGAAATATGAAGTTGTACCGTTCTCAGGAGAAGACTTTATTCGCCTTCCAGAAGGTTCAGAATCTGATGACAGCACGACAGAATGTTCAGACGAGGAGGTCGATTCAGAAGATGAATCAGAACTTTCTTCCGTTGTTTCATCAGTTACATCATTGGATAAACAGGAGAACTTGAACTTTGTTGGATCTGCGCCCACTTCAGAGTTTGGAGTGAAAGATAACTGGGAACGCGCACAGTATTCCGAGGGAACGGAAAGTACGCTCGAAGCATTACAACAAATTGATTCCGGTTCGCGTCCGGCTGGATGTTCTCCTAACGCAGAAACCAATGAAGCAGATGGTCATCCAGATGTGCTTTATGTTCGGGTGGTTCCACCAGTGCTCAAAAGTGATTACGATACCGCAAAAGCTGTCATGGAAGAGACGGAATCAATTCTGAAAACTCGCCAAGAATCTCGAGACCAACTCTCATCTGAAGACGAAACTGGTTCAGTCAGCCGTCAGTCATTCGTCATTGATGCTCAAAACATATCTGGAAAGTGCCAAGAAGATACTAATGCTTCTGAACCCTTAATGGAAAACCATAGTCCACCAGAAAGTAACATGAATGGATTAGACGAAAGGCTAGTATCTTCTGAAGAGAATCAGCAGATGTCGGTAAAATCCGAAAACACAGTAGACACAGATGAATATCACTATCACGTTGAATTATTCCTGAACCAGATCAAGGAGAAGTCAACCCAAATTATTGATGCCGAGAAGGAACGATCAGTTGCCATAGACCATGATCATTGTTACACAGCTTTTGTTGGTCCTACGGATTGTTTCGGTGATTATTTGTGCACCGAGAATGTGACTGAATCCTCAACGAACTCATCTTTCTTGTCGGAAAACACTGAAGATGAATCCGAAGAGTCTCAGCATTCTGCTCTCGACGTTGACGACTTTTCTAAAATTTCGAATGACTCGGAGGTCGATTATGCACGAGCACATTCCGACCTAGCTTCTCTCAGTAAAGGCCTTGCTTCGTTCAATAAAGCCCTTGATTCTTTCAATGAAGTCCTCAAGTCCGTGCCTTCCGATGAATCTGTTGAAGAAAACGACGATGAGAGCAGAAGTTGTTCCATGAGTTTGCAGAATAATGAAGGATGTTCTGAACAAGATGAAAGCACGGAAAAATCACTAGCTGAAACGCCTGAGAATATTGTAGAAGACTCGATCGAAGAGAATTTCACGACTTCAAAATTCCGTGAGTCCCTTGATGAGCCCGACAAGAACATTGCAAAACTATATGGCACTATTCAAGAGTCTCGCCTCTCCGAGCATCAAGAAGGTCACCTCCCCGAAGAACTCAATTTGTCAGTGAAAGTGGAGTCGAACATCTCAAGTGCCCAATTGCCGACTACTAGCTCTAAGGAAACTCCAAATCGCCATAGCGATTCTTCACTGAAAGATGAGAACACTTTCCTAATCAGTGGATCTTCCTTCTATCTTGCCCCTGCTCTTCATCTCAACACCAAACGTATGTTCGCCACGTCGCGCACACCAGAAAGTGAAGAAACTGAAGATGTTTATACTGAATCCAATGATTATGAAACATCGGAAACAGATTCAAAGGATGAGCTTTCAGAGTGGAATGATTCCGACCATTCTCCTCCACTTCGAAAATTTGGATTCCAATTTGTTACCGAAGAAGAGAAGGATAGTGTAAAAGAAGAGAGCGAGGACGAAATTGAAGATAGATTCCCGGCGAGGGATTTTGTTCCACTTGCTGACTATTCGACAGACAGCGAGACTTCTTTGGATACTAGCGAAGATTTCGAAGAGAGCGACGTAACACCAATATTGCCCGAAAATCTCGGAGAGAATTCCAAGCAAATCGTAAGTGATTGATTTGTTTCTTCATTGTTATTTTCGTTTTTTTTTCAGACTGCCCCCGAATCCACTCTCGCTAAAGATTCAGGTGACCACGTGCAATTGGAGATTCAAAGAAGATTGGAAGAATCGCTTGCTCAGCCGAGAACAACATTCGAAGTGGCACCAATCGTTGCGCAACGCCTCCTTGATAAACTGAATCCAAAAGATGCCACGCAATCAAAGATTCAAAGAGGAATGACAACGACACTCGACATCAGGCGAAAGCATTTTGAACCGGTCAAACAAGTTCATACGTCTGGAAAACCTTCCGAACAGAAGCTTCCTGCCACTAAGAAACTCTATGTCTATAAAAGTTCCAGTTCAAAAGTCCCTGTGTTGCCTGCTGATATTTTCAAAGATCGTCCATCTTCTGAAGAATGGGAGTCATATTATGAAGAGGATTCGAAATCGGAACAGCCAGTAGACTACTATCAAGCTCCGGTTTCTGAATCGCCTACTGTGCTCCCTTTTGAACGTTCAGATGAATACACAAGGAACGATAACGTTGATTGTCAGTATCAGTCTTCAAATAGTCAACGTCCAGAAGCTCATTGTGAAGATCCTCAGGAGTACGGTCATGATAATCTCTGGCTCACGACTAAAGATTTGTTAGAGTGCGTTGAACGAGAAGACGTGTTTGACGGATGCTTGGAAAACGATGGAAAGTCTCTATTTTACTTTCTTATAGCAAAAATCTACAACCAAGGATTCGGTGAAAAACTCCTGATGAGTTGTCTTCCGAATATCCTGGTACGCGTTTTCAACGACAATGATATTTGTTATTTTGGACCCAATGCGAAGGGAAAAGAGAATCGAATGAAAGCTTTAACCCTAGTTGTTGAATCTCAAACAGCATCCATGAATGCTTGTCGTTCAGAACTTATGAGAATTGATATGACCGCTTTCCATCAAGATTTGGCACGTGTCTATGTTTTGGATTCTATCAACAGAATGGAGAATATCAATGCATTTTCTGATGAAAACAAGAAGCTGTTGGTTGATGCCGTCTTGCGAATCGAGCATTATCAAGCTGATATGTTCGTTCTAGCATGTCAGGGTGCTTCAAAGAATTACATGATTCCATTGGAGAACACTGAAGTCATGCAGCATAACTATTCCGGGGAGAACTATGAGCAATATGGTAAGTTTAACTTTCCTGATGACACTTAATTAATCAATTATATTCCAGATCCCATGCAGCTCGAAATACAAACAGGGGATTACAGCTATCAAGATGAACTGATGATGATGGCGAATGCATCAGAATGCTTCATCCCAGCTCTCCTCGTTACACATCCTGAACATTATGAGTTTGCTCCTGTCGAATTGATGCGTCAGCCAGCCGAGTATATCAAAGAAGAAACAAGTTAGTTTGACTAGTGTTCTCTTGGAAACTTTTTCATATTCATCTGATCATCTTCTCTGTTTACAGTCCTCTCTCGTCCGAATTCTGCCGTTCGTCATGTATCCGTGGAACCGGTGGAAGAGACATATGCAGCGCAACTGTCTGAAGCTGAATATTTCATACGGAACAATCACATGTTATATCAAACATATTTGGAGAAACAACGAATGGATCAATCAAATGAAACGATTCATACGCATCCGATTGGTGAGTATGTCACATGCTAACGAAATAGTTCCAAATTTGAAAATTCTTTTTTCAAAAAAATTCTCTTTTCAGAAGAAGCCATAGTCCTATACCAATCCGGCTGTAACGATCAACATGAAATTTCAACGATTGTCAGGAACCCGTCAGTTGATTGCAATAATACGTCAACAGTTCTTCAAAATTGGTCACACTTCCAAAGTTATTGTACTGTGAATAAAGGATTTGGGAACAATTCAGGTACTACATCTCTCTAAATCACCATTGACCCCATTGATTGATTTTCAGGTTCAACCTACTTCCTGAACGTCTCGACAAATCGACAAACCGGTGGAGCTGCCCTTTTTTGATGCATCCACACATACAACTAACCACATATTTCAAATTTTCATTGTATATATTATAGCATTGTAAAAATTTGACACAAAATCACCCACATACGTACCATATTTGTATAGGAATCCCCCGAATTATTTTTGATTATTTTTGCTCGCACTCAATCTATCCAAGTAAATCATGACATACTTCATGTGTTTGTCTTCTTTTTTAGGGTACTTGATTCGAAAAGTTTTTTCTCAGTCAAGCTCTTCTTTATGCATTTATGTAATCCATGTCATGACATTCATTTGATTAGACAATGAGAGAACGGAGAGCGTTAGACAACGAAAGCGAACACAGCAATGTGCGCTTGATTTCACGTGTCGTTAAAGTTCAGAAGAAGAGCTATAGCTCAAATGGACTATCCAACTTTTTTGATTAGTTTTTTCTTCTAGAGGAAATTAACAGAATATTCAGTCGTGAGCAAAATTAAAGTCATCATATTATTAGAAAAATATAATTACATCTACATGAGCTTAAACAAACATTCTTACCCACTAGAGTATCTTCAGACATGACAGTAAAGTTTCACTTAGTGAGAAACACCACTGAATTGCTTAGAAAAAGAAAAACATGAATTCATATTTTGGTGAAGGAATTCAAACTTCATTCTCAGTTTTTTAGCACAGAAAAATAAGAAAATAAATATATAATTATTGTTTCCTTGTGATTTTCCGTACTAAAACAATGAATAGAAGTTAAAACTCACGTTAGTTGAATTATAAAAGTCGTTAGCCGATACAAAATATGATTCCGTGCTTCATTTATACTAAACAATTCAGTGGCGTCTCTGACTAACTGAAACTCAGCTGTGATGTCTGGAACTTCTCTTGTCATTCAGGCAGTTATGTTTTGATATTCCTCAATGTTTTGCAGTATTCTTTCATGATCTCTTCAAAAACAATGGATGAGCTTGCTGCAAGATTTCAAAATTTGCATTTACGGTAAGAGTATTTTGAGGAACGATATATGTTAGCTGGTCAGTTTATGTTGTGGAGAGTGGTTGAGAAGTTAGAGAAGTCTGTTTGACGGTGGATGATCAGATCTTCTTTCTGAGATACTGTACCTGAACAACGTAGAAGAATTCTGTTAGTTGTGAATGAGGTTTTTTATTGAAACTCGTGGATGTAACAAAATTTCAAGATTTTTTTGAGTTTAGTTTTTCAACACGCTTTTTTCCTTGCAAATCTATATCTATGGTTTCAAATATTGATATATATATATTCAAACTTTTCCTCTAGTAAGAAACAAGCAAAGGAGAAAAATATGTTTAAATCCATGGAGTTGGCGCCCGTGGAAGAGAAGAATGTGGCCGTGGTCGCGTCAAAGTTGTAGTAGAAAAAAATATCGACTTTCCATGGACTGAAAGCCTGGAGGCACAGCTTACCGGAAAATTCAGTTTTTACAAACATTTTTGGTTTTTTTTGAGAGGAGACCAACAGATTTCTGTGAGCCAAGTTAGAGTTTTCATATTTTTAGAACAATGGAGTTACACCTTTATTTATTTTTTAAATAAACTTGTTCATATACTCTGTGTTATGCTATGATTCTCTATTGTTTTGCAGTATCCACAATGCTTCCAATGACAATGGATTCTCTGCTGTACCCATCCATGATGATTCCATCGACAATTGATCTTTTGCAATATCCATCCATGATGATGCCAATGACAATGAATGTTCTACAGTACCCATCCATGATGGCTCCACCGACAATGGATCTTGTGCAGTATCCTTCCATGATTAATCCAAATCCAATAACGATGGATTTCCTGCAGTACCCATTCATGATGATTCCAATGGCAATGGATGTCTTGCAGTATCCATTCATGATCAATCCAACGACAATGAATTTTTCGCAGTACCCATCCACGATGCCTCCAATAACAATGGATGAGCTTGCGGAAAGATTTGAAAAATTGCAAATACGGTAAGATTATATTCAGAAAAAAAAAATTCGATGAACAGTTCGGTTGGCAAAAAAGTTGAGAAATACTCATTCACTCATTTACAACCTTTGAAAAATGTTAAGCTTTGAACCTTTACGGTGATGCTTTTATGATATTTTTTGAACATGTCTTTTCTGGAATTTGAAAAGAAAAAGGAAACAATGAAAGAAGCCTAACAGGACTTGGAATACTTTCCCAAAATATGCTCTGAAACTAATTGGCAACTAACTAGGGTACTTGTTCTGGAAATATTGTGAAAGCATTTTCGAAAGGTAGTGAATTTTTCTGAAGAGCACAAATCCAAATGAGTGTTGAACTATGCAAATGTACATGGAAGTGATTTCCGGAAAAAAGTTGACAAAAGTCGGAATTGTTTGATTTAAAAAGTTTATTTTCAGCGAAAAGCCCAATTTATGCAATCTGCCAATGGAAATCCTCGAAATGGTCATCCAGAACACCGACATAGTCAGCAGGTTAGTTGAATAACTTTTTGATAACCCAGGAATAAATTCATGAGGCTTAAAGAAAAAATCAGATTTTTCTCGTTGACGATATTTCAGTAAACACCCTTTTTTCAGAATCGCTCTACGGAAAGTGTCAAAGACGCTTCGAGAACTCGTAGACAGACAGGAGCCATTCTGCGATCTCATAGTTCTCAAAATCAATTCAAAATATGTTCTGATGAACTTAGAAGGAACTTTCGTCCGCTATAAGGAAACAGCTGAATACAATGCGAATGATATCAAGATGAAAATTATCGATAACGTGCTTCAGGATCTTCTAACCTTCATGTCCAACCCAAAATCCCGATTGAATCACCTGAAGGTCAAGTTCACCGACATCTACTCGTTTAGATACTTCTTGGATGCTTGGAAAAAACATTTTCCACTTGGAATTTGTGTTCAAAAGATTACAGTCATATTGATCTTCTTACTGGGTGCTGAAGAGGACGAAAAAGACTACAATGCGTTGCATGAATGGTTTAAAATGGATTCTGCTCAAGATGCTTTCGTAGAATTTGTGAATGGAGAAACACAGATAGATCGGGGAAATCAAATTCATTGGTTTCGAAACGATAATCCGTCTTTTGGAGAGTTGGGAGAGTGGAGAGAATAAAAGATGCATTTCCAACTGCCTCTCGGCTCTCTAATTGAAAGATTTATAGTGAGTTTTCAATTGCTCATTTAATAATTGATTTGTATAGGAACCCTCTCATTTATTTTTGATAATTTTCACTTGCCATCACTCTTTCCGAATAAATAATCAAAGTTTTGCTTGTTTTCTGGGTAATATAGTCCTCCGCATACTTTTAAATTATTTGCGCTTCCCCGAAATCTTCAAATCTACAGTATCCCTGAAGATGAACGAAGCGAATCCGTCAGGAGAACAAATGGAGAAAAATGAAGAAGTTGGCAGCAACGGTTTTCTCGAACATTCTATCCAACTCTGCATTGTTTGTAGCCTACACAATTGTCAAAAAAGAATATAGTTATGCAAAACATTTGATCGGTTGTTTGTCATTGAACGTCGACCTTTGAGTGGGAAAAAGCTATGGAAAACGACTAGACTAGAGGGTGATGACTCCACAGTGTCGAGTTCAAAAAAAATGTCGATGAAGATTGGAGAAGCAACGAATAGTGGGAAAGTATAATGAGCAAAGTGATGAACACCTCCAAAACATAAATCATTTTGAATCTGGTGAATGAAGGAATTCAGCTGTAGCATCGGCAAAAAAAGGCATAGCTGAAAGCTCAATTTTGTAGTTGACAAACTGCTCTCCGAGCATCTAGAGTTTGTTCAACGAACCACTCTTGAGATCGTAGAAGCTTCAATAGAAAACGAGCTTTATGTGCCTGGAACAATTACAAAAATAAACGTCAAGCTATGCGTTATACACCCAAAATGTTTTAGAGGGATCGAAATATTCTTGACTGTATGACGAATGCTCAGATTCAGCTAGAGCTGAAATCAACCGGGGAACATGACGAAACTGTATGTCGAATCAAATGTGTTTCAACAATTTCAATGTGGACTTCTGTATCAAAAAGATGATTTTTTCCATTTTAGCTCGTGATTACTGTAAAACCAACAACATCATCAAAATTTTCAACACACACTTTTCTGGAATTCCATAACCCTTGTCCATGATTCACTGAACTATTCTAGTCTTCTTCAACCAAAAGTCAATGTTTATCATCACCAGACATGCAAAAGCCAAGTCACCAGACAACAGCAATAGCCTCCCCATCAACAATAACCGATCAACTGATTTGCATATCTCGATGTCTACATGTCTACCCCCTCAACCCAAATAAAAGGAAACAGCTCACCCCATTCAACCCCATCATATCAGAGTCGAGAGAAATGAACTCCTCCATGTTTATTCTCATCACCCTCTCCACACTTCTTCTTCCCGTCGTCTTCGGATATCCAGCCGATTGCAAGTGTCCAAGTTTGATGGATAAGAAAGGAGAAAGTGAGTTTATCGAATTGAAAAATGATCAGTAATTTGAAAAGTTTCCAGGCGCCCACGATTACTTCTACACCGAAAAGGCAGGATGTGTTCGCAATTTGACATGCTATCAGGACTACGAGACGTTTGTCGTCTTCAAATGGGCAAACTCGGAAATCAGTCAACCAGCTGACTCAGTGGATGATTGGGCGGTGAGTACAGAAAATTAGTCTAGGTAGAATAATAGTTGTAATTATCTTCAAAAGTTACAGTAATCCAATCTTCAACTTTCAGTTCGTCACGACCAAACTCGACCGTAATGCTCCAATTGACTCCCATGTCAATCTCTTCGACTATTTCGGAATGATCTGTGAGGGAAATGAGTGGTATGTCACCAAATATCCACTTGGACTCATCTACATGGACGACGGAGGCTCCTATCTCAACCACGACACTTCTGCACAGAACGAGGGAAAGAAGTCGAAGATTGATCATTGGAGTTGGTAAGTGGATAAGAGAAATGTTCTCAAAGACATAATAACATTTCAGCGAGCTCTTCTAATCGGACTCCTCATCGAGAACGTCTTCAATTGTCTCATCTGTAGTGTGACTAGAAAATGTGCATAATATTGAATGTTGAATAAAGGTTTTGGTGTATATTTCTTTGTTGTGTTGAAATTCACAAAGCAGAGAGGCATGCTATTTTTGTCTGTTTCAGATCCCGAGTTGTCAGTCGATTTTTGCTTAAAAAACCGAGGAAACTTCTAGAAAACTCACGTAAAACGGAATTTTTTCAACAGAAATTGATTTTTTTCAAATTTTTTTTGCTCGTATTTTTGGTAAACTCTTCAGAAAATGACAAGAAATTTATCAAAATGTACTAGTTTTAGACAGAAACCGCCCGAAATCAGAAAGAACTGTAGGTGTCGTCAACTAAAATGCACGAATGTGCAAACACCGCTACGTCAAAGTGCGGAATGGTGACGAAAACAATTTCGAAAAATTCAATTTTTCGATGAATTTCTCAACCGATTTTCCCGATTTTTAACCGAAGTCTTCAATTTTTTGCTATCAGAATTATTGACATAACAAGACGACATTTTTATTATTGTTTTTCAGGCAATGGATGCAAACGACCGAACGCACCGCTCTCAAAAAATCCTCAATGCTCATCAGCGCCCATCAGATTTTCAAGTTCGCTGCCAGTGCGACACTGTGAACGAGAAAGGAGAAATGATAGAGTGTGAGGAGTGTAAACAGTGGCAACACACGTATTGCATGGGAATCGTGAACATTCAAAACACAAACGGCTATCGGTGCGAGGTCTGTGCTCCACGTCTTCTATTGGTCACCAAGTCCGACGCTAAACGCTATCAGGAGGAACAGGAAGCGGATCGACAGAATCCTGTAGCTCCAGAGATCACACGACGCAGGTCGAGATCTTCTCCGGTGGATCCAGAGCATGCCCTCAACTACATCGCGGAAAAGTGTCAACTAATTGATCGTCCCGACAACATCACCCAGTTTTTCACCGCTTACAAAAAATCCAGCGGATTCGAAGGACACGCGCAAAGTTTGAAATCCAGATGTAGAACACTGATGCTCAAGAGGAATGACATCATGTCAAAATTTCGAATGGATATTCGAGCAAAAATGTTTTTCATCACTGCCACCCCGGTGGACACGGAACTTTTGAAGGAGTGAGTATAGCAGGAATATTCATAAGATTTTCATGACACTGAAAACACGTTTTTTTCAACTCGAAAATTCGACTTTTGGAATAGGTCAAAATTGCATTCTTGGCTCGAATTATTCTTTTTTAAAGCTAAGAAACCAATTTTTCAGCAATTTTCAGTCAAAATTGACCTATTTCACCCACTAACTCCCCTAGTTTCCAATTTTTAGACTTCGGAAAACGGCAGAAGTGAACGTGGACTTAGCAAATCGAATCACCAGTTACAAGTCTTCAAGTGCAAACTTCAGCGGGAAGTTCAGCAATCGCGGTTGTCATACAAAACGTCGTGGAAGAGCCAGAAGATCCCAGGATAGCAATGATGAAGAGGAGGAAGAAGAGGAGGAGGAGAATCCCATGGGAGGGAATGCTAATAATTATTTAGAGGAGGACGATCTGGAAATACTCTTCGACAATCACGTCGCTCCAGTAGTGAATCCAGTAGTGAAGGCGGAGCCGGCGTACTCCGTCGCAGATAGCTATGGAAACTCCACCGAACTGATTCAGAATAATACTTCTCCGAATTACGCGCCGCCTCCCCCTCATCCGAACATAAATTTCCAAATTCCCGCCACTCCGCGCTACGTGGCACCGTATTCGAACTACATGCCACATTATCACCATCATCAGATGAGAATGATGGAGAATCACGCATTGAACGGAATGAATAACTTGATGCAGTCGGTCACTGGACTCTTCGAATCGCAGGCCCAATTGATGAGAGAGCTGGTTAATCAAAGGTAAGTATACGGCGAAAATCATGTGATTCGACTCGAAAACATCCGATATTTACCTTAAAAAAAACGTCAATTTTGCTATAATTCTCCCCAATTCAAGTTGTTGTTAATCAAAAGTTTCTTTAGAGTGCAAGCCCCGCCCACTTCACCAGTTTCACCACAAGAAGAGCACGCCAGTCTTCGACACTTCCTCGACTATTTCCGAATGTACATTCATCAAGTCAACTCACCACAATTGACATCGCTAAGTCAGGAAATCGTTGAGAAAAGTCGCGAACTCGGAATTCAAGGTATGTGATAGAAATGGTGAAGAAAAGTGAAATCAAAAACCGAAATGGGATGGAATTGAACATCCTAATTTGGATCGAAATTTCCTTCGGTTTCGACCTCAAACATATATTTTTTAATGCGAAATAGTCAAATTTTCCCTCAATTGTTTAATCTATGTCAGTCCTAAATCAACTCACAATTTCTGATTTTCCAGACAAACAGATCCCGCTCTCCCGGCTCCTATTGGCACTGGAGTCCGCTGTGGCACTCGCCGACTCCTTCACCGAAGCGTTCAATTTCGAGCTCACTGACGCCGTGGAGTTCTTCCGAATCATTCGTATCTACGCGGCTGGACAACGTGGCACACAACTCCACGAATTCTGCGAGATGCTGAAAACGAAGATGGACGGAATGGATGTTCGTCAGAAGATCCACGTGGAGAAGATCAAAGTGGCACTGGAGGCGGCTGTGTGTATTGCGATGTTGCAATAATATAACTTTTAATTGTAAATTTCTTTTTCAAATTCTGAAAACTTAACTTCGGTAGAATGTTTTTTCAAACCAAACTTCCATTTTTAACCTGTTTCTCTTAAAATTCCTCGTTGTTGAGCCCTTTTTCTCTTAAAATTTTCATTTTACAGCTCGAAATTCCATGAAATCTGTAATTCATTGATTCCTCAATGTTATTCTCTCCCTTTTTTCTGTTTTCTTTCGTTTTATAAATTCAATAAATTGCTCTCCTTTTTTCTTGACATTCTTTGGCTGGTTCAATTGCCCGATTTTTATCTCCTTTTTAAAATCATAATCCATTTATTATCGAAATAAAAAAAGTGCTCTCTAATAATTTTAAAAGTCGTATTCTTTCTAAATTTCAGTTCAAAAACTCATTTTTTAAACCCAAAAGTTCAATTGTTGAGCTTTGTTGCGTCGATCACCTTCCTCGTCATAAAACCGCTATTTTCTCACCGAAAAACCATTTGCTAACCGAATAGCCATTTTTCAGCAAGCGAAATGTCTAGTAGAGGAATCCTCGACGAGGATCACTTGATGAAATTTCTCGTCGAGCTAACCCAAAATGAAACGAGACCGCTGACCATGACACGCGTCATGTCGACCTACAAAGCGAAACAGGTAATTGGTGTTGATGAATTGGAGGCGAGATGTTCTGATTAGATAATATACGCAGATGTATGCAAAACGATTAGCTCCAGTGAGAATTTATCTTTTCAATTGAACACATATGCATTCCTTTCTCAACTCCAGTTTTCTGTAATTCCAGAATCGCTGTGTAACCCCGCGTGCTCTTCGACGCTATTTCCGTCGTCGTATCGCGCCGAGGATGCATGAGATGGAGGAGTACGATGAGGAGACAAGAGTCAAGCTGATATACGCGACGAGCACCGCCATCAATCCGAGTTTCTTGACCAAGTACGTATTTCAACGCGAGCGCACCGCTCTATGGAAATCCCTGATTCCGGATTTCTAGGACAGCATTTGAAATCACGCTGGCCTTGAACGCCTTCCTGAATTCATATGCCACCACATCAAAACTTTTTCCAGACTTCGCCTTCATGCCACCGTCGAAGTGGACGGAGAGCAGCGAATCACGAAATATTCCTCAGCGACCCTTCAATTGGAAGGAAAACATCGTCCGATAATCGTCACTCCATCCGATAATCTCAATTTTGATCGAGGAATGACGTCGTCGTCTTCATCGGATTTCAGATTCAAATCCATCAAAACGGAGGTGGACGAGGAAGATTCAACAGTGGATGAAGTGGAACGAAAATCAATGAAAATGGATTTGGATTTGTACTCGCCGGCATCTTCTGGAGGACTTCCGACGCCAAACGATTCATTCTTGGAAATGATGGCTCAGAGTTCTCAGAATTCAATGGATGCAGGTGATTCAGGAATTCAGAATATATGGAATCCGATGACAGGGCTCATGGTGCTACCTCCACGAAATCCATCAGTGATCCAGAGTCCACCAGCACTTCAGATGGCTCTTCCAGAACCTCCATCGCTCCCATCCATCAGTTTTCCGGAGGATTCATTTGGAGCAGCTGCCGCCGAAAGACACTTCGTCAATTCGATCGGCAACTTTATGAATGCGATGAACGGGATGATTGGTGCGATGGCGGAGAGTATGATGAACAGAAATAAGTGCGTAGGAATATGATAGCCATCGAGTTTGAATTTGAAAAAACAAGGCCGCCATGTTACTTCAGAAGATTGATCTAGGAGTCTCAGATTTGTTCAGCGACTCAATCGAAAATTCCATTTTCGAAGGCCAAAAATCACATTCTTCAACTCAAAAATAAGACGTTTTCGGCTGTCTAGAAATTCCAGATTACAGTATTCTAGGGCATCGGTTCTTTCGGATCTTTCCAGTCATAACAATGGCTCATAGATAATCAGTTTGGCCACCTTTTAGCTTACGAATTCATCAAAAATGACTAGTTTTTTCCAGCCAAAAACGCCGATTATTTACTGTGAAAATAATAAAGTTCCAGCAAGAATTTTTGATATTTTCTTCCAGGGCTGAAACGCTTGCCACTGCCTGCCACAATGCGCGTTTTTGCCCGGGAAGAAAAGATCAAAATCCTTGCTGGAAATTTATTATTTTCACAGTAGCTTACAAATCTCCATTTTTCAATCACTTTCTCCTATTTTCGGTCCAAAAATCCTCCACGTTTACAGTAAAAAATCCCATTTCTCGGCTAAAAACCAAAATTTAACAAGCAAAAACCTTCAAATTTTGAGCAAACAATCGCCATTTTTCAGCACTCCCGCGCCATCCGCTCCCGAATTTCCCTCCTCCACAGAAGCATCATACTCAATCGACACTCACACAATCACCACAAAAAAACAATTCCTGTCGCATATTCAAATGTGTCTTCTCAGTATCGACAATCCCCAGTTGACCGAACTCTATCATCGTGTCGTAGGAGAACTCGAAAAATGCGAAAATGAGCCTGTGGCGATGAGTAAACTGCGTCTCGCCCTTCAAACCATTGTCACCATTTCAATGGCGAATGGATTCGGATCTCGAGATGAAGGGGCTTTGTCTCCACCACAAACTACGAATGCGAAAAAGTTTCTGGAACTTTTGGAGCTGTTTATCAGCGCTCAGGAGGCGCCAGAACTCAAGATGACGCACGAGCAATTGAAAGTGAGTGATGATGCAACAATTCTCTTGTGGAGTTTTTGCTCTCAAAGAGTCCAGTGTAACGAGTCTTTCCCACCAAAATATCATTTTCCAGGCCACCATCGACTCCACAGATGACGCCAAAGAGATCGAGGTGAAAGTGGTACAGATGGCATTTGAGACCGCTCTTATCACCATGGGAATTTAATAACCTTGTTTTTGTTGTTTTAAATCTCTTTTACGTTTTTTTCTGTTATTGGCACGTTCTTTTTTCTAATTTTATCTTTTTCCCAGTGTAATGAACCCCGTTTTATTGTTATTTCTTCTTTTTAGATTTAGATTTTGGTGGACTGTTACTACAATTTTTTTCAGCGGAATTTTGATGAAAATCGGTGAAAACAGACGGAATAGTCAAACCCAGTCAGCTCCTTTACGAAGTTGAAGGCACATCTTGAGGAACGTCGCCATGTGTCTCACCGCGAAATCCACGTATGCTTTCTCAACTGCTGCAGCATCGAAAGATTCACTCCAATTCAATAAAATATCAGTTTTGCTGCCCCACCGGATAACCCCGGTAGAGCGTTTCCAAAAATTATAGTTGTTCGACGCTCTCTTGCGAAAGGTCGGAACTCCAGCGTACCTTGAGTAACTGGGTTAAAACCGACGACAACGGCGAGGTAACGCCTCTTATGCATTCGTGTGTACCGACATTCATCGAGGTCGGCGGTGAAGTACGAGAGAGTGGCACTCAACAGAGACGGAGAGCATGGAGGAGGCTAGAGGAAAACGGAGTGGAGGCGGTGAGAAAGAGAGAAAAGGAAAATTTGGAGGGGTAGTGCGGGGAAGAGCGCAATCGAAAAGGCGAAAAGTTGGCTCGATGTCCAAACTTTGGTTACATTAGAGTAATAAAAATAAATAGGCTCCGCCCACTTACTAATGATGAATTCAGCTGATCAAAAACGGATGAATTTTTGTAATTCTCTTCAAAATCCTATGCACAACTAGTCATTTTCGACATAAAATTTGTTGCAATAAAAAAAAACATAAAATTTGTTGTCTGCAATCTGAAAGCTTTGCAATTCAAAAACATATCGATTGTTGGTTTTGTAGTTTGAGTTCACAACTCTTATTCTGACGTTAACCAGGAGCAGGTGAAAAGGAAATTTCAAGAAGTCGGAAGAAGCAGAATCACAAAAACCAGAGCATTAAAAAACTCATGACAATTGATTTCACTGTTCCAATTTGGCTAGTTATTCACTATCATTTTATAGGTACTGTATCATTTTGTTTGAATTCTTTGACTATCTTTTTAGTGGTTTTCAAAAGTGACACTTTCGACAACTTCCGCTATTTTTTGCTTGTTTTTCAGGTACTCTTGAGTTTCTTGGTTTCAAAAAAAATTAAAAATTTTCAGATTTCCTGTACAATTACAGATTTTTTTATGACGTTTTTGATGCAACCACTTCCATTGTATCCGGTTTTTGGAGGATTTTGTACAGGATTATTGGCAACATATTTTGATGTTTGGGCTCATTATTTGATGGTAAGGAAAAAAAAATTCCAAGGAATCATCCGTTGAAAAACAAGGTTCAGGTATACATTATTACTCTGGTTATTTGTCAAATGGAAGCTCTAACATTCTGCTTTCTCCGGAAACATCAATCGATTGGAAGCATTCTGAACTATCATGGTTTTCTCCATGATCATACGTGCAATTTTATTGCCAACGGTTTTTTATTTTGTTTTCTGGAAGGCTGGAATTAACAGGGATGAACTCATGGATTATGTAAAAGTTGTAAGGGATGGCTGTTACAAAGTTTTTAGGCTGAATTAAAATTTTTTTTCCGAAATTTCCAGAACTATCCTGAATACATTTAGGGATTCTCTACCATACAAAACTTTGCTCTGTATACTTTTGATTTCTGGACAAAACTAGTTCTAGGACTATCCGTTCTGATTGCCGGTTTCACTGGGTTTATATTCACTTTCACTACAATCGATATGTTAAAAATGTTGAAAAGCGTTCAACGGAAAGTTTCATCAGCAAATTACAATCGTCATAAAAATGCAGTTAGAAGTCTAATGGCTCAATTCGCCACATCATCCTTGTGCCTAGTACCGCCCTTGTTTCTAGTTTTGATTATTTTAGGGAAGTTTGAAAAGGCTCAAGGTAAGATTTCTAATCCTCAAAGTTGTCAAGTGAGCGCATTTTCCATCAGTGATGGTTCAAATTCTTCTCGCCATATTTTCACTTCACTCCACCGTCAATGCATTTGTTCCTATATTTTCCACTAAACCGTATCGAGCATTTTTATTCAGGTATTAATGAATTGAAGAAAAAACTAAGAAAATATCCCAATCTTTCAGAACCCCGAAGAGAAGAGTTCATAACATAGCTGTATCAACGACCAGAAACTCATTTCAATGATCAGATTCATGCTTGATGTTTGAAATTGTGAATATTTGTAGTATGATTTTTCATTTTTGAAACAAAATATAATGAGTTTACTCATCTATCAATGCACTTTTGATTTTGAACAGGAATCATAAAAACCAGCAGAAACATTGATCACGTTCATCTCTCCTCTTTTCTTTCCCTTCTATTTCTCTATGCATAGCTATGCCTTTGCGACCGATGCCTTCTACCGCCTCATTGGCTCAGTGGCAGAGCGTCTGTCTAGTAAACAGAAGGTCGCTGGTTCGATTCCAGCATGAGGCACCGAAACTTTTTGACTCCCGATCATGTTGTCGATTGAACTCGGAAAACTTTGACCGATTTTCTGAAACAACTGTTTCATTTTTGTTCCACTTCTGAATTCTTTTGTGTTGGTGATGTCTTACCGTAGTAAGAACTTTCTAAATGACATCGTAGTGAGAAAAAGGACTATTGCATTAACAGAGGAATGAAGGGAAGAGATGGCGAAGGCAATTTGGACAAGGGCTAAAAATGAAAATGATGTCAGTGTGTCCGGATGTCCATGACTTACTCTGTCCATTTTCAAACTTCCCAACTGCCAGTATCATAAGAGCAATTGGAGGAGCTAAACACAAAGAAGACACTGAAAACTGTGCAAGGAGACTCCTAACAGCCATCTGGTATCGACGAAAACTCTTCCCAGATACTTTCAATTTGAGTCCTTTTAACATTTTGAACATGTCAACTGTAGTGAGAATGAATATACAACCAGCTGTGGAGGCTCCAAAAGTGGAGATGATGAGGATCATCACAAACCAAATATCGATTTCGTAAATGGAAAAGTTTTTAATGTAAAGGAAGTTTTCAAAATATTGCGGGTAGTGCTACAAACTTTATCGGGCTATACTCATTTTTTATAATAAAGTTTACCTCCGCAACATATTCCATTTGAGTCTTCCTACTTATTCCCGTTTTGTAACATGTTACAAATGTAAGAATTGGAGTTAATATTGAATAAATCGCTCCGATAAAATAAACATTTCTAGAGAGTATTCTTCGACTTGTCACTCTTCCGATCGTTCGATGTTTCAGGGTAAAACACCAGGCTAAAGCGGAAATTTGAGAAACCATTAGACACGTCCAGGATACCTAAAAATAGATTGCTAAACTTTTTTCATAAGCAGAAACTACCATAAGATAATGACAGTAGACATCAAAAAGTTTCACTAAAGCACCATTACAGTACGCTGCAATAATGGGGAATAGTGGGATCGGTTGCATCAGAACTGTCCAATGAATATCTGTTACTGTACATAGTACCTGAAATATTATTTAGTTTTCAAAAACTTTGTTTTCAAAACAAGTGGAATACCTGAAACAGCAGCAAGAAGTATTTGAAAACGTCCACCTTCTCGCTTTTGAAGTACACCAAATAAATAGTTCCAATGTTGATAAAAAGGGATACTGTACCTATCCCATGATAGTAGGAAATGAGCCATTCGGGAGTTGAAAAGTCAACAGGCATTCGGTTTCGAAGAATGAGAATCTGACGTATTGTGCAGTCAGATGTGACGGAAGGGGAGGAGAAACAAAAAGATGGATGAGGAAAAAAACATAAGGTGTTTGTTTTTGAGATGAGATCTTTCATAATGAGGGTTCCGGTTCTTCGGAATATTATCAGTTGTATGGGAAACTAGAGTGTGGTAGGAGCTAATTAGCGCTAATTAGTTAGTTCTGAAAATTTTTCAGAAAATTTCAAAAATGTAAGGTAAAAATGTAAGGTAATGTAATGTAAGTGTTATACTGATTCCATTAGGGTTTATTGAAAGTGCCCGGAACCTGAAGAATCTTTGTCCAGTAGGTAAATGAGAGCTTGAACACAATTGTTTTATAATTTTTTGGCTCCGTCCCTTTTCCAGCAGACCAAGCCCACTTTCAGTCCTCATAGAATCAGTACCACAAGTGATGACTGTATACATGCTTTGTGATGTTTAGAAAAAAAGAAAACTGAAAACACATTTTTAATGAGACAGTAAGACATGTTTTGTTTCATCGAACATAACTTCCTGTTCAGAAAAATAATGATGTATGAAAATTATTCATTGTAGTTTTTCAACACGAGGAATTATTTGAAGCAGGCAACTGATTTTTGATCTTCTTCCTACAAAAACATCTCCTAAAGGATGGAGTGGTTGCTATCAAAACAAGTCCATTCACAGTAGAGTGTGATGAATACAATCCTCCCAGCATCTGCACCAAATGTCCCGAACTATCCTCTGCACCAGTCATCACCATGAAAACTAGGCATAATGGAGGTGCAACACACAACAGAGAAGCCGCAAACTGAGCCAACAAACTATACAAGGCAGATTGATAGCACTTGTAACTGACTGTGGAAACTTTCTTCTTTACTTGATTCAAAATTCGAAACATGTCAAAAGTGGTGATAAAGAATATAATAACTCCGAATAAGCCACCATAGGAAGCAACTGTCAGGTCAATTTTTATGAATGTGTTGAACTCATAGATAGCGAAATTGGGAAGATGTGAGAAATCGTTAATGTGTTGCGGATAATTCTGAATAAATTTAGATGCAACTTGCAAGACAAGAATGAATTACCACTCTAACATAATCCATTTGTTTTTCTCTATTCATCCCTGATAGAGTTAGTGTGACTGTCCAAACCAATAAAATTGAAACGAATTTTATAAACCCCAGCATCAAGATACTTTTCGGTGCAACATGTTTCCTTATTACAACTGCCAATGCTTGATGTTTTCTAACAAAACAGACAATCAACCACATTGCTTGGATGGCTTGCGAAGTCGAAAGCACTACCTAAATTAGGTATTGTAACCTAGTACTTCAAAAGTCTTACCACAAGATAATGAGTATTAACATTGAAAGTGGTGGCTAACATTCCAACACAGTATCCTGCAACAATTGGAAATAATGGAACAGGCTGGATCAGGAAATGGAAATTGAAGTCAGACACCATACAAATTAACTGAAAATGTAAACTGTAAAACAAAAAAGTTGTTGCGATACCTGATAAGTCAACAGGTAAAACCTAAAGTTGTCCATTTTGTCACTATGGTTGATGAGCAGATAAATAGTTACAATATTCAGTAGCAAAGAAAGTACTCCAATCACGAAATAACAATCGATTAACCATGTTGTAGTTTCAAAGAAGTTTATCATTGGAAATTTTGAAGAAGAAAAAGAATTGGAAGGAAGTAAAACACAGAAAAAAAACAGAAGACTCATTTGTTTTTTTTTTGTTTTTTGAAAAAAGGGGCTAATTACAAATAGTGCTTTTCCATGACAGGTTGTTATGTCGTTTTTCAGAGAAGCTGGAAGTGAAAGTGAATTCCTGGAAACTCTGATGATTTTGTTTTACTTGGAACTCCACAAGAACACCTACTAATTTATTTTTCGAAAACTGAAAACAAAATTAAAAATAATGAAACCAGGAGCATCTCTTTCTCGTCAAGTCTTGTTTATAATATTTGAAATTATAGCGATACAATGACACTGAGTCTTCTTTTCTCTGAAACCATCTATCTTCATTTCCCCGTCCAATTTCCAAGCACTCACGGCATGAACAACTTCCTAAATGGGGGTGTAGTTGCAATGAGTACAATCGAGTTAACCGCCGAGTGTGAGGAATAAAATGCTCCAATTAACTGAACACAAATCCCTGAACCTTCTTTCATCCCGACAATCAGTAATACATCGAAGAATAATGGAGGTGCGATACAAAGTAATGATGTGATGAATTGAGCCAATAAACTGTAGACGGCAGATTGATAACGTTTGAAACTAGCGGTGGATACTTTATTCTGAACTTGATTTAAGCATCGAAACATGTCGAAACTAGTGAAAAAGTATAGAAAAACGCCGAATGAATTGCCGAGGAACGCAACGATGATATCGACTTTCGAAACTAAATTGATTTCATAAATAGCAAAGTTTGGAAGTCGAGAAAATTCATAAACGTATTCAGGAAATCTCTGAAACTCAATTGCTCTGAAAACAAAACTACCAGCAGAAGCAAAATTACTTCTTTAACATAATCCATCTGCTTATCTCTATCCATTCCTGCTAATGTAAACGAGACTGAGTAAAAGGTAAGTACGGATGCCATCATAACCGCTAGAAGGACCAGAATGCTCCTGGATAATACATGCCTCATGATGACATGTGCTAGAGCCTGATGCTTTTTGATAAAACATATAATGAGCCACATGGATTCAATTACTTGCCAGCTGGTGTGAATCACCTGGAAATTGGGGGACTGGAAAGATTACTGTATTTCCTATCTCACTATCAAATGATGTGCATAGATATTAAAAGTGGTTGCCAACACTCCAACACAATATCCTGCAACAATTGGGAATAGTGGAACAGGTTGCATCAAAAAATGAAAAATGATATCTGTTATCATACATATCACCTGAAAATCCTCTTTTTTTCAGATTGAGACTAGAAAAATTACCTGATAAACCAATAGAAAATATCTAAAATTATCCATTTGATCGCTATGGTAGGTTAATAAATATATGGTAATCAGGTTCAATACTAGTGAAAACGCTCCAATAACATAGTAGTAATCAATTAGCCAAACAGGAGTCTCAAAGAATATTGCCATGGTTTTCAAACTTTGACAAATGAGTGAAGGACGAAGGCGTTTGCTAACAAAAAACTAATTCTGAAAACTTTGATTTTCGGAAAGGAACAGGAAATTCTTGAAATGTTTCATTAATTATGTTCTGATTATGAAAATTCAGTGAGTCAAAAATCATAACTACTGAAATGAACTTCTCGTAACAGACAATGTTTTGGCTGCCATGAAGAAAGTTCGGTGGCCTTTTTTCCTAAAATCAAATACATTTTTAATAGTTTTTTCCCGAAAACTACCGTAATACAAAGTTCCGGAATGGAGGAGTTGTAAAGATGAGAACAACTGCATTCACAGAGGATCGGAGGGAGAAAACAGCCAAGGTGATTTGAATGATTACTGCAACAAAAGATAGATCTAGAACTCCAAACTTCTAAAACTCACTTTGTGCATTATCCACCTCCAACATGATCACAATAACAAAACAGAATAAGGGAACAAGTAACAAAGAAGAAGCTGCAAACTGAGCTAGCAAACTTTTCACTGTTGATCTATGACGTCGAAAATTCAGAATTGATATTTTCTTCCGAACTTTTCTCAACATTCGAAACATGTCTATTGTCGACAGAGTGAACACTAAAGCACACGTTATTCCACCACAAAATGCCATGATAATAACAAACAAGAACCAGGAATTCAATTCGTAGACAGCGAAATTGGGAATAGAAGAGAATCCAGAGTAATGCTGTGGATACTTCTGAATTTTCTATTTATGTGTAGAATACAGGAAAGATGATACCTGACGAATATACTCCATTTGTTCTTCTCTCTTCATTCCGGCTTCACAGAATGAAAAGAAAAAAGTGAGTGGTGCAAATGGGAGACAAAACGCTAGAAAGTTGTGAAGTCTCTCAGGGACAACATGTTCTTTAGTGATATTTGCGATCGTTTGGTGTTTCTTGACGAAACAAAAAGTGAGACTTTCCAGTTGAGCAACAATAGCGGAGACAATGAACGCCTATAATATGTTGGGATTAGGTACTCTGAGGGTTGTTGGCATGGATTTTGAGGCAAGTTCGCCTTCAAATTGAGTAGAATGTCTTTGAATTGGCAAGAGTTGGGCAAAATCGTGAGCACTTCGTCAGATACTCCCAGTAAGGCCAAACTCACTATCAAATAATGAGTCCAAACATCGAAACATCCCGCTAAATACCCCACTGAATATCCTGACATAACTGGAAACAATGGTATTGGTTGCATTAAAAATGACAAATGTATATCTGTGACGGTGCAGCTTATCTGAATTTATACCTCATTTCAGTGCTCAGCTTCTCTGAAAATCACCTGAAAAATCAGCAGTGCATGTCTAAAATTATCAATATTTTCACTCTTGAAAATCACCAAAAAGATAGTTCCAGAGCACAAAAATAGGGATACTGTACCTATCACATGATAATAAATTACTAGCCAGTTGGGGGTTTCAAAGTCTATACACATTGTGGGAACGAAAATAGTTAGTCACAAATGAAAAAAAGGTATGCAAAATGTTGAGAAGCAGGTGGATACTTCCAAGAGAATTTTTGAGAGTTGGTGACTAGAAAATCGAGAAGAAATCAAGAAAAGATTTTGAGAGTATGATGTGGAAAACAAACAAGAGTATGCCATTTGTCTAGGATGTGGAATTATGCATCAAACTCTAGTTAGAGTATATAATTGTAGATAACAATATGAAAGATCTATGATAAAACAAGGAAATAAAATAATTATTGAAAAGAGTTCCGACTCATTGAAATAGCCACCGTCGCAATCACAAGGTTGTTAGAGCCTTTCCTTAAATTCTTAATCCTCAAATGTTCATTTCCTCAGAGACCTTACCTCATCACAAAGTTTCTGAATGGTGGTGTAGTTGCGATCAAAACCACCGCATTGACTGATGATCTCAATGAAAATACTGCCAAAATAATATGAATGATGACTTGAGAACTCTCCCATCCCGTCATAATTACCACAGAAAAACAAAAAAGAGGCACTAGCAGCAATGAAGAAGCGGCGAATTGAGCCAGAAGACTCTTCACTGTGGAACGGTGGCGACGGAAATTTGTGGCAGAAATCTTGCGCCGAGCTCTTCGAAGCATTCGGAACATGTCAATTGTGGTGAATGTGAATATACAACCACAGAATAATCCACCAAAAAAACCAAATGATATGACTAGGATGAACCAAAAATTATGTTCATAGATGGAGAAGTTTTGTAGACTAGAGAATTGGATTAGATATTCGGGGTAGTGCTGGAAGAGAGATAAGACATTCAGTTTGAATTTTTAGTATTGAATTCAAAAAATACAAAAAAAGCATTGCATAAAGCTTTTCTGCTAAAGTTTATCATCTACAGTACTATTCGAAAGTATAGTATCACGTAACGTTGTCAGTTTATTTTAGCTTAGTACCTGTCTAACATAACCCATTTGATCCTCCCGTTTCATTCCAGCTGCACAAAATGCCATGTATCCAAACAAGGGGAAAAACGGGAGAAACATTGCAATTGTGTCGTTTACATTCTTTGGTACCACATGCCTCCTTGTTATATTTGCAATCGTTTGATGTTTCCTCACGAAACAATACGCCAGACTCTCCAGCTGTGCCACAATCATTCCAACAACCAATGCGATGAGATAATGGGACCAAATATCCATATACCTCGCCAGGAATCCGACACAATACCCAGCCATTAAAGGAGTCAAAGGGAGAGGTTGCATCAGGAAAGTGAAATGAAAATCGGTAACCGTGCAAGTTGTCTGTAAATATTTGCTCATTTTTGGATCGTTTTCGAGCTAATTGGAGAGTATTCTTCCTGAAACATACCTGAAAAAACAGCAAAGAATACCGAAAACTGTCGATACTTTCACTTTTGAAAACCAATAAAATAATTGTAAAAATGTTTAAAAATAGGGATACAGTACCTATAAAATTATAATAAATGAATAGCCAGAGAGGCACTTCAAAGTCAATCATCTGTTGACGTTGGGGAATAAACTATTTGACAGAAATAAAAAAGTTTTTTTCAGGATTAGAGAGCAGGTGAAATGAGAAGATTGAAGTTTGAATGTCATACTTCTGGCTTTAGATTCCTTTCAGCAGATCATTGTAGTCAACTGAGATATTGGATGTTTTTGATCTGGAAGTGTGCGGAGTCATCTGAAAAAATTAGAAACCTAAATGAATACACAGCAAATCATACCAACCATTTTTCCATCTACACCGCACTACTCCTCCACATTTCCCTTTTCTCTCCTTCTCAGCGCCTCCGCTCCGTTTTCCTCTAGCCTCCTCCATTGTCTCCGTCTCTATTGAGTGCCACTCTCTCGTACTTCACCGCCGACCTCGATGAATGTCGGTACACACGAATGCATAAGAGGCGTCGTCTCGCCGTTGTCGTCGGTTTTAACCCAGTTACTCAAGGTACGCTGGAGTTCCGACCTTTCGCAAGAGAGCGTCGAACAACTATAATTTTTGGAAACGCTCTACCGGGGTTATCCGGTGGGGCAGCAAAATTGAATTCTATAGAGATTTTTTTTATTTAGTTATTTTTCCAGAATGAAGGATAGAGGAAATGTTCATCATCGTATTTTTCGTCTTCTTATTTCAACAAAGAATACACTAAAGACATTCTTCCGAAGATGGAGAATGATTCTAGAAATCATAGAAGTCTTAGAATTTTTCATGTTCCTCTTCTAGTTTGTGAGTTTTGACAAGGAATTATAAACCAAGACAATCTATTCAACATCACATGTCATGCACGTTTCCTAGCCGTGCTTCAGATGAGACAATTGAAGTTTTATTGGTGTGTTTAGAAAAGCTCACTGATATTCATGGTATTCCTGAGAATAACTGAAACCATTAGTCAATTCGCTCACCAGAACTGTAAAGTTTTCATAGCTACTTTTCAAAAGTTAGTTACATCAATTGTTTATTCATGAAAATTCGATCTTCGAAATAGGTAAAAAATATATATAATTGGGTCGAATTACAATAAACTTTATGTGCACAAACAAAACGAAAATGTATGACACCACACAGAGAGACTAATATTTTAGATGATCAAAAAGATACAGAGAAATCCAATATTCCATCGTAACAATACAAGTAATTATAGATTATCTATTGATCTCCTCTATCCCTATTAACCCTGATTTCAATCTCATAAAGCTCCTCATCAACTACCACTGATAGCAAATATCTCACTGTGCAAATGTCTCCATTGTCCAATTCGAACATCCACATATCCGGTTCCACGTCAATCACTTCCAACTCTTCAAAAATGGTGAGAGTATCAACTGCTCGAGTGTAAACCAAAACAAGTTCTTTCAAATTTGGATTCGATCCTGCCTTCAATTCGACTAGAAAATCATTGATGGATATCTCTTCAATAGTTGTATTATTGATCAGAAGTTGGCTTGGTCTCATAGAGAGCAAATGAACCATTTTCACCCATTGACCATACTCGATATGAAGTCTTTCAACACCTAATCTGAGTTCTCCGTGATCGAGGTATTGTGCAGGTTGGGCAAAATATCTCACTTCACCCGCTGATCTTATATTTTGTAAAGTCCAAATGTAAACGTCGAAACGCACATGTTGTCCTATAACAGTTATTGTTGGGATATTAGGTCCCAGCGCATTGAGCCAAGTGACAAAACGTAAATAGTTTTCTCCCATTTGATAGAAATCAAATGTAACTTCACTGATTGGTAACGGAAAAAGATCAAGTATCTCATTGTGCACTTCTTCTGCTCCGACGATCAGATCCATCCAAAATGTTGATATCAAATGATCTCCGACAATTCCAGCAAACATCGAAGGTACCTCGTTGAATCTTCCAAATTTCCGAGAGACCAAATGGAAGTCGTTTCTCATTGCATTAATTGAATTCAAAGTGATTGCTGACGAGGGATCTCTATCCTTTCCAATTAATGCGAACGAAACAAAATCTCCCATTATAATTTGAAGTGTGAGACCGCGAGTTTGGAAATCACTCTTTACAATTTCTCTCATTCTTTTTGAAAGACGGGCCAGGTCAAAACTGTAAAAATCATCAGAAATAGTAGGGAGTTTCTAAATAAGAACTTACAGATCAATAAACTCCATTTTATTGTGAACCATTCTGCGGACAACATATGGTAGACGGAGAAGCGGAAATGTTTCCATTCTGAAAACTGATTTTGAGATATTTAAAGATGTTCTACATAAAATGTTTTATCCAGTTCATATTCTTTATCTTTCGAAATTCCCGCTCGTTTGTTCGTTAGAGCGGGGTTGCCTCTTTGACACAACAAAAGGAGGGTGCGGGTCGGTTTTTACAACGAACAAATGCTGCTGTAAAATTCTGGAGAGCGTCTTATAGACAGCCGGCTGTATGAAAAGGAAACAAAAAAATGAAAAGAAAACAAGTAGTGTTCAAGCTGTGGAGGGAAAACTGTCTGGGCAACATTCTGGAACAGTCAAAAGATCGGAATTGTGTTAAATTTTTCTGCTTGAGCTCGGAACAAAACTTCAGACGTTTACGATACCGTTCAAAAGTATACGAAGTCGTATTACGAACTTCCTCGTTCAGTTGATTTTAGCTGACTAGAGCTTGCCACCATGCGGTCAAATATTTTTCAACGGCACTAAAACATTTTGGATGTTTCGAAAATATGTCAGACTTCATGTCTGTAGTTGACAACTTTTTTGAATAACTACTTTCTCGGCAGATGATTTTGTTGTGTGGCGCGTATTCAAGATCAGTTGCAATCAGAAGAAATCAAGAGAAGAACCTTTTTTGTATAAATTTTTGTTCAAATACTTTTGAATGGTATTGTTTAGCCCTTCTCCGCTATTTGTTCAAAAGTTCTACATATCCTATTCCCATTATGTTCCCGACACACTCTTCTTCTCCCCAAACTTCCCAGAAGTTTCCATTTGGAACCAGCCACCCAAACTTCCAACCAGCACGTTTTCCTCAATTTCTCATATTCTTTCTTCCAAAGTCAAAGTTTGAAATAACCCATGCAAAACTAGATACAAAATATCGTTTCTATTATTGTCACATGCTCCTATAACTCATTTCCGTCTCTTGTTTGCTCTTTTGGCTCAAGATACGCTTCATGTAACTTTTGGAAACTTTTTCTTCATAAAATCAGTGACACATCATCTTCTATCTCATTCCATAAAATTTTGATAAAATGGTGGCTGTCGTAGAATTCTCTACTCCTACTTGGCTTATTTATTATTTACAATTTATGGGAAGTGCATCGTTTATTCTGAATTTGGGAACTATTTATTTGATTGTTAGGAAGAGTGAAAGGATAGATAACTTCAGATATTTTCTGCTGCTTTTTCAGGTTAGGCAGATCTCATTAGAGTGGGGGACTGAAATAAATAAATGTAAACATTGCAGATTATATGTACCCAAACCGATTTACAATTCACATTTCTCATGCAACCTATACCATTATCTCCATTATTAGCAGGTTACTGTAATGGATTCTTAGCTACTCATTTGAAGATTTGGACGCATTATTTAGTGGTAAGAAATCGGCTAAAAGACCTATAATAAAGCTGCATCTCTGGTGAAATCCAAAATCACACTCATAAACCCATAAGTTCAAGTGAACTCTGCGATAAATTTTTTCAAAATCATCAAAACTGTGGAGCTTTTAACTATATCAAAATGTAGATCCCGGTAACTTTTATGCGGTTGAAAACGTTGCATCACTCCCTACCAACCTGTGACGCGCGGAACCGGCTAGAGTATCTCACCAAGGAACCCGATCCCGGATGTTGGACACGGACCGGATCCGTGCAGCCCATCTTGGTCGAACGAGGATTTTACGATTCTAACCGTGTAGAACTCATCTAGATCTATATTTTGATATTCGTTTGAGCCCACAGTTTCGATTTTGAAGAAAGTAAGCATAAGCACGCGCATATAACAAACAAAACCCTGTAATTTCTTTTCCAGTCCTTCCTCACCACCTCTTTCGTTGCTCAAATTGAATGTCTTGTATTCTGTTTCATCCGAAAACATCAAACTATTGCTAGACTCAATTATCGACATATTCTAACAGATGCTTGGTATGTTTTTGGGACACTACTTGCTGTCTCTGTGCCCATTCTCATTGGAGTCCTGTTAAGTTTTTCTGGGATGCCCAGAGAAGATCAAATGGGATATATACAACAGGTTTGTGTCGAATGGCTCAAAGACTTCAAAATGCTTCAAAATGAGTTTTTAGAACTTCCCCGAGTACTTTGTCAGCTTTCAATCTCTACCGAATTTTGTGATTTATGCTGTAAATTTCCGACTTATCCTGTTACTCACCCTAACGATTATTGGAGGTCTTTCATGTGGAATCATATTCATTTTACTTACAACTGACATGCTGAAAATGTTGAAAAAGATTCAACGAAAAGTTTCTGTTGTCAGTTTTCGACGGTATCAAATTGCGGTGACCAGTTTATTGGCTCAATTCTTCACATCATTCTTATTGTCAGTTCCCTTGTTTTTGTTCTTGGTTTTGGCAGCTAGTCAAGCAGAACATTCTCATGGAGCCGCGAAGATTCTGGTGGCAGTCATGCCATTGTATTCAGTTGTGAACGCGTTGGTCCTGGTCTTTACGACTCCTCCCTATCGGAATTTTGTGTTGCGGTTCGTGTGCAGTGAAAGAAAATATTAAAACAATCAAAAATGTTTTTTCAGGAAAAATACAAAAAATAGTTTCACCCGCCAATTGTTTTCAGTCTCCAGTCAAAGATCGCTGACAAGGATTAAGAGTTTTTTCTCGTAATAATTCGATTTTGAAATTGGAAGGTTTATGCGGAAGTCGGTCCAATCTCAGTGTGCATAATATTGACGCTTTTGTGTTGTGACTCTTGTTGCTGAAACTGTATTTTTTGAAATAAAAAAAAACGATATTAATGAAGCATACCGTTTTAAAAGGAACAACACGGAGGATAGAGTTGGAGCCTCTCCCAAAGATGACTTCTCGAAACTGAGACGTTGTTAATGTTAACACAATGGCATTGACAATAGGATGAAGAGCTCCAGTGAGCAGGGTGACTTCCACGAAAACTGAAATTTAGAATTACAATCTGAAATGAAATTTCAAAAAGCACTTTGTGCCTCATCGAAACTGAAAATTGTGAATAACACAAAACCAGATAACGGCACCAATAACAATCCCGATGTTGCAAATTGAACTAGTAAACTTTTGACTGCCGACTGATATTTTTTGAAACTAGCCGCTGAAACTTTCTTCTGTAACGTCTTCAACATTCTGAATATATCCATTGTAATGACCGTGAATGCAGCTCCACATACAACTGCTCCAAAACAAGCACCTCCTGCTAGAAGGAGACTCCACATGTTGAATTCATAAATTGCGAAATTCGGAAGCTTTGAGAATTGCTCCACGTATTCTGGATACTTGTTTTTGATATGATTCATTTGATCTTCTCTCTTCATTCCGGCTTGCACAAAACAGAAGAAAGCGCCCATTGGAGAAGTGATGAAAAGAGCAATTCCAGCATAATAATAGTCGTCTGAGACTACGTTGTAACTGATGACTCTTCCAATGTTTTGATGTTTGATTGCAAAACAGAATATGAGACATTCCACTTGAAATATCATGGAGGCTAGTTGTAGACCCTGTGAACAGAGAGTGTAGTTTGTATTTAGTTAGCTTTCTTCAAAATAAAAATTGTGGGCTCAAAAACTTATCAAAATGTAAATCACAGTGAGTTCTACGCTTATGGAAAGAGTGTAAAACAGTCAAACCTAGCTAGCTGAACTGCAAAACTCTCTAGTTTCCGGACCCGTGCAGTCCACTTTTGTCTAAAGATGTTTTAAGTTTCCAGACCCATAGAACACACTGAGAACTACATTTTGATGGGCTCGTGAGCCCAAAATTTTGATTTTCAAAAAAATTATCGAACCCCAGCCAGTCTTCATAAACTTACAATCAGGTAATGCGACCACACGCCTAAATATCTGGCTAAGATCCCGTCACAATAGCCTGCTAATATTGGAAATAGTGGCATAGGTTGAGAGAATACTGTGTACTGTAAAACACTGTTAGCACTTGATATCTGAAAAATCACTAGATTTTTTTTTCGAAAATTCAAAGCAGAAAAAAAACCTCACCTGAAACAACAAATTATAAAACCGATATCGTCCATCCTTATGACTTTTTGTGATGATCAAAGTAACTGTAACGCAGCTGAACACAAATGAAACTAAGCCGATTGAATAAAATGAAATGATAATCCAAGTGGCCGGCTCGAAGCTTATTTTCATTTGATGAATTCAGATTGGAAATAAAAATGAAAGTAATCAAAAAATAACAAACTCGAGGTAGATTACCTCGAATACGAGTTTCAAGGAACAGGTGCACCACTCGAAAAATTTTGATCTTGAGTTTCCCAGAAGGGAGGAAGAAAAAGAAAATGAAGAAGTTAATCTGATTTGAGCACATTGACGCTAGTCTTGAGATTTATGTTATAGGCAGTAGGTACACTGGGTAACATGCAATTTTTCTTTGAAGAACAATGGTAATTATGCTAGATTTTTTCATTGTTCGTTGTTATTCTGCTTTGAAATATAATCTGTGTTTTGAATCAGTAAAGATTGATGATTCAAAATGGCCTATTAGTTTGAACATCCATTTTTTCAAAACAATGTATTGCAAAATGGTAAATTTTGGTTTGAACAGTCCAAAAGACTTATGCATGACGAACAGATGAAAATGTGTCCAGTAGCTTCAAGTTTTATTGAATTGGATAACAGGTGAAAGTTGAAATTCAAACACGAAATTAATATAAGTTCTTGATGATTGAACAAATATAAATACAGAAACGAATGCTTTGGAACATTATTGACCTAAATAACCATTTGGTTCCCACTCCCAACAATTCTATTGCTGTTGAAATTGTGAGAATGTGCTCGCGCTTGAAACTAAAATTCCAATTTCAAAAAGTAACAAAATCCTATAAACTGACCGCTCTAGAAGCAATATTGCGTAACTTCAGATTCAATTTTTTCCTGGAACAATCTCATATTTTATATAATTTCCAATCGCATGACATACCGAAATATAAAATCTAGATAATGAGATGTCGTCGTGATCAGTACGATGGCGTTTATGATAGAATGGAGAGAACAAATTGACAAAGTGAATGCAACCAAATCTGCAACCAAAGATGCTCCCAATACTTCTGATAATGCTCACCTTGAGCTCTTTCAAAACCAATTATCGCTATGAACACAAAACATAACAATGGTACCAACAGGACAACGGATGCAGCAAACTGATCTAACAGACTTATCACTGCAGCCTGATAGCGTTTGAAACTATTAGTTGAGACTTTCGTCGGCAGCTTTTTCAACATTCGAATCATATCGAAAGTGATAAAAATGAACACTGCTCCACAGAATGCTCCAACGAGTAATGTTTGCACTAACAAAAATATAAACCAAATGTTGAATTTGTAAATGGCAAAGTTAGGCAGTTTAGAGAATTCGTTTAAGTAATCCGGGTGATATTGTTGAATAAATATTAATTGATCCTCTCTATTCATTCCACCTCCGCAGAAGAATAAAAACGTTAAAACGGGAAGGACGATGTAAAAAAAATTCCAATATAATACAAGTTATCCGGTAACACATTATGGATAATAACTTTAGCAATGCTTTGATGTTTGATATAAAAACAAATTGCAAGACTGTATACTTGAAATATAAGAGAGGCAATTAGAAAACCCTGGAAAACAAATTGCTATTCGTGTGCAGTGTAATTGAATAATTACTATCAAATAATGCGACCAAATGCCAAAATACTTGGCTAAAAACCCTTCACAATATCCAGCTAAAATTGGGAATAATGGCATAGGTTGTGAGAATACAGTATACTGTAACACAGTATTAGCACTGGAGAGCTGAAAAATTATTTGGGTAATTTTTCGAAAACTGAATGACAAACCTGGAAGAGAAAAATATGAATCGTAAATCTCCTATCTTTTAATGATTTAAAAATAATTAGTCCTATAGTGAAAACGCTGAAAATGAAAGACAAAAAGCCAATGATATACAGATACAGTAGCAATAATTTAGGAGTTTCAAAATAAGTATTCATTGGATAGAGTTACATATAGAGAAGAGTTGGGTTGTTAAACGTATAAAAAAAAGAACAGGTGAAACAAAGAAAAATTGGAAACAATAGTGTGAATTGTTAACGTAGAGTTTATGAT
>GL379904.1:14512-31723 GCA_000143925.2 Caenorhabditis brenneri | reverse complement strand
TTCACAATATCCAGCTAGAATTGGGAATAATGGCATATGTTGGGAGAATACAGTATATTGTAAAACATTATTAGCACTGGCGAGCTGAAGAATTATTTAGGCAATATTTCGAAAACTGAATTACAAACCTGAAAAAGAAATATATGAATCGTAAACCTTCGATCTTTTAGTGATTTAAAAACAATCAATGTTATAGTAAAAACGCTGAATACGAAAGATAGCATTCCAATGATATACAGATACATTAGCAACCATTTAGGAGTTTCAAACCAAATATTCATTGGATAGAGTTACATACAGAGAAAAGTAGTGCTGTTAAGTGTATAAATCATAAAAAAGAGCAGGTGAAACAAAGGAAAATTGAAAAAAAAATAGTGTGAATTGTTAACGTAGAGTTTATGATTGATGAATTAACGGAACAATTAGTGAAGCCCTGAGATAGGAAACATACCTGCCGAAACGCCTGAGGCGCGTTCAGGTTCCTAAAACTTCGTTGCACTATAGACACTACAGTACTCTGAAAAGTTGACTAAAACACATGGAAATGATTCGAATGTAGTAACAACATTTTCTATAAATCAAACGAAAATCTAATTCGATTTCGTTTTCTCGTAATTTTTCAGTTCCTGTGTCCCTAGAATGTTGGGAGGGCGAGTTCCTAAATGACGGAGTGATCCAATTCAGATCGAACTTATTCATGACGAACAGATGAAAATGTGTCCAGTAGCTTCAACAGGTGAAAATTGAAATTCAAACACGAAAGAAATCTTGATCTTGATGATTGAACAAATACAAGTACAAATATGGTTGATTTTCAAAATTAAGAACTCTAAACAACCATTTGAATTCCACTCCCCACGATTCTATTGCTGTTGAAAATGTGAGAGTGTGCTCGCGCTTGAAACTGAAATGTATATTTCAATGACTAACAGAATCCCATAAACTGACCGCTCTTGAAGCAATATTGCGTAAGTTCAGATTCAATTTTTTCCTGGAACAATCTCATATTTTATATTTTTTCCAATCGCTTGACATACCGAAATATAAAATCCCGATAGTGAGGTGTCGTCGTGATTAGTACGATGGCGTTTATGATAGAATGAAGAGAACAAATTGACAAAGTGAATGCAACCAAATCTGCAACCAAAGCTGCTCCCAGTACTTTTGGTAATGCTCACCTTGAGCTTTTTCAAAACCAATTATCGCTATGAACACAAAACATAACAATGGTACCAACAGGACAACGGATGCAGCAAACTGAGCTAAGAGACTTATCACTGCAGCCTGATAGCGTTTGAAACTATTAGAAGAGACTTTCTTCTGCAGCTTTTTCAACATTCGAATCATGTCGAACGTGATGAAAATAAATACTGCTCCACCGAATGCTCCGCCAATAATCGTTTCTACTGACACGAATATATACCAAATGTTGAATTTGTAAATGGCAAAGTTATGAAGCTTTGAGAATTCGTTCAAGTAATCCGGGTGATATTGTTGAACAAATATTAATTGTTCGTCTTTTTTCATTCCACCTCCACAGAAGAATGAAAACGTTAAAACGGGGAGGACGATGTAAAAAAAGATTCCAATATAATACAAGTTATCCGGTAACATATTATGGATAATAACCTTAGCAATGCTTTGATGTTTGATATAAAAACAAATTGCAAGACTGTATACTTGAAATATAATAGAGGCAATTAGAAAACCCTGCAAAACAAATTGCTACACGTTTGCAATGTAATTGAATAATTACTATCAGATAATGCGACCAAATGCCAAAATACTTTGCTAAAAACCCTTCACAATATCCAGCTAAAATTGGAAACAAAGGAATAGGTTGAGAGAATACAGTGTATTGCAAAATAGTATTAGCACTGGAGAGCTAAAAAATTTTTTTGGCAATTTTTAATTTTCCGAAAACTGAATTACAAACCTGAAAAAGGAAAATATGAATCGTAAATCTCCTATCTTTTAATGATTTAAAAATAATTAATCCTATGGTAAAAACGCTGAAAATGAAAGATAAAAATCCAATGGTATACAGATAATGCAGCAGTAATTTAGGAGTTTCAAAATAAATATTCATTGGATAGAGTTATGTACATATAGAGAAGAGTTGGGTTGTTAAGTGTATACATAAAAAAGAACAGGTGAAACAAAGAAAAATTGGAAAAAGAGTGTGAATTGTTAATGTAGAGTTTATGATTAATGAGTTAAAACAGGAAATAATTAGGAAAAGTGTATAAACATCGAAGTGTATAAAATTATAGTTTGCCATTCATAAGATAATTTCATAAGATAAGTAAATGATGACGTCCTAAATTTAAAACAGACCTGCCAAAGCGCGTGAGACGCGTTCAGGCTTCCAAAAGCATCGTCTGTTTTCATTCAGCGTTTATCTTACAGTACCCTGAAAATTGACTAAAGCACATGGAAATGCTTTGAAAGTAGTAACAAAAATTTCTATAAACCAAACGAAAATCTAATTCAATTTGTTCTCATAATTTGTTAGTTCCTGTGTCCCTAGAATGGCGGGAGGGGGAGTTCTTACTTGACAAATTAATCCGATTTCTGAGAAATGATTGACTTTTCCCAACTAACATTTTGGACGGGTTAGTTAGCTATGACTATCAGCTTCAAGCCATCCTCCTGGATTCTCATATTCTTCTATACTGTCGGATTTATTTCATTGGTTTTCAGTGTGATCACAATCTTGTTAATTGTTTTCAAACATCAGAAAGAGGGAAGATATCGGTTCTATATACTGCTCTTTCAGGTAGGCAAAAGTTAAAATTGGAGTTTTTTGAATGAGATTTTCAGATATGCAGTGCAAACTCTGTGCTACAGTACACTGTACTTTCACAACCTATGCCTTTATTTCCAATTTTAGCGGGATATTGTGAAGGATTTCTAGCAACATATTTTGGAATATGGACGCATTATCTTATTGTAAGGTTTTTCAAAATTGTTTCATTTTGGGGATACCATCAAAGCTTTCGAAACACGGCCGAGACCCACTTTTCTTCCATTTCGGCCCTGTTGAGTTTGCCGCGGCCGACTAATAGCAAAAAGCCAGGCCGCAGTTTCGAAAGCTCTGGATATCATTCAAAATTTACACTACTGCTCAGAAAAACACTAAAAATTTTTCATGTGATCTTAGCCGGCTTAGGCAAGCATACGCTTTGAAAAGTTTTGGTTGTATCAAACGAACAGCTCGAACTTCATTTTTGTAAAATAACACTTTCAATTTTTTTTCCTGACATCTCTTTTGAGTGAGCTCCATATGCCGGGAAAGTGATTGCCCAAAAAAGTTGTCACCTACAAAAATTTTCGAGCTATATTTGATACGCCCAAAACGTGTAGAAAAGTGTGGCGCATGCTCAAAGACAGCTCACATTAGCCATAACCAACGGAAAAACTGTATATTCCAGGGTCTCCAACTAGCCTCCATGGCATTTCAAGTGGAGTGCCTTGTATTCTGTTTCGCAATAAAACATCAAAACATTGCGAGAGTTATAAACTATCATGTGGTGTCTGATGATGTCTACTGGACTGGTGTCTTCTTTTTCATTGTCACCCCAATCATTGCATATCTTGTATTCCATCAAGCCGGTTTAAAACGAGAAGACCAAATGGATTTTGTCAAAAGTCGCTATCCAGAATACTACGACGAGTTCTCAAAACTCTCGAATTTTGCAATCTACGAATTCAATCTATGGTGTCTGTTATTGGCAGTTGGTGCATCAATTGGATCAGTTGTCTGTGGATTGGCATTCTTAGTCATCACAATTGATATCTTCCGAATGTTGAAGGACAAGAAGATTTGCGCCGCTTCGCGGCTCCAATCTTCTTGCTTCACACGTGTTAGGTGCGTTCGCTTGGGAGAACATCAGTCACAACGATGGTGTTTTTGAGAAATTTAGAAATGATAATGGCGGAAAATATATTAATTCAATCTCCACAGCGGTGATGATTTAAATTGTGACAGTTCACGCTAATTAGCAGTTCTAATCTCGCCAGAGAGCTTTTTGTGAGCCCTATCTTAGCACAGAGGTCCAGGGAGCTCCAAATGGAAAATGGAAAAATCCTGCATCACCGCGGTGAAACTCTCTTTCGGAAACTCTAAATTTCGTGAAAATCGGTCCAGTAGGAACGGCGCTAGCATCGCGGACATACACCCAAAGCGGTGATTGTTAATAGTAAAGATATGCAGAAGAAAGTTTCAGCGGCTAGTTTCAAAATGTATCAGTCGGCAGTGACTAGTTTACTTTTTCAATTCGGAACATCTGCTCTGTTGTTGGTTCCATTGGCGTGTTTTGTGGTGGTGATAATGACTAATTTTGAGAACACACAAGGTTTGTAAACTGTAGTTTGTAGTTTGTATCTAGTGTGTTTCAGTGTTCATCGAAGTCACCCTTGCTATCGGTGCTCTTCATCCGATTGTCAATGCAATAGTGGTGACATTGACCACTTCCATTTATCGGGAGTATCTTTTCAAGTTAGTTTTCATCGATTTTTTATTCGAATGAACCGTATTGATTTACAGGAAGATTGCGAGACGAAGATTTCAAATCTTTGCTGTCAACTTGGTAAGATTTTTCGAGCAACTGGAGAACAAATGAAAGTATTTCAGGCTCAATCGAATTCGCAGCCGAGGAGTTAGGTTTTAATCTGATTTGAGAAAGTTTAATTTCTTCAAAATAAAAATTCAAATTTTTCGATTTTTTTTCACTTCAAATTTTAGAGGCGCGAGAAAAAGTGCATCAATCTTGTAAATGAGCCATGACTATGATTGGAGAAGGTGTTCACTTGGGTCAATGTTCTTTTTGTTGATTTCCTGAAAACAATCTTCTCTAAAAAAATCCAGACAACCTGACCTACCGTAACACAAAGTTCCTAAATGGTGGTGTAGTTGCCACCAGAACAATCGCATTGATAGGAGAATGAAGTGCCATTATCGCTACTATGACCTCCGCTGCAGTATGTGAATTCTCCAGTTGACTTGCCACAAGTGCCACGAACAAAAATAATGGAGCCAGGAGTAAAGATGACGTGGAGAATTGAGCCAGTAGACTAGTCACAGCGGTTTTGTAGCGGTGGAAACTGGCAAGTGAGACTTTAGTTTGAATCTCTTTGAGAGCTTTTAGCATGTCTATTGTGATGACAATGAATAGGAATCCACAGAATAGTCCACCGAAAAAAGTGATGAGGATAACGAAAATAAGAAGAGGATTTGAAGAATAGATAGCAAAGTTTGTAAGAGGAAGAACACTTGGTAGGAAGGATGGGTGGTTCTGAAGATGGTGGTTTATAGTTTCAAGTAGTTTCGAGTATTTTCAACTTTTGCGAGAAGCAAAAACCAAAAAACTCGGAGCACATCGTGATATCTGGGGCTTATCAATCAGACAGGGAACTCTAGAAATCACCAAAAACTCAAAAACAATATCTGGGACTCAAATAAAGTACCGGGAACTTTGAAAAAATATATGAGACTGTTCCAGGATCCCTATGATATTTGTTGTGTTCCGAGTATTTTTTGGGTTCCCGGGTTTTATTATTAGGTCCCAGATGAGTTCAAAGTATCCGGGAAACTGGTTAGAACCACTTATTATTCTACTAACCTCTCTAACATAATCCATCTGATCTTCTCTCCTCATTCCGGCTTGACTAAAAACCGAACCAATAAATACTGGTGACGTGATCGATAGAATAGTTCCAAAGACATACCAACCATCGGACAGTACATGCCGAGATACCAATTTTGAAATTATTTGATGTTTCCTGACAAAACAAAACACCAAACATTCCATTTGGCCGACTAGAGCAGTGATAATGAGGGCCTGAAAATTGGACATCTAGACTTTCCGACAGAACGAACTCACAATCAAATAATGTGACCAAATTTCAAAATAAGTTGCCAATATTCCATTACATGTACCAGCAATCAATGGGGATAGAGGCATAGGAATGATTAGTAAAGTCAAATGTAAATCGGTATGGGTGCATAGAATCTGTAAAGTTTTGTCAAGTATAAAATCTACAGTAACCAGTGTGATACCTGAAAAAGAAGCAAAAAGTACCGAAAGTTGTCAATTTTATCACTTTTGAATAGTATCAAATAGATAGTTCCTAAATTCATGAATATCGAGATAGCCCCAAGGATATGAAAATACCAAATAAGCCAGGTAGGTGTGGAGAAGTCACTCAACATATGTAGGGAAAGGAAGTAAGAAAAAATGAATGATTCCTTGTGATGAATGTTGTTTGCTCATTAGACTTTCCTTAAAAATGAAACGAAGCGGAACAAAAAATATAGGAAAAGGTAACGAAGAAGGACGTGATTTCTCAGAATGAGGTCATCAAGTTCAAAGAACTAATGGTTGTACTCTAGTTTCATAGGATGGTGGAAGGATGATTTGTTCAAAAATCATTTCGATGAAGATGAGTAGCGGAAATGATTTCATTCAGAGGAAAATTACAAAAAAATCGTCGAAGAACTCTCCAAGCTACTGTTGCAAAGGATTCGTGCTGTTCCCGGCACTGGATACTGCCACTGAATTTGGCCTCGGCTTTATTCTGAAACCCCTTTTATCATTTTTCAGTTTTATCGCTATTCAAAGTACCTGAACAAGAACTTTCGGTATGGCGGTGTAGTAACAATCAATACAATACAGTTGACAATTCCTCTCAATGAGAACACCGCCAAAATCAACTGAATCGCAAACATTCTATCTACGTATTGACTCGTGGATACTATAAGGAACATGAACGGAGGAACCAAGAGAACTGATGAAGCTACGAATTGAGCAAAGAGACTGTAGACTGCTGATTTGTGACGTTGATAATTGTAGGCAGACACTCGTTTTCGCATGCTTCTTAACATCCGAAAAAGGTCGAAAGTGGTTGCAGAGAAGGCAAAACTGGATACAAAAACACCGGCAAGAGAGTAGATACAAACTGCTTCAAGCCAAATGTTCAAGGTGAAGAGAGCAGCATTGGTGACTTTAGTGAATGGGGTTAGGTATTCGGGGAAGTTCTGGAAGTTCAGGCGTTGTTTTGGAGCAGAAAATAGATTTTCAAAAGCATTAGGCTGTTTTTTTTTCTACGTTTGATCTACCCAAAATGTTTTAGAGCCGTATAAATGCTCGAAGTCAGCTACATTGAATCGAAAAAACTGTAAGTGTCGTGGAACACCTTTGAGACTAGGCGGGTCTTACTGGAACTGGAACTGGACAAAAAATCATAATTCACCCATTTCTAAGGCTACTGAAGCTAATTCATAACTCCAGAATATATTTCAATGAATGCTTCCTACCTTTCTAACAAAATCCAGCTGCTCCTCCCTGGTCATCCCCGCTTCAACCAGTGCGTATAACATGAAAATAGGGGTTACTGTAGCTGTAGTATTTATGAACCAAGTGAATGACTTGGGACAAATATGCCCGTTCATTACTTTTGCAATTGTTTGATGTTTTCTATAGAAACAAAACACCAATGCCTGAACTTGTGTAATAATAGAAGTGATACTAAATGCCACGTGGTAATACGGATTAACTTCGAAAAACGTTCCAATAAGACCTTTATAATGACCACATATCATTGGAGTACAAGGGGAGGATTGCATGAGGAGACTAGCATGACCTTCAGTTACCAGTAAGTTTACCTGAATTTTTCTTTTCAAAAATATGAGAGCATGAATTTTACCTGAAAAACCAGGATATAATACCTGAAGCTATCAATTTTATCACTTCGATAAATCACTAAATAAATTGTCAGAGAATTCAAAATTAAAGAAACAGTGCCAATGGAATAATAATAGATAACTAGCCATTGTGGAATGGCAAAGTCGATCATAAGACCAAAACTTGTTCATATTTTCTCTGTTAAATAGCATAGAGGTTGGAGTGAACCTAAATTTGATTGACGAAATATGTAGAGAAAATCGAGTTTGGTGTTGTCTCGAGAACACACTTTATCACGAAAATAGGATTGACTTTTCCGTCATATTTTATTAGGAAAAGGTGGAAAAAATTTTGAGAAAACAAACAACATCGAATTAAAGTCGTAGTTTGCACTTTCTTCATAAACTGTTCACAACACTGAACACCACCGCTGAACTCAGACTTGGTTTTATTCTGAAAATTCACTTTTTCTTTTTACATTCCCGTTAAAAGTACAGTACCGAAACACAAACTTCCGATAAGGCGCAGTGGTGATCATAAGAACAATTGCATTAATCATAGATCTCAATGAAACAACGGTTAGAACCAACTGAATATACAAGTTAGCATGACCACCCGTTGATAGTACCATGAAGACAAATGGAGGAGTTAGCATAACTGATGAGGCTACGAATTGAGCGACCAAACTATGGACGGCTGCTTTATGACGTTGATAATTGTAGGCGGATACTTTCTTCCGCATATTTCGTAACATTTTGAGAAGACTGAATGTGGTGGAAGTGAATGCGAATCCTGATACAAGGCCTCCAATAAGAGAGTTGATGCAAATGAGTATAATCCAATCGCTCAGAGTCAGTGTTGCACGGAAATTTCCGTTTCCGTTTCCGTTTCCGCGGCGTTTTTTGGCGGAAATTCCCGTTTCCGTTTCCGGCGGAAATTTGCTTTTCCCTCGGAAATGAAAACGGAAAATTCCGAAAAAAAAAATTTTTTTTGAGGTATTTCGATGCAATAATTTTCCAAAAATCTGTATATTTCACGTTTTAAAATGCTTTCGTGACACCATTTTTTTCTGAAGCACATGATTTCGGAACTTTTCTTGCCTTATTTTTTCATGTTGCTTCAAAAATTTCCGTTTCCGTTTCCGTTTCTGCGGTAATTTTTCCGGAAAATTTCCGTTTCCGTTTCCGGCGGAAATTTTTTTCGCGTTCCGTGCAACACTGCTCAGAGTGAAGAGGGCTACATTTGTGAGGGTGATGAACTCGTCGAAGATTTCTGGATGGTTCTGGACGGAGCATCTAAATGAAAGTTCCTACTCTGGTCCTTTGATGAATGTGATCAGTGTAATTGTAAAGGTATAATTCTGCCGACCCAAAATAATTTTACAAATTCTCTAAACTCAACCATTCACGTCCCACTTTCCCAGTATCCTACCCTCACCGTTTTCACATAATCCAACTGCTCCTCCCTTGTCATCCCCGCTTTAACCAGTGCATAAAACGTGAATACCGTTGCTCCAGTAGCTACCACATGCATAAAATAATCAAAAGATTTAGGATAAATCCTTCCATCCATAACCTTCGCAATCGTTTGATGCTTTTCATGAAAACAATAAACCAGTGCTTCAACTTGTGTGACAATCAAAGTGATACAGAATGCCACTTGATAATAAGCGAATACATTGAAATTGCTTCCGATGAGTCCTTTATAATGACCACAGAGCATTGGATGTAATGGAAGAGGTTGCATGAGGATGGTGACGTGGACGTCAGTGATAGTGCAGTTTACCTGGGAGAGTTGGATTTCTAACTAATTCTAATGAAGTTTCACTAGATAACCGTACCTGGAAAACCAGAATATAGTATCTGAAGCTATCAATTTTATCACTTCGATATATGATCAAGTATATTGTCAATGAATTGATAAATAGGGATAGAACACCCACAGAACAATAATAGTTGACTAACCACTGTGGAATAGTGAGATCAATCATGAATGTTCAAACTAAAAAAAATGTAGCAAAACCATTGGAAACGCAGAAAATCAAATTAAGTTTTGTGCAACAAAAACCGAGATCACACTCCGCTAAAGAACAATTAGGGTTGTTAAAAATAGGAGTAGAGCAAAATGTTTTCAAATTTTGCTTCGTTCGATCTCCAGATTCAAGATCTCTGCAATGTATTCCCCCACCTAAAATGAATGGTTTTGGAAATGGCATTGCAAATTGTTTTTTGAAGAATGCACGTTATCGGCGTTTTGGAATTTTAATTCTCTAGAAAAAAAGTAATTGTCAAGAGTGCTTGTTCTTAAAGTTTTGATCATTTGGAAATAAATTCAGGAAGTGAATTCTAGAGCCTAACATGTAATTTAGTTGCAAAGCGCAGTTTCGTTGATTGTTTTTCCCGTCTGCAGCAGAATTTTTTAGATTATGCCCAAATAATGTTAATAAAAAAGTATTGGTTCTACTTGATTTGGATGAACCCTAGAGATGGGTCAAAAAATTAAATGAACCCAGCAAATGTACCTGAAAGTTAGATGAACCCAAAAGTATCTGATGTATCTGATATGGGCCATAGTTCTCCTAACACTAATTGGTCCAGGCCCTCAGAACCGCATAATCGATGTGGGCGGAGTCTAGACAAACACTTCCATGAAGATCGAGTCTCCTTCCTCACTCATCATCTGAACCACTGAACCACCTAACAGCTTGGGGCAATCTCTTTGCAATAATCGATGGAATGCTGAAACACCCCTGCATGATAACATAGTAAGACAAAACAATTTTTATATTTAATCAGATTTATTGAGTCACCAGTTATCAATTAATAAAAACCAGTTTCAGAATGAGATGGGAAGAAAAAAAAAATTAAAAGAACAGGAAGAGATCAACAGTCAAACACAAAATAATCGACAAGATAGGATGATGAGGTTAGAAAATGATTAGATGGAAATATTTACAAGGTTAGTAACAAAAGCTAATCAATTTTAACAACTTCACAAAACTTTCAAAAGGAGGATTCCTTCATTCTTGTCTATCCAAATGGACCCTTCATATATTTCAAAAAGTTTTCGCTTTATGACTGGAATTTTGCCCGGAGAGTTATTGCCTCTTCCGGTTTCCAGCTTCCATATTCCTTGATTTCCATGGCACATCATCGCCACAAAATTGACCGCCCCTTTTTCGGTCATATAATGCAGGTCCAAATATTTATCTTCTTTTGGATAAGCCAAATTGAAGTCGATTACGCTCATGTTGACTTCGTTGCTTATCTCCCCGGCCATTTTGTAGTCGTTGGCATCGAATGCCTGCTGTCTTGCCGTCTATAAAAATTGAGTGTTTAATTTTGAAATTCAAATTAATGACTTCTTAAATTTCACAAATTCGATGCCATTTAGAATACGAATCCAGAGGTACAGAACAGTGAAATCTTGGGTGTAACTTTTTTTTTCAAGTTTCCCCTTGTTTTAGGATTTTCATCAGTTTTGAACTTACGTAAAGAACGGCGATTTTTTCTTTGAGCATGGCTTTCGCAAGCTCTCGGATGGCATCATAATCGTTGACACGGACTGCGTTCATTCTGAAAAAAAGTAAGGTTTAAGACCAAATTGAAGGTTATGAACGGATAGAAAAGCTAGGTTGAAGCTTGTTGAGATTGGAGAACTTTCACTATTTTTATCCGCCAAATGGTTTTGAGAGATTTCAGAAGTTACCGTTACCAAAATTTCAGTCTCAACAAGATTCATCTCAAACAAAAAAGGAGAAAGTTTCAAACAGAAAAAAACGAGAGTCAGAAATCCACTCACCATGAATGACTGGTAGAATTGTACATCCTACAATGATGGACCATTGGGGTCAGACCACGCCCTTCCTCTTATTTTCAGTCCCTAATCCCAAGGTTGTCAAAATACCGACAAAGGTGAGAACGTCGAGCGTAGAGTGGCAGGTGCACGCGTGTGAGACTCATTTTTTTCCCACGCGGCCCTAAACCCTCTATCAGAGGTGCAGGTCAGTACGGTACGCTCAGAGGAGGGGTTCCCTGACCCCCAGAGTTCGATAACCCAATCTTCTTCCCTCATTTTTTATGATGAGTCTGAAAAGTATTCAACGGACGGCATCGACATTTCCCGGGTGTCACTATCTCTGGTGAGATCAAAAAAGTGATACCAACTGTGAGAAATAGTTTTGACAGATAATTTTTTGTCTAGAATTTTGGTTATTTGAGCTTTTGTTTTTCCTGGTAGATTTGTATATCCTACATTGATGGACCATCTGAATCAGACCACACTACCCCCCCCCCCCCCTTTATTTCCAGTTCCACTCGCAAGGGTGTTACCATTCCGACAAAGATGAGTCGAGCGTAGAGTGGCAGGTGCATGCATGTGACAGCCAAGATTTTTATCACTAGTGTTTTGCTGAATTTGAAGTTGAACGCAAATAATGTTTCCATTTCATACACGTTGATAGCCACTTCAGATTTAACTTCATTGTTACCTCTTAAATTCTTCTTGGACATTTTGACCCTAAAACCTCTAACAGAGGTGCAGTTCACTACGGTATGCTCAGAGAAGAGGAGCCTGACGCCCCTTTTCTCTCCGAGTTTTAATACCCGATCGTAACCTCACATTTTTTATGATGAGTCTGAAAGTCTGAAGTGTTGGACCATCTCGGTTCGAACACGCCCCCTTTCTCACCTTCAGTTCCCATTTCCAAGGGTGTTAGCATACCGACAAAAAGGGAAACGTCGAGCGTGGAGTGGCAGGTGCACACGTGTGACAGCCATGATTTTTTACAAGGGTTCTGGCTGACTTTGAACGACCCGTGTAGTGTGTTCTATTTATCTGATAACTTGGACACTTCATTTAGTTAGAATTAAGATTTATTTTTATGAAATTAAAATAATTTTTAGCAAATTTTACATTATCGAAAATCGAGCCGTTCTCTCAGAATACAGAATTGGCGCCAACGGAAACTTTGATGACGAATTGACTTCTTATTGGTTTCCTGTAATCATTTACATACATTGAAACCTCTATTTCAGTACTACGGACTACTAGGGTAGTTCCTCTTTATCCTACCTCATCACATAATTCCTGTACGGTGGAGTTGTCGCCACTAGAACAATTGCATTAACTGAAGAGTGACAAGCGAACACTACCAACAAGAACTGTACAGTCACTTGAGCATATCTGAATTCACTCATAATAACTAAAACGAATAGAAATGGGGGACATAAGCAGAGAGAAGTCACTGCAAACTGTGCCAGAAGACTTTTGACAGCAGCCTGATGTCTTTTATAGTTGACAGTTGAGATCTTCCGTTGAACTCCTCTCAGCATTTTGAACATGTCAATAGTGGAGAGAACGAACACGCATCCACAGAATATTCCACCGAGAATTGCTACAACTGCCATTAGAACAAACCAGAAGTTCAGAGTGTAAATTGCAAAGTTTGGGAGTGAAGAGAAATCGGAGAGGTATCGAGAGTAGTTCTGAAAACTTAGTAAGATAAAAGTACGACTGAAATGGGAAGATACCTCTCTAACATATCCCAATTGCTCACTCTTCTCCATACCAGCCTTACAGAACGCTAAAAAGACAAGTACTGGAAGAACAGGCATCCCAACTTCTCCCATGAAAAACAACCGTTCATTGCACACATGACGACATAATATCTTTGCAAGAGTCTGATGTTTTTTCATGAAACAATAAACGAGCCATTCCATTTGTGCAGACATAATCGATACCATGAATGCCATCAGATAATGTGACCATAAATTTAGATATTGAGCCAGAAATCCCACACAATATCCTGCGATAATTGGGAAGAGTGGGATAGGCTCCATGAGAAGTGTAAGATGAAAATCAGTGATGGTACATAGAATCTGAAATTTATTTTGAAGGGTTTTCTTTGTTCATTTCTCACCTGAAATATCAGAATACAATATCTGAAATTATCGATTGTATCGCTCTTGAATAACACTAGAAATATAGTTCCACAGTTTAGAAGAAGAGATACTGTACCTATACAGTGATAGTATACAACTAGCCATGTGGGAAGATCAAAGGATATATTATCCATTTTGTAGAAGCGTGACTAAGTGGAAAGTTAGTTAGAAAATAGAGAGAAAATCAGTAGTTTTTGACCGGGAGAATGAGAAAAGAAGCAGGTGAATTAATAGAAGCAAAGGTGAAGAGCTGACGTTGAGAATTTGTGATTTTATAAAAAAAATTAGGATCAAAATTGTGATGTTAACTTATAAATGAGCTCAAGTTCTGCACCAAACAGTATTGAACACTTTATGTTTTTCAAGAAGAATAGTTCGAAAGTGAAGTTCAGTTTGCCAGTTTTTAGGAAAATCCACTCAACATCTTTCTTTTTTCCATTACGGAAGAAACTCTGTGAAGCTCAATCACTCCAACTCGATACAATTTTGAGCTTGGGTTTGCTCGTACTTTTTTATTACCGAATTAATTTGTGATTCACTTTTTCTCTGGTTTTTCACCTGCTCCAAAAAACTCTCTCCAATTTTTACGAGTTACTACTTTATTCCTTTTCTCCTTCCCAAAAATAAATGTCCCCCATTGATTTCTCCATTCCCACTTGGCTTATTATTTATTATCATTTTGTGGGTACAGTATCTTTTTTCTTGAATACTGCCTGCATTTATTTGATTGTGTTCAGAAGTGATAAGATCGACAATTTCCGATATTTTTTACTAGTGTTTCAGGTAAGGGTTACCGTACGACCTATGATAGTTGTACACCCAGTACTGTATGTTTAGAGCAGGACATATCGGTTGCTTTTGAAATTTTGAAAAAGCGGACAATTAGAAAAACAGTTGAAAACGTTTTGACATCTTTGAAGATAACTGAGATGCTGCTCTGAACGTAAAGTGCTGAGCGCACCTCCATCACAAAATTGACGGTAGTAGGGATACTTTTCAAAAATCTTTCATATTTTTCAGATCTGCTGCACTATTACCGATTTCCATATCACATTTCTCATGCAGCCCATTCCACTTTATCCAGTTCTTGGAGGATTTTGTAATGGTTTCCTGGCAGTTTATTTCGATGTTTGGTCACATTACCTAATGGCTTTTATAGCCGCTTCAGTTGTCGGACAAGTCGGGAGTTTGGCAATTTGCTTCTTCAAAAAACATCAAACCATCGGGAAAATAATGAAGAGACATGTTTTCCCAGAGAAGTTAGTGGAGTTGGCGTATTGCGGAGCTCCGTTTATTCCAGTTATGGTGTTTATTTGTTTTCTGCAGACAGGAATGAGGAGGGATTCTCAAATGGAGTATATAAACAATGTAAGTTTTATTGTTACAAACTCAGTCAACTCTGTGTTTTGTTTTTTTCAGAAATATCCTGAATACTCTCTTCAATTTTCCCAACTTTCGAATTTCGCCGTCTATGAACTAAATTTTTGGGCGTTTGTCGTTGCCATAATTGCATTCTCTGGGTCATTGTTCTGTGGGACAGTGTACATTTTCACTACTGTAGATATGTTCAAATTCCTTCAAAGTGCTCAGCTAAAAAGACGAATATCAGCTGTTAATCTGAAAAGACACCGGGCTGCTTTGAAGAGTCTCGTGGCTCAGTTTGTCACGTCATCGTTATGTTTGATCCCGCCGTTTTTGTATGCAGTGGTTATAATGAGCAGTATTGATTATGCACAATGTAAGTTTTCTTAAGTGCTATTTTTTCTTAAGTGAAAATAGCACTTGAGAGGAGTTGATCAATAGCACTTGAAAGCAGTTGATCCAAAATAGCACTTGAAAGCAGTTGATCATTTGCCAAGTTTTTTGTAGTTTATAGTTTGTAGTTTGTAGTACGTAGTTTGTAGTTAGTTCCTCTTCTCCATTGTCAAAAACTCTAGATTTTCAGTGATTGTGCAAGTCCTCCTTGCAATATTCTCCCTTCACTCTTCGGTTAACGCTGTGGTTCTTGTGGTTACTACACCTCCATATAGGAACTTTGTGCTCAGGTTATTCGACTCTGTCTACTTTTTCAAAAAAAAAAAAAAACATCCTAGTTTTCAGAAAACAACCGAAACGAAATTTGATCATAGCTCCGATATCTGTTAGTCGACTGTCAGGAATGTAGCTTCGTATTCATTTATTCGTTCAAATAAAAATAATTACATACAACAAAACACAAAATCTAACAAAATTGAATCCAAAAAAGAGTTCCTTGTTCCCTGCTTTCATATTCCAGATGAAACTGCTCTCTCCCTTTGAACAACTGCGACAGGTGTGGTCATTCGAGAGTTTTTCCTAGAGTTATTCAGATATTTATATAAAATTTCAGAAATTGTATGAGTTACCGTTTCAAGACCCGAGCAAAAAAGTTGTGATATGGAGGGAAGAACATGATCAGACTAACCATATTGATTGAAGAATGACTGACAAACCAAGCAATGAAGATTTCGGATAGAACTGGAAATTGGAAGGATTGTAAAATTAGATATTTCATCTTTCAGAAGTTTCAGAAAAACTTTTCAATGTTGATTTTCTAATCTCCATAAGCTATTAATTTACTCTAAGTTTTTTGCAAAGATCCAGAGCGGGTGTATATGTTTCTCACTTTCTCAGAATAGCAGGTGACTAGATTCTCAACTCAAGAATTCTGGGTTTCAAACTAAACTCCTCAGGAAATTATCGGCAAATTGTCGTGCAAACTTACCAGCTTGCCGCTCTCAAGCGGCAATTTTTCGATCAATTTTTTCAACTTACATTGCCCATGTGGAACTTCAAAGAAAACCATAATAACCAGCATGAAAGGTGGCACCAAACAAATGGAAGCTGTCACAAATTGCACCACCAAACTATGCATTGCCTCCCTATGCTTCTGATAGTAGGAGGTACTTCTTCTGATTTTCAAATCCACCATTAAATTAAAAATATCTACTATGAACATAACGAATATCAAAAACAATCCGATCCCAGAAAAAATCATTGTGATCAATAAGTTATTCAAGTTATCAGATTTGATATACAACACGAAATGAGATAAGGTTCGGAATCCGGGGAGTAGTTCTGGATAGGTACGGGAGATATAAATCCATTGTTCGTCTTGACTGATATGAAAGTATTCAATGAATCCGCAGAGTCCAATTGGGGAGGATAAGCATAGAAAATAACAGAAATATTGGATAAGCTTGGGTACTTTATGGGTGTTGAGGACTACTGCAATCGCTTGATGCATTTTTGCAAAACAGATTATTAAAGTTTCCAACTGAACCACAGCAATAAATCCAGTGAGCATCTGGAAACCCCGTCTTCGGTTTTGATGGAGTTTCAAGAACCGGACAAAACTTACAGCACAATTATGAGCAGAAACATTGAGATATCTTGGAAAAATTCCTACAGTATACCCAGCAAACAGCGGAGTTAACGGAATAGGTTGCATCAGAATAGTCAGATGAATATCGGTTAATAAACTTAGAATCTAAAAAACTCATTCCTTTATCGAGAAAAAGTAATAATCAGCATACCTGAAAAGAAGTGGGATCCCCGGGTACCGA